>SJYX01005188.1:26691-91715 GCA_006410675.1 Oreotragus oreotragus
GGCCACCTGATATGAAGAGCTGACTCATTTGAAAAGACCCTGATGCTGGGAAAGATTGAAGGCGGAAGGAGAAGGGGATAACATAGGATAAGATGGTTGGATGGCATCACTGACTCAATGGACATAAGTTTGAGTAAGCTCCGGGAGTTGGTGATGGACAGGGAGGCCTGATGTGCTGGGGTCCATGGGATCACAATGAGTCGGACACAACTGAGTGACTGAATTGAACTGAAACATTTAAATAAAATGGTTTTTTGTTTTGTTTTGTTTTGTTTTGTGGACATGGATTATGGAGTATATCTCCTGAAATCTGTGTACTGAGTATGGGTAGGTGGTCTACACAGAGGCCTTGAGGATCTGGAAACACCTCCATACCCCTGGCAACTCATTAACAACTCTCTCTTCAACAGACTAGACTGTCCAGGTGTCAGCTCCTCTCAGAAGCTTTCCCCGTGTGTGCATGTTTAGTCATGGCCAACTCTTTGAAACCCATGGATAGCCCTCCAGGCTCCTCTGCCCATGTAATTCTCTGGGCAAGAATACTGGAGTGGGTAGCCATTCTCTTCTCCAGTGATCTTTCTGACCCAGGGATGAAACCTGAGTCTCCTGCGTTACGGGCAGGTTCTTTACCTGGGAACTCAGGTTCTTCCCTGAGCCACCAGGGAAGCCCACGTCTCTCATACAAGTACACAATGGAACTCTATGGTAACATACACAGTGCACATGTAAAACTGGGAATCTGTGCATGTATGAAAGAGAAGATTTCTGAAACCAAATGGCTTTAATTAAAATCCCAGCTCTATCCCTTAATGACTGAATGACCTTGAGTGTGCTCCTTCAACATTCTGTGCCTCAGTTCACTCATCTGCATGGAGGAACTGGTACTAAAGACCTCCTGAGTTATGGGGCCTGTCCTGGAGCCTGCAGTCCACTCTGTCCAGCGTCTTTGCAGACAGTGTGAGCCCTGTGGGCAGGAATGTTTTCCTGTACTCGCCTTTACATGTTTAAGGGGCTCCTGAGGTCACTCAGTGGTAAAGAATCTGCCTGGCAATGGAAGGAGACTCAAGAGATGTGAGCTAGACTCCTGGATGGGGAAGATCCCCTGGAGGAGGCAAAGATCCAAGTGATCACAGAAATTCAGTTGAGGCCTGTTCACTAAGTAAATGTTTGATGTAGGAAAATACTAGTGAACTTTTGGATTAGTTTGAATCTGCCACTCTGATCTACCCTCTTCCCATCTCTTTCACTCCCTTTGTCAAAGGTCAAGCTCTCTGGCATTTCCTTGGGTCACGTTTTCTCTCCTGACTCTGCCCTTGGTCACTTTCCCCTTGCTCCGCTCATGATGCCTGAAGCGATGCACTGTTTCTCTGAGGCCTGTTCTGCTAACTTCTGCAGCTCATCCCAGCGTGCTCACTTCATCCACGACCGTCTTCCCTCCCCACTCTTAGGCTCTAAGAGTTGAGGATGAAGCATATGTTCCCTGACTGGCCCCCAAACCCCTGCCCAGGGCTTTGCACCGTGTGTGTAACAAGCCTTTGTCCTAACAGGGCTGTATGTACATGCTGCACGTCCCCCAGCTTACCCTGATGTCCTAAGTCGGCGATGATAACAGCTCTGTGCTTAACTGCATCATCTTTCTTGGCTGATTTAGCATCTCGTGCGGAGAAGGGGCTCCTTTCTGTCACACACTTTTTTGGACAGTTCCCACCTCCGGTTCACTACAGGTTTTTCTCTCTCCTCCCTGCCTTTCTCAGCTCACATCCTTGGCTCGCTCTTGTTTTCCTCTCTCTCAAACCAGAGGAACTCCCAAGAATTCTTCTTCACAAGAAACAGTTTGCAGCATTTCAGGGAATGCCCTTGAAGGAATTGTACCAGCAGAGAAGCTATTTTTGTCATGAAGGAAGATACAGTGAGTCAGACCAGACCTGGATCGGTCTTCTCTCCAGTACATCAGAAGGCAGGTGACTAGGGTTCACCAATTTCAGCCTTAGTCAGAGGAAATCAACAGATGACATGTTCTGAAAGGTTTAAAAGACTTAGAACCACATCAATACCTGTATGAAATATTTTGATAAGAGGCTTTCACAAAGTCTATTGTCTGATTTTTTTTTTTTTGAGGAAATTATCTTAAAGAACAACTCTGAGGAGTTCGGATAAATGTTTTTTATAGAAAATTCCTCAATAAACCATAAAAGTCTATCAAATTCATAGACTTACCAAATTCACTTGTTTTGACCTTTTTAAGAGAGATGGTTAGTGTTTAGAGGCAAATTCTTCCAAGCTCAAGAATTGTGTGAGTGACTCAGGATTAGCTGAATTTAATGATTGGCATTTTTTATTTTGATATTTCTAAATTCCCTGGTAGCTCAGATGGTAAAGCATCTGCCTGCAATGCGGGAGACCCGGGTTCAATCCCTGGGTCGGGAAGATCCCCTGGTAAGGGAAATGGAAACCCACTCCAGTACTCTTGCCTAGAAAATTCCATGGATGGAGGAGCCTGGTGGGCTACAGTCCATGGGGTTGCAAAGAGTCAAATACAACTGAGTGACTTCACTTCACTCACAAGTCTATTTATTAAACTAGTAATGGGATTCCACTTACAACTGAGGAAACCAATACCATGAAATAATCTCTAAGTAAAGCAACAAGATACTTTGGCCACTATGACTGCCTGATGTGAAGAACTAACTCCGTGGAAAAGACCCTGATGCTGGGAAAGATTGAAGGCAGGAGGAGAAGGGGACAACAGAGGATGAGATGGTTGGATGGCATTGCCAACTTGATGGACATGAGTCTGAGCAAGCTCTGGGAGTTGGTGATGGACAGGGAGGCCTGGCATGCTGCAGTCCATGGGGTCACAGAGAGTCAGACATGAATGAGCAATTGAACTGAATTGAAAGTAGCAAGAAAAATAAAGATAAGTTTTGAACATAACTTAGAAGTTTGAGGGTATAATTATTTATTTTCTTAGTTAGCTTTTAAAAATTTCAATATGCTTTCTAACTTAGTCAAGGAATTAGAGGGTGGGGGATGGAGCATTAAGAAAAAATAACACCAACTGCTGTGAAGCACTGTCTTAAACACCTGTCACTAGAGGTGGTGTTTTCTTTGGAAGACATTTAGGGCATTGGTGCTGAGCATTTTCTATTATGTCAGACACAAATGAGCATTAAAAAAAAAAAAAGACAATGAAGAGCTAAAAATGTTTATGGAGCTATTTATGCCCAAGATGCTTACATGTGACCACACTTAGGATTGAGATGTCCTTGAGAGGATGAAGGGTCGGACAGTCTGCAGTTGAGGGCATGTTGGTACAGAGAAACCTCGGCACAGTCAGATGACCTCTGGAGCTGCACCCTACAACACAGGGATGGCGAAGAACACGGGCTTTGGGGTCAGACATCATTAACTTATGGCTTGAGTATCATCATTTATTGAGAGGTTGCCATTTTCAGCAAATTGCTTTCACCAGCAAAATGAGAACCTCACACCCTGTCTGATATCTGGCAGGATCCATTACTGGAGGCTGATCACTTTATTTAAGTGGATGTGATATCTTGGTTTTCTTCTTTTCTACTTCTTTTTCTAAGCAGAGGACACAGACTTGAGGGCAAGGACCCAGTCTACTTACCCTCATGTTCCCTGCAGCCCTCAGCAGAGAGAGTCCATGTGGACTGGAGCACATGGATTGGCTTTATAGCACCAATGATATACAGATAGCCCGCCAGGCTCCTCTGTCCCTGGGATTCTCCAGGCAAGAATACTGGAGTGGCTTACCATGCCCTGCTCCAGGGCCTCTCCCTAACCCAGCAATCAAACCCAGGGCTCCTGTATTACAGGCAGATTCTTTACCATCTGGAAGCCTACTTTTCATATAATAATTACTAAATAATTGTTTCTTCTGCAGCCAAAAGAAAACTTAGTATTATTTTCCATATCTGGACAACTTAGATTTTTGAGCAGCTATGTTTTAAACTGAAGCGAAAATTTTCCTAAGAGTTTCTATCGGTCTTGGTTTAATTCTTCAGGCTGGATAGCATGTCTCCTTTTTCTTGAGCACCCTTGACATATAAGTTTAGCCTTTAGTATTCTCTTCCAGCTGTTTTCAATCAAGCTGAGGCATTGGAATTTATTTAAATAATTCTTAAAATCTATGATCTAAAACATCTCACTCTTGCAGTCACTCATAGCTGCATAGCTTCTCGTTTTCTGAGATCCCCCTACATGTGTGGACTTGGATTCATGAAGAATTTTGGCCGGAGGCAAAAAGCTCTAATGCATGGGACACAGCCTTCCCTCAACTTAGCACAAGATGTTTGGTACTTTGTTGGCTGATGAGTGATGGAGAAGCCAGAGAAGAGAAAGACAACCCATATTCTGTGGAAAGTAGCATCAGTGTAACTAGTAGCTTTACTTAGATGTGCCCAGATCATCAGAACGCCTCTGTTTTAACAGAGCAGGGGCTTCCAGAGGGAGAATGAGGAGTCTGAAAAAGACACCATAGGTGTTGTTAACTGGATTTGCCCATTTCAAATTTTAGTGAGTTTTGAGCAAAATGAAAACAGTCCATGGAATGCTGGATATATTTAAAACTTTTGTGACAGTTAAATCCCTGAATATTTTTAAATAACTCACACATGCATGCTGGTAAGATATAACAGTATTTAGGTAGCCATATAAATGCACTGGACGGGATGCTGTGTGTGTGTGAACGGGGGTGAGCCTTGCTGAGGTTCCGTGAGTATATGGGGTCCCACCTGCACTCGTGGGCACACCTTGGGAGCCTGCCTTAGGGAGGTGATCTGCCCCATGGTGTTTCTCTAACTTGGCATTTGTTCACAAATGATGCTATTTTATTATAGACAAAGCATCCCAAATGTAGGATTTCATAAACACAGATGGGAAAGTGCAACTAGGAAAGTGGGAGAGTGAAAGCTCCGTGGACTAAGCACAACCTCGGACTTATATTCAGCTTGCTTCTAATCACTTGTGGAACTTTGGAAAGTCCCTAGAATACATGAGTTTCGTTTTGCATGTATATGAAAGAGGGATGACATCTCAAGAATCTCTAGGCGTGCATATGTAACACTTCTCCCACCAAGCCTCTTTAGTTCTTGTGAACAATTCTGCATGACGCCACCTATACCTGGTCTTCAAGTGGCAAGAGAACATATCAGATGAAGAAAGCAGACACTAAAAATGTCTCTTATTTTTGCCGCTCAAGGAAAATGTCAGGTCGGTACATTCTTTTGAAACAAAAAGAAAAAATCACATTATTGTATTTTAGCTTATAATAATCCTTCCAAGCATTATACTGCATGCAAGGCACTTCTTCCATTGCTGAGAACACAGAACAAAGAAGAAAAAACCAGAACTTACCTCCTAATGAGTGCAGACTGATCATACACAAGTAAACACACTAGGAGGATGGCTTGATATTGACAGATTTAATGCACAAATGTAACCTGGAGGTGGTACTTTAAGAGGCCAAAAGAAAGGAGATGACACTTGAGATGAGACCTACATGGCAACGAGTCATGGTGAATACTGGAGACAGAACCATCTATCTCCAGGGATTCACAGTTTATTGGACTAAACATCCATGATAAAAATTTATAAAAATGATTACAATGTATTGTCACTGTAAATGAATTTGACTCTTGCTTTTGGTGGGCCCAATGGACCATCCATACCAAAGAGAGCATATTCACGGTGGGCAGCAAGGACCAGCCACAACTAAAGGAGCATATTTTAATACTGTGAATGAAATAAGGGAGTACAGCTAAGTGCACCTGGACAAAAGGCCACTTCCTGGTTGTTGAAAGCACAGACATTTAGTGAAATGGACAGATGCCAATTTACTGTGTGACTGCTATGGACATGTTATTTTTCTGCAGAAGACTGTCTTTTCTCAGTTTTAAAATAGACATCTTATTTTGTTGCAAAAGTTTGCTGAGATTATATACATAAAGTACTGTATAATTTAAAATGTGTACATCATTATATATATATATATATGCACTTCCATACATTTATTAACATACATGGACACACGCTTTGTGTAAAATATTTTACATTTTTCATTGCGGTCATGTAAGCATCAATTGAAATAAACATATTCATACAACAGGCCTGTAGATGGGGTGGCTTTCATTGGAAGTGAAGGTGAGAAGCCTGATTGCCTAAGTCCAGTTGGAACCTTTATCTTCGGCATTTGCTGATTTTATCTACTGGTCTAAAGATAATCCTTACTCCTTGAGACATAGTGATGAAGTTTGGCTCTTACACCATGATGACAAAAATCACAAAATTCTTTGTGATCTTTGTGATAATCATATTTTATGATAATTCAGGACTATCATTATACATATCTTTTTTCCTTTTGCTTAAATAGTGAATTTAAAGAGAAAAAAATAGAATGTCTATTGAAAGTGATCATTCCTTCAAATTATGTAAGAACTTTTAAAGTCGTTGAGATTTTTCAGATAATTTTAGCCAAGAAGTTCAATATTAAATCACACTAAAATAGATTTGTGTTTTGATTGCAAACATATGTATTTTTAAGGACAATCACATTTAAGGAGAGTATAAAAGAAGTAAACACATTTGTAAATAATCAGACCCTTAACATATTTAGAAAATGGGATTTTAAAATAACAAACCATCCCCATGAGCTCTTGAAACTGCACACTCAGATTTTAGTCTGCATATTCAAGACTTCAGATCAATACTAGGTAAATACATGAGGTTTCCTTAGACCTTAATCTTGAACTCTTCAGATCATTCTAACCTGAAAATAAGCCTCCTTAAAACTGTAAAGGATCGTACAAAAGGATTTCAGTCCAAAGCTGATGGTGTGATAACATGATTAAATCATTGATCTAGCTGAATAACTGCTAGGCCATTAAGAAAGAAACTACTAGTGAATGGAATCAGCAAAACCCTTTAATTACTGATTAAAGATATAAGCAAGTGACAGGGGCTTCCATTCTAGCCTCATCATCTCTTCTTGTAACTGGTAGACTTCTACCATGGATCTCTATTTCAAATGATTGTTTAGTTATAAAAAAAAAAAGAAAGAAAAGAAAAGCTTTTCAATTTTATAACCATGCTGTCCATACACACATTACTATATCTGTTTATCTGTCTCTCTATTGACAGAGAAAAAATGAACATGCCTATAAAATACATAAGATAAATACAAATACGAAATACATAAAATACTTAACAGGGAGCTTTGAATGGAATATGATAAAATCAAAACAGCAATTTTCTTTAGAAAGTGAAATTATAAGTGATTTTTTATCGTTATTCTCTTTTTTATTTCATAATAAAGATATATTATTTTAAGATTTGAAGAAAAGAAAATTTTATTACCATTTTTTGCTACTATTTCAGACTTCCCTTACACACAGAAAGTCTTCAGCTCTAAACGTTTTGAAAACAACTTAATTGATACAACCTTATTCCTGATATTGACAAGTGTCATATCATATTTGAGGTTAAAAATGTATTGTTATATGTAAATCAGTGTCAAAATACATGACGTATTCTTTTTTATTAGTATTATATCTTTAAATTTTATTTTGAAGTATAATTTTGTGTTTATTTCAGATGTACAGCTAAGAAAAAGAAGAGATAGCTGTATATGTATAAGTGAATCACTTTGCCCATGTTATTTTCTAAAAATTACTAATTTAGTATTTTTCCTGAATCTCTAGTAAGTATCAAGTACTGCCCCACTCTCCCTGACAGCTTGGTCTGTTTAAAGAGGAGAGTGTGGGAATCTTCTAGCAGGTCATAAATATACCAGGAGTTGTGTGAGGTGGGAAAATAAACTTTTACTTTCACTGTTGGTGATGCATCTTTAACACCAGGCATCTGCTTCTCACTTGCAAGGAAGTCATCTGATGGGGTAAGTCTAAAAGTGGGACAGTTAGTAAACATTTGACTTTGTTCTGCTCGGTGACACACCTGTTTCTCTCTCAAGCTAGTTATTGCATGACTGGTTATTCTTCTGTTTGTGAGCTACGTCCCTGAGTCTGTGACAAGCTGCTTGGGAGAAGGAACTGTGTTTCCTGCGCTTGGGTCCCCAACACTGTGATTCTGTCTGTCATCTCCCAGGACAAGCCCAGCAAATGTTCTCATCACTGAAAAGATGTCATGTTGTCTCATGTTGTCTCATTCTCTGTGAGAATTTGCTGTAAAATGGAATTATCTGTTTATTGTGAGAATATTTTTTTCTACGAAATAGCATCTATGGAAATATAGCTTCTTTCTTTCTTTGTAGGAATGTATTTAAGTTACTAACTCAGTTTCTTTATTGTTCAGTAAGTATTCTTCCTTTCCTCTCATTCATTTTGAATTAACTGTTTTTTAGGAGTTTCCCTGTTTCCTCTAAGCGTTCAAAATGATTGACATAAAGTTTTTTTTATGGCATTTTTCTCTCTTTTTCAAGTTAACTGGTTATGTAGCCAAGTTCCATTTTTCATCATCAATGCTATAATGTCCCTTTTTTTTTGGATGAATCACACCAGAGGTTTGTTGGTTATTTAAACAAGCTTGTTTAAAATGTTTGAATAGCTTTAATTCTTCTAGATTTGCAGAAAACTTGTAAATATATTACAGAGAATTCCCATTATCCAGTTTCATATATTTAAATATTCAAATAAAAATCTAGTGTGAGTACAGTATGTTTAACTCAATTGCATAGATTATTCAAAATTTACTTTTATTTTTTGAAAGTGAAGTGAAAGTCACTCAGTCATGTCCAACTCTTTGGTACCCCTTGACTATACAGTCCATGGAATTCTCCAGGCCAGAATATTGGAGTGGGTAGCCTTTCCCTTCTCCGGGGGTCTTCCCGACCCAGGGATCGAACCCAGGTCTCCCACATTGCAAGTGGATTCTTTACCATCTGAGCCACAAGGGAAGCCCAAGAATACTGGAATAAGTAGCCTATCCCTTCTCCAGCGGATCTTCCCAACCCAAGAATGGAACCAGGGTCTTCTGCACTGCAGGTGGATTCTTTACCAATTGAGCTCTCAGGGAAGCCCTTTTATTTTTTAACAATGTCCTATTTTATGTCCCAGGATTTCATTCAAGACACAACATTTTATTTAATCATGATATCATCATGTCTCTTTAGCCTACTACTGTCTGTAACAGCTTCTCAGACGTTGCCTGTTTTTCAAAATCTTGGTAGTTTCAAGGCCAAGTATTCTGTAGAATAATCCTCCATTTGGATTTACTTGATGCTTTTCTTATGATCAGCCTGGAGTCATGGATTTGGGAGATGAATCCCACAGAGAAGTACTGCTCACCACGTTGCCTCCAAGGTCTCTGCTATCTTATCCACATGACATCCCATGGCCATCTGGGGATGGAATATAATTGCTAATTTTTTTCACTATAAAGTCCCTTTGGTCTTCTCCTTTCATACTCTTCTTTGAAGCAAGTTACTAAGCATAGTACACACTGGGGAGAGGGGTGGAGAATGGGAGATGAGATGAAGCATTAACTCGCCTTATCTACATATTTGTCATGGGGACTTCTTCGGTGGCCCAGTGGTTAAGACTTTGCCTTCCAATACAGGGAATATGGATTTGATATCCGGTCAGGGAATTAAAGTGAAAATGAAAGCGAAGTCGCTCAGTCATGTCTGACTCTTTGCGACCCCGTGGACTGTAGCCCACCAAGCTCCTCTGTCCATGGGACTCTCTAGGCAAGAATATTAGAGTGGGTAGCCTTTCCCTTCTCCAGGGGGTCTTCCCGACCCAGGAATCGAACCCAGGTCTCCCGCATTGCGGGCAGATGCTTTAACCTCTGAGCCACCAGGGAAGCCTCAGGGAATTAAGGAAGAAGGCAATGGCACCCCACTCCAGTACTCTTGCCTGGAAAATCCCATGGACGGAGGTGCCTAGTAGGCTGCAGTCCATGGGGTAGCGAAGAGTCGGACACGACTGAGCGGCTTCGCTTTCACTTTTCACTTTTATGCATTGGAGAAGGAAATGGCAACCCATTCCAGCGTTCTTACCTGGAGATCCCAGGGATGGAGGAGCCTGGTAGGCTGCCATCTCTGGGATTGTGACTTAGCAGCAGCAGCAGAGAACTAAGATCACACATGCCTCACAGCAACTAAGCCCATGTGTCTCAACTAGAAAGAAACCTGCAACAAAACCAAGTAAATACTAAATTAATTTTAGAAATGATCTAAGGAAAAAAAATTGTCTCTTTTCCCATAATTATTTACTTACACAAGTCATTTATTTATACCACTGGACTCAGGATACATAATTTATATCTTTGGTTTTAATTCAATACTATGTTATTTATCTCATTTCTCTAATTGTTCTACTTTTGGCCCTTGGGGGACCCCAGAGTCCCTTTAATAAACTCCATTCTTTATTTTCTGAGCACTCCCTTCCTTTGGAGGAATAGAGGGTTCAGGTACATTTTTATTTTTATGACCCAGATCTAGAATCAGCCATTTCTCCAAAGAGCCTGTGGAATTTTATTAGTTCTGATTTTCTATGTGTAATTAACTTTTAATTTAATGCTTTGCTTTCAGAGGATGCACTCTGTACTATTCCGTTTGGTTTTCATTTTTGAAATTTGTTAAGTCTTTCTTTATGGCCTAGCATCTGGCACTTTTCCGTAAATGTCTGACATGTGCTCTGGAACAGCAGTAGATAATTACTGGGTACAATAGTTTACGACTTATCTCATAAATCATGTTTATTGATGTTTATTTTCCATTTTTATGTAACATTTTAACTTTTGGATGCCCTTAACCTACTAATTGCAGAGAAGGCAATGGCACCCCACTCCAGTACTCTTGCCTGGGAAATCCCATGGACAGAGGAGCCTGGTAGGCTACAGTCCATGGGGTCGCTAAGAGTTGGACAGGACTGAGCGACTTCACTTTCACTTTTCACTTTCATGCATTGAAGAAGGAAATAGCAACCCACTCCAGTGTTCTTGCCTGGAGAATCCCAGGGAGAGAGGAGCCTGGTGGGCTGCCATCTATGGGGTCGCACAGAGTCGGACACGACTGACACGGCTTAGCAGCAGCAGCAACCTACTAAATGGGAGAGAGAGAGAGATGTGTTAAAATCTTCCAGTATAATGCCGGCATGGTATTTACATTGCACTTCTATCATGTTTTCATTTTGCTCGTTTGAGGCCACTTACTAAAGTGCATCTAAGAAGGGCCTGTCACATACTATGCAGGATCTAAGGTGAAAGAAAAGTGTAGGACCCTGGTCATGAACAGGGTGGTAAATACACATAGAGATGAGAAGTGGGTATCTGACATTTCCAGATAGGGGTGGGAGGGGGCAGGAAAAATACGAGTGAAAAGAAAAATCATCAGAAGCAAGAGAATATTTTTTTAAAATCCCACATCAACAAGATCAGGACAGAAAGTTGTTGCAAAGAGTAGATTCTGTGGGACTTTCCATAGTACTATTTACCTAATTGGTAAATGTAAGGCAAATAGATTTTCTTTTCCTCTTCTTCTGAATGTACCTAAGAGAAAAGACACTCATGGTTGTATAAATGGGTAATTGTCACTTAAGCATAGCTGATGTTAACTTTCATGTATTATTTCACCGTCTTATATTTCTAATATTACTAATATTTATATTTCTTATATTTCTAATAATACTTATATTTCTAATATTACTATTTCATGGTATTCAAATGCTTAATGCAGTATTCATGTCACCCAGTGTATTCACTGCTGCTGGAAAAGGTAAGGGAATTACCTTTTCATTTCACAGGAATCTGGCCTGGATTTCACTGGAGTAGAATCAATGTATTGGATGTGCTTTGCCTTCTGGAGGCTGTCGGGAGAATCCGTTCCTTTGCTTTCCTAGGTTTTAGAGACCATCTGCATTCCTTGGATAGTGGCCCCTTCCAGCTTCAAAGCCAAATATAGCCACTGAATCTTAAGTCACATCACTTGACACTGTTCTGCCACTCTGTTCCACATGTCTAAACCCTTGTGAGTAAAACGGGCCCACTGGAAATGTTCAGTATAATCTCTCTATTTTAAGATCTAGTANCATGTTGTCTCATTCTCTGTGAGAATTTGCTGTAAAATGGAATTATCTGTTTATTGTGAGAATATTTTTTTCTACGAAATAGCATCTATGGAAATATAGCTTCTTTCTTTCTTTGTAGGAATGTATTTAAGTTACTAACTCAGTTTCTTTATTGTTCAGTAAGTATTCTTCCTTTCCTCTCATTCATTTTGAATTAACTGTTTTTTAGGAGTTTCCCTGTTTCCTCTAAGTGTTCAAAATGATTGACATAAAGTTTTTTTTATGGCATTTTTCTCTTATCTTTTTCAAGTTAACTGGTTATGTAGCCAAGTTCCATTTTTCATCATCAATGCTATAATGTCCCTTTTTTTTTGGATGAATCACACCAGAGGTTTGTTGGTTATTTAAACAAGCTTGTTTAAAATGTTTGAATAGCTTTAATTCTTCTAGATTTGCAGAAAACTTGTAAATATATTACAGAGAATTCCCATTATCCAGTTTCATATATTTAAATATTCAAATAAAAATCTAGTGTGAGTACAGTATGTTTAACTCAATTGCATAGATTATTCAAAATTTACTTTTATTTTTTGAAAGTGAAGTGAAAGTCACTCAGTCATGTCCAACTCTTTGGTACCCCTTGACTATACAGTCCATGGAATTCTCCAGGCCAGAATATTGGAGTGGGTAGCCTTTCCCTTCTCCGGGGGTCTTCCCGACCCAGGGATCGAACCCAGGTCTCCCACATTGCAAGTGGATTCTTTACCATCTGAGCCACAAGGGAAGCCCAAGAATACTGGAATAAGTAGCCTATCCCTTCTCCAGCGGATCTTCCCAACCCAAGAATGGAACCAGGGTCTTCTGCACTGCAGGTGGATTCTTTACCAATTGAGCTCTCAGGGAAGCCCTTTTATTTTTTAACAATGTCCTATTTTATGTCCCAGGATTTCATTCAAGACACAACATTTTATTTAATCATGATATCATCATGTCTCTTTAGCCTACTACTGTCTGTAACAGCTTCTCAGACGTTGCCTGTTTTTCAAAATCTTGGTAGTTTCAAGGCCAAGTATTCTGTAGAATAATCCTCCATTTGGATTTACTTGATGCTTTTCTTATGATCAGCCTGGAGTCATGGATTTGGGAGATGAATCCCACAGAGAAGTACTGCTCACCACGTTGCCTCCAAGGTCTCTGCTATCTTATCCACATGACATCCCATGGCCATCTGGGGATGGAATATAATTGCTAATTTTTTTCACTATAAAGTCCCTTTGGTCTTCTCCTTTCATACTCTTCTTTGAAGCAAGTTACTAAGCATAGTACACACTGGGGAGAGGGGTGGAGAATGGGAGATGAGATGAAGCATTAACTCGCCTTATCTACATATTTGTCATGGGGACTTCTTCGGTGGCCCAGTGGTTAAGACTTTGCCTTCCAATACAGGGAATATGGATTTGATATCACTTATCCACATGACATCCCATGGCCATCTGGGGATGGAATATAATTGCTAATTTTTTTCACTATAAAGTCCCTTTGGTCTTCTCCTTTCATACTCTTCTTTGAAGCAAGTTACTAAGCATAGTACACACTGGGGAGAGGGGTGGAGAATGGGAGATGAGATGAAGCATTAACTCGCCTTATCTACATATTTGTCATGGGGACTTCTTCGGTGGCCCAGTGGTTAAGACTTTGCCTTCCAATACAGGGAATATGGATTTGATATCTGGTCAGGGAATTAAAGTGAAAATGAAAGCGAAGTCGCTCAGTCATGTCTGACTCTTTGCAACCCCGTGGACTGTAGCCCACCAAGCTCCTCTGTCCATGGGACTCTCTAGGCAAGAATATTAGAGTGGGTAGCCTTTCCCTTCTCCAGGGGGTCTTCCCGACCCAGGAATCGAACCCAGGTCTCCCGCATTGCGGGCAGATGCTTTAACCTCTGAGCCACCAGGGAAGCCTCAGGGAATTAAGGAAGAAGGCAATGGCACCCCACTCCAGTACTCTTGCCTGGAAAATCCCATGGACGGAGGTGCCTAGTAGGCTGCAGTCCATGGGGTAGCGAAGAGTCGGACACGACTGAGCGGCTTCGCTTTCACTTTTCACTTTTATGCATTGGAGAAGGAAATGGCAACCCATTCCAGCGTTCTTACCTGGAGATCCCAGGGATGGAGGAGCCTGGTAGGCTGCCATCTCTGGGATTGTGACTTAGCAGCAGCAGCAGAGAACTAAGATCACACATGCCTCACAGCAACTAAGCCCATGTGTCTCAACTAGAAAGAAGCCTGCAACAAAACCAAGTAAATACTAAATTAATTTTAGAAATGATCTAAGGAAAAAAAATTGTCTCTTTTCCCATAATTATTTACTTACACAAGTCATTTATTTATACCACTGGACTCAGGATACATAATTTATATCTTTGGTTTTAATTCAATACTATGTTATTTATCTCATTTCTCTAATTGTTCTACTTTTGGCCCTTGGGGGACCCCAGAGTCCCTTTAATAAACTCCATTCTTTATTTTCTGAGCACTCCCTTCCTTTGGAGGAATAGAGGGTTCAGGTACATTTTTATTTTTATGACCCAGATCTAGAATCAGCCATTTCTCCAAAGAGCCTGTGGAATTTTATTAGTTCTGATTTTCTATGTGTAATTAACTTTTAATTTAATACTTTGCTTTCAGAGGATGCACTCTGTACTATTCCGTTTGGTTTTCATTTTTGAAATTTGTGAAGTCTTTCTTTATGGCCTAGCATCTGGCACTTTTCCGTAAATGTCTGACATGTGCTCTGGAACAGCAGTAGATAATTACTGGGTACAATAGTTTACGACTTATCTCATAAATCATGTTTATTGATGTTTATTTTCCATTTTTATGTAACATTTTAACTTTTGGATGCCCTTAACCTACTAATTGCAGAGAAGGCAATGGCACCCCACTCCAGTACTCTTGCCTGGGAAATCCCATGGACAGAGGAGCCTGGTAGGCTACAGTCCATGGGGTCGCTAAGAGTTGGACAGGACTGAGCGACTTCACTTTCACTTTTCACTTTCATGCATTGAAGAAGGAAATAGCAACCCACTCCAGTGTTCTTGCCTGGAGAATCCCAGGGAGAGAGGAGCCTGGTGGGCTGCCATCTATGGGGTCGCACAGAGTCGGACACGACTGACACGGCTTAGCAGCAGCAGCAACCTACTAAATGGGAGAGAGAGAGAGATGTGTTAAAATCTTCCAGTATAATGCCGGCATGGTATTTACATTGCACTTCTATCATGTTTTCATTTTGCTCGTTTGAGGCCACTTACTAAAGTGCATCTAAGAAGGGCCTGTCACATACTATGCAGGATCTAAGGTGAAAGAAAAGTGTAGGACCCTGGTCATGAACAGGGTGGTAAATACACATAGAGATGAGAAGTGGGTATCTGACATTTCCAGATAGGGGTGGGAGGGGGCAGGAAAAATACGAGTGAAAAGAAAAATCATCAGAAGCAAGAGAATATTTTTTAAAAATCCCACATCAACAAGATCAGGACAGAAAGTTGTTGCAAAGAGTAGATTCTGTGGGACTTTCCATAGTACTATTTACCTAATTGGTAAATGTAAGGCAAATAGATTTTCTTTTCCTCTTCTTCTGAATGTACCTAAGAGAAAAGACACTCATGGTTGTATAAATGGGTAATTGTCACTTAAGCATAGCTGATGTTAACTTTCATGTATTATTTCACCATCTTATATTTCTAATATTACTAATATTTATATTTCTTATATTTCTAATAATACTTATATTTCTAATATTACTATTTCATGGTATTCAAATGCTTAATGCAGTATTCATGTCACCCAGTGTATTCACTGCTGCTGGAAAAGGTAAGGGAATTACCTTTTCATTTCACAGGAATCTGGCCTGGATTTCACTGGAGTAGAATCAATGTATTGGATGTGCTTTGCCTTCTGGAGGCTGTCGGGAGAATCCGTTCCTTTGCTTTCCTAGGTTTTAGAGACCATCTGCATTCCTTGGATAGTGGCCCCTTCCAGCTTCAAAGCCAAATATAGCCACTGAATCTTAAGTCACATCACTTGACACTGTTCTGCCACTCTGTTCCACATGTCTAAACCCTTGTGAGTAAAACGGGCCCACTGGAAATGTTCAGTATAATCTCTCTATTTTAAGATCTAGTAATTACCAGACCGAGTTATATCTGCTATCAGAATTTCCCTTTGCCATGTAAGTTAGCAAAGTCACATATCCCAGGATTAAATTGTGTGTGGATGTCTTTGAGTTCTGTTATTCTGCTAAACTCGTATACTTATTGTCTCATTACTGTTTAATAACTATTTATGAGACCTTAGGAAACCAAACTGTACACATAGTTCTACTGATTTTTTTTAACTGAAAAACTACAGAATTTTTAATGCCTTTTATTTGGAAAGATTTTTATGAATAACAACTACGTTGTATAAAAAAATAATTTCCTACTTAACTTTTATTAATCAGAGAATGCCAACATCTTGTAAATCATACCTTTGACAAAAACTTCTCCAGGGAAAAGTTTCTGAAAAGCTGTTGATGGAAGTGACCCCTCTAGCTGTCTCTTATACACATCTAGATGTGTATAAGAGACAGTCTTTAACCCCAATTTTTAATGCCTTTTATTTGGAAAGATTTTTATGAATAACAACTACATTGTATAAAAAAATAATTTCCTACTTAACTTTTATTAATCAGAGAATGCCAACATCTTGTAAATCATACCTTTGACAAAAACTTCTCCAGGGAAAAGTTTCTGAAAAGCTGTTGATGGAAGTGACCCCTCTAGGGTAGGAAAAAGATACACTTTTTTGTGTTGTATGATCTGTTGAAGTGCTTGATGTTATTTTTTTAACATATATATATGTAATTTTCATCATAAAATTGATATATTCTTTGCTTGATTTAATAAAGAATACTCTTCTATTTTACAAAGCACTCTTGATATATAATACAATGATTTGATTCCCATACCAGTTTTTATGGGTTATCATTTTGTTGTTGAAAAACTTTGAAATATATTTCAGAGATGTGAAGTAATTTGCCCAATTTAGCATATCCACTAAAATATTAACAGTAGAATTTGAGCACTTGTCTTTTCACCAGAGAGCTTTCTCTTTCTACATTGCCATTTTATTATTATAATATGCAATTTGGAGCTAAGAGTTAAGGATACTGTCAAGTCTGCAGGATGACTTATTTTATGATATTGCCTAAGAGGCCATAGAGTCATGGAAATTGGCTCTATTCACTGTAAGCCCACAATTAAAGCTGATTTCTGAAAACTGTATATTCTGAGTGGTCCTGACAGCTGATGCAGGCAGATGGGTTTCCGCCTCTTGAGAGGTGGTCTCTATTATTAGAAGCAGCACAGGTACCTCACATGGAGCAACTGGGAAACATTAATGCGCCTCCACCCCATGCCCATCCTTTTGAGAGAAAAATATCATTCTGGTAAAGGAGAGATTGACTTCCAAAGACAGGTGAGGGGAATGTATCTTTGTTCCTGTCATGTGAAATGCATGTTTAAAACTGGATGTTTGAGAGAAACACATCACCTTTGGAAATATTCTGACATAACACTAGTGTGTAAATTTATTTTTTCTACATGGAGAATATATGCTTGGTTTTTTGGTTGAAGCTTACAATACACACTTAGTAGTTAATTAATGAAGATCAAGTGGGTCTTAGGAAGCATCACTAGGAACGAAGCTAGTGGAGGTGATGGAATTCCAGTTGAGCTATTTCAAATCCTAAAAGATGATGCTGTGAAANCAAATTCCCATTGGCTATCTATTTTACATATGGTAGTGTAAGTTTCCATGTTACTCTTTCCATTCATCTCACCCTCTCCTCCTCTCTCCCCATGCCCATAAGTCTATTCTCTGTCTGTTTCTCCACTGTTGCACTGTAAATAAATTCTTCAGTACCATTTTTCTAGAGTCCATATATATGTTTTAGAATATGTTGTTTATATTTCTCTTTCTGACTCACTTCACTCTGTCTAATATTTTCTAGGTTCATCCAACACATTAGAAATGGCTCAAATGCATTCCTTTTTATGGCTGAGTAATAGTCCATTGTGTATACGTACCACAACTTCTTTATCCATTCATCTGTTGATGGACATCTAGGTTGCTTCCATAGTGCTGCAGTGAACAGTGGGATACATGTGTCTCTTTCAATTTTGGTTTCTTCAGGGTATATGCCTAGGAGTGGGATTCTTGGGCCATATGGTGATTTTATTCCTAGTTTTTTAAGGAATGTCCATACCATCTTCCATAATGGCTGTATCAATTTACATTCCCACCAACAGTGTATTTCTTGTATTTTTGATAATAGTCATTCTGACAGATGTAGGGTGGTANCACTATCTCCCAGAGTTTGCTCAAACTCATGTCCATTGAGTCAGTGATGCCATCCAACCATCTCACCCTTTGTTGCCTCCTTCTCCTCTTGGCCTCCATCTTCCTCAGAATCAGGATCTTTTCTAATGAATCAACTCTTCACATCAGGTGGCCAAAGTATTGGAGCTTCAATTTCAGCATCAGTCCTTCCAGTGAATATTCAGGGTTGATTTCCTTTAGGATTGACTGGAAACCCACTTGTAAATCACCTCAGTCATTAACCCCTCACTCAATTGTTTCCTCAGCTTTAGGGCTGGTTTTAGCTGGTCCATACTCTCCTAGCATTGTTCCAGTTTCTCAGATTACCCCTCCTGACTAGGAACTGAGCAGGACCCTCTCCTCCACTGGCAGATTTTCCATCTTTCCCCACTGAGAGGCGTCTGGTAAGGCAAAATTGTAGCTAGAGGATGACAATCTTATTTCCCAAATCCTGGCTATTGCATGGCCTTGCTGTGTGTGGCAGGCTTGGGAGCAAGGTTTGAGAGTTTCGTGGATCCTGGAGGTGCAGCTGTCCTTTCCTGGAAGCCAGCTCTGGCCAGTGGCCTGGGAAGTGGGCTTTCTGGGAATCTCAGCTCCCTCTTATTTCTTCACATCATCATGGCTGTGCCACCACACACTGCCTCTCTCCTAAGAGAACACAGGAACTAAAACGAAGCTCAAAATGGCTTTTGATCAGTTTTGTGTTTCAGCTTCATTAACTGCTTACTGTTTGTGCTGAAATGGGAGGCTGTGGTCAGTCTGTAGTTTGTCCATCCACACTGGACCTCCTTCAGCTCCATGGTAGATCTATGGTTACGTGTTCTGGAAGCAAAGAAGGATGAGGACTGTCTTGGGTCAGGGACAAGGAGATCCTGGGAGGAAGGAAGAGGCCACACCCTTCTTTTATCTTTTATCACAATGACCTTTTAAGAGAGCTTCACTTGGAATAGAGAAGCAAGAGGCTAGAAATACTGTGAATGTTGGTAAACGGGGCCAAAATTGGTGCTGGTTCTGACAGTGGATGGAGAGGACAGAGGCTTCACTAGACTATGATTTCCTACCCAGCAAAGTGGTTTTCCCTTTAAGGGCTGAGATAAGTGGCTTCTGGGGGTGTTCAGCCCTAAATGCTATTAACCCATATGTAGTCAACTGGGATATTTCTGCATCATACCAATGTTCTCTTGGTAACCATTTTGTCTAAAATGGAACATTTCCAAAAGCTGATTATAAGCATGTGAAAGAAATCTTAGCTGCTATTTTTTCAAATTTCAATCAATTCACAGGGATGATTATATTCAACTATTGAGGGAAGGGTTGACGTAATCTACCCAAAATTGTTCCTGAGTCATCGCTGAAAATGTTTATATCCATGGACTGATTCTCGTCTTGCGGTTTCTTTTCCTTTTAATTAGCAATCTTCCTCTCTTGTGAGTGTATGTATGTGTGTATGTGTTTCCTTTTCCATCCATTTAAAGTTTCTATCCTAGAAAAGACTCCGACAAACAGTAACTGCTGTTTCTGTTGAATGGTGAAATCACCAGCACAGCAAGTGTGGTTCTTATAATGAGGTGAGACCTGTTGCCTCTTCAGTCTCATAAGAAATATTTGAACACATAGATATTTTTAAATGTTAGGAAAGATTGAGTGAAAAAGCATATTGACTCCACTTGTTACACATTAAGATTCATTTGATTCTGTGTCAATCTATTATTTTTAGGATCATTTTAATATCCATTTTCCCTTCTATTGCTTACTTGTCCCTGCTCCTTTATTTAGACTGTTTGCCATGCAAATATTATTTGAGCCTTACTCAGCCTTATGTGGTGATTTTAAAATGTTTTAATGTTCCATTTGACATTCCCACTGGTCCCATTTCTTGTGCTGAAAATGTATTAATTCCCATATCAATATATATGTATATACATTCTTGCCAGTCAGGGGTATAAAAAGATATTTCTTGTGCATATATTAGAGAAGTCATTATAAGTAGAAGACAGAAGGTGAGAGGGAAAGGAGGAAGATAAAAAGAGCAAAGAAGAAAATGAGAATATAAAGCAAAAGTAATGGAAGTAAGAGAGAACTCCAAAATACAGAAAGTACCAGAAAGATGGAAGACGTACTCAAGTTAAAGATGGAAAAATAGTGAAGCACACTCTGACAGGGAAAAATGCACAGCAAAATCAAATAATAATGAAGCAAATTATTAGAAAAAAGAGAGAAAGAATTAGATTAGGGACTGAGGCAAATCACAAAGGAAAACAAAAAAGGAAGTAAGCCTTTGGTACTGGGTCATTTCAATTTAACTGAATGCTCTGATTTCCCTTACTATCAGGCACATTTTTTCTAACTTTATCAAAAATGTTATCCTCCAAGTATTATTCTTATTAATGTTCTCTTCATTTCTGCAGGAGGCATAAAAATAACTGATGAGTGTGGGAACATAAGCTGTGTGGTTAGTGAGGCAGGGGTGATAATTAGAACATGCTGTACTACGCAGTAAACAAAGCTATTATGAACGGGAGAGTTCTTTATAGAGTGTTTAGAAAGAGGATGGAAATAATATACTTTCCCTTGACTGGCTTAAAAGCTCAGCTGGTTTCTACCCTGAGGGGGAAAAAAAAAGGCGGTTGGAGTTAATTGGCCAGTGGATTTGGAATCTAGTTAAATGTAGTCACAAATATTATTAATAGATGCATTATTCCACATTAATTTCTATCTTACATGATCCCTTTCCTATTAAAAACTTCATTTTTTTTAGCTAAGTCTCAAAAACTTCATGAAGCTAAATTAATGAAAACTGTGATTTTTTAACTCATGTTTTAAGAGTTCTTCTTCTTCTTTTTTTTTTTAATAACCTGCAATAGTTCTGATTTACAGTTCTCAAATGAGCACCAAAGAATTGATGCTTTTGAATTGCGGTGTTGGAGAAGACTCTTGAGAGTCCCTTGGACTGCAAGGAGATCCAACCAATCCATCCTGAAGGAGATCAGCCCTGGGATTTCTTTGGACGAAATGATGCTAAAGCTGAAACTCCAGTACTTTGGCCACCTCATGCGAAGAGTTGACTCATTGGAAAAGACTCTGAAGCTGGGAGGGATTGGGGGCAGGAAGAGAAGGGGACGACAGAGGATGAGATGGCTGGATGGCATCACTGACTCGATGGACGTGAGTCGGTGAACTCTAGGAGTTGGTGATGGACAGGGAGGCCTGGCGTGCTGTGATTCATGGGGTCGCAAAGAGTCGGACACGACTGAGCGACTGAACTGAACTGAACTGAACCTCTAATTTATTTTGTACTTCATTTGCCACATTCCCATTTATCAATGCAATTAATTCTCTGAATCTGGAACTATTCTCCATTGTGCAAGCATCCTCAATTGCTCAGTCGTGTCTGCATCTTTGCGACCCCATGGACTGTAGTAGCCTACCAAGCTACTCTGTCCATGGAATTTTTCAGGCNTAACAACATCAACAAAGACAATTTATTCCTAATTCCATAGAAGATTTGAAGGACCTAATTAAAATAAGAGGAACACACAGGGCATCAGGACAAAAGCAATTACTGAACAAAGTTGTTAATAAATAGCCTATCATAAATTAGCTGTGATCCCTTCTTTTCAATTATGATCTGATCTGGGCCATGATCATGCTTTCCCCCACCCCTTCTCTCTTTTTCATCTGTTTGTTTGCTTGTTTAACTTGACCAAGACAGCTGCTTGGGTTTCTAAAACAGGGCCTTGGATGGTGTTTATGTCTCCTTTCACGGTAAAAAAACTAGAAGAAGACTCGTTAAGTATGGAAGGTTAAACATTCACAAATTTAGAAATGTCCTTCTCAAATTATTTTTCAATACTTGAATCATGTCCAGTGTAATTCTTGGATTTCAATATCTTAACTCCATTGAGTATATTAACGCTGACCAACCTTTTTTTCCATTTGGAAAGCCATGGAAATGAGTTGCCACATCTGTAGTCATTGAGCAAATGCCATAAATGTACATGTGTGTGCTCCTGGCTCTTATAAGGGCTGTGCACAAAGGCAGGAGTGGGAGCTGGTGCCTTAGAAAGATTCAGTATGTTTGCTTTTGACAATAGGTCATAACTCCGCCCCTGGACTTCTGTAAGTGTATTATTATTCCACAACCTCTTGTTTCTATTTATGTGAAACACAAGGGTCATGTGAGATGTGATGAGGCAGGCTCTGGGAACAGCCAGAGGTAAGTGTTTTAGGTTTCATGATTCTGCTGCAGGAGCAAGAAAGTGGCATAGACAGTACATGGGAAGAATGCAGCTATGTGCCAATGAAACTTTATTTTCAAACACAGGTGGTGGGCTGGATTTGGCTCAAGGGCTGTAATTTTCTGACCACTAGGTTATACACACCTGAGTAACATAAGCAATTTTACCTTGCAATAAAGCAACAGAAACTCATTTGTCTAAAAAAGCATAGAAACTCATTTTTGTCTAAAAAACTCATTTGTCTAAAGTATATTGAAAAATACAAACTAAGACATCAGAGCTAGGTGTCAGGAGGCTGGAATGCAATGTGATTTCCTGGGTGGGGAGGAACACATAGCTTCTGTTCCTTGTCTTGAAAAAGAAATCTCGAATGCAGATGACAAGTTATCCAACCTTAAATAGAGTATCTGGTCTCCATATAAACATTCTAAAGGAACCTTATGGAAGAGCTGAGATCTGCTCTACCTACCTCACTAGAAGCTAAGACCCCTTCTCTGGGTCTCTGTTTCTCATTACATCAATGAGGGTCCCAACAGGAAACAAATGACATCCACTGGACAGAGAGGAGAGTTTACTGAAGGTATTATTCAGAGGGGTACAGTCGGGGTCAGGAGAACCAGTAGGAATAAAGAAACAACTTAGAGACAGAAATAGTGGAAAGACATGACCAGCCCTCTACCAGAAGGAAACCTGAAAAATCCACTGAAGGAATTCAGCACTTAGAAGGGAAGGGAGAGAGCAAAAAGAGAGGGGTCAAGCCAGACCCTGAGCTCATCAGCTGTGTCCTGGTCAGAAGCTGTCACAGCAGCTGCTCAGAAGGAAGGTAACGGGCCCAACTGTCAGCAACTCTGCCAGGCCTGAAGAGCAAGTTTGAGAACCATAAAGTTAGGCATGAACATGGCTGCCTTCTTGAGGATGTCAAGTACCATTTGCATGACTTTGTGTAGGAAAATCAGTTGACCAAATTTTTGCTAGGTTATGAGCAACGTGTTCATCCTGACTAAACCTCATCATCAGTTCAGTTCAGTTCAGTTCAGTCACTCAATCATGTCCGACTCTTTGTGGCCCCATGGACTGCAGCACGCCAGCCTTCCCTGTCCATCACCACCTCCTGGAGCTTACTCAAACTCACGTCCATCAAGTCAGTGATGCCATCCAACCATCTCATCCTCTGTTGTCCCCTTCTCCTTCTGCTTTCCTTTTTTTTTTTTTTTAAATTAATTTATTTATTTATTGTACTTTACAGTACTCTATTGGTTTTGGCATACATTGACATGAATCTGCCACGGGTGTACACGAACTCCCAAACATGAACCCCCCTCCCACCTCCCACCCCACATCATCCCAATCTTTCCCAGCATCAGGGTTTTCTCCAATGAGTCGGTTCTTTGCATCAGGTGGCCAAAGTGTTGGAGTTTCAGTTTCAGCATCAGTCCTTCCAGTGAATATTCAGGATTGATTTCCTTTAGGATGGACTGGTTGGATCTCCTTGCAGTCCAAGGGATTCTCAAGAGTCTTTTCCAACATCACAGTTCAAAAGCATCAATTCTTTGGCACTCAGCTTTCTTTATGGTCCAATTCTCACATCCATACGTGACTACGGGAGAAACCATAGCTTTGATTAGACAGACCTTTGTTGGCAAAGTAATGTCTCTGCCTTTTAATATGCTTAGGTTTGTCATAGTTTTTCTTCCAAGGAGCAAGTGTCTTAACCATCTGCAGTGTTTTTGGAGCCCGAGAAGATAAAGTCTGTCACTGATTCCATTATTTCCCTATCTATTTGCCATAGCTGAGTATAAAACTTTCAAGAAGGATCTCTAAAAGAATTTTATTTATTTTTTTCAGTTTTGAAAATATCAGTGAACAAAACTGTGGTGAAGGCAATACATTTTAACTTATTAAGAGCTGACAGATGAGAATTATTTTGTTGAAAAATCTATATTATGCCATTTAGTGCAAAAGCTTAAATAAAGAGCAGCCTGAATTGTCAATAGCGATTCTTTAACTTCCTAAGGGTTTAACTCTATGCTTAAGTTGGAGTTGAAATACAACCTCCAGTTTATTATGTGGTAAAATTAGGATGCATTGTGACAAAAAACCTGAATTTCAATTATTTCATTATAAGGTCAAAGATTTTCATCTTGGATTCTGAAGAAATGTATCAACATCACAAGCATGCTAAATATTTTATATTTTTAAATGTAACAAGCAATTCAACAAATTAATTTATCTTAGCACATTCACTTGCTAATTCTATGCACATATTATGCTAATACATCTGTTCTTATCCAGGTACCACTTAAAATTAAAAGCATATAAAATTGTTGTTAGTTGCTCTGTGATGTTTGACTCGGCAACCCCATAGACTGTAGCCTGCCAGGCTCCTACGTCCATGGAATTCTCCAGGCAAGAATACTAGAGTGGGTAGCCATTCCTTCCCCAGGGGATCTTTTTGATCCAGGGATCAAACCTGGGTCTCCTGCATTGCAAGGTAGCTTCTTTACCATCTGAACCACTAAGAAAGTCCTAAAGGCATAAGCTGGGACATTTATCACATCTTCAGTTCAACAAATACCTCTCGGTATATAAAATGTGTGTTGTAGAAAAGTGTTTTCTTTTCTTGTGACATAAGAAGCAATGTTAAAAAAATAACCAGAGATAGTAGCTAGACAGAAAAATCCTAGCAATATGCAAACAGGCATATCCAAATACAGACATGCACTTTCCTAAGATCAAGAATAGAGATATTTCTTGGAAAGTTTAAAGTATCTGAGAGGCAGTGTTCTTCTGCTATCATTCCTCTTAAAAGTTTACTTCTTGGCTCTCTAAGATAACATGTAATTAAAGATCTGAGATATGCATTTAAAATGAAAGCCTAACTCTGCAGAACTAAAAGCATGAAGTGACAGGATTACAAGACATTTGCAAGATCAGAAATTGTAAGGCAGAGGAGCTAGAGAGACGCGAAGAGGGCAAGTTCCTTGAGAAGGACTTGGATGCTCTCCTGTTTTATAAACCGTGTGAAGAGAACGTTGCTTCCCTGATGGCTCAGTGGGAAATGATCTGCCTGCCAAGCAGGAGACAAGGGTTCAACCCAAGGGTCAGCAAGATGCCCTGGAGAAGGAAATGGCATCCCACTCTGAGATTCTTGCCTGGAGAATCACATGGACAGAGGAGTCTGGTGGGCTGCAGTCCCTGGGGCCACAAATGTCAGACACAACTGAGTGATGAAACAACAACAGAGGAGGCCCTCATTTCCTTGGGTGCCCACCCTGTAAGGACTTACCCTGCACCAAGCATGGTGACATAGATTGATTACTGATTAGCTACCGCACTGCAGCTCTGAAATATATCCTTCGCCCAGTTCTAGAGATGAGGAGATTAAGTTAGTGAACACTTTCCAGACCCAGTACTGGAACCTGTGTTTCCAGGTTCCACAGCTTTCTGCTCCTCCCATTACACTTCAGGGGTAGTGGTACTCTTTTAGAGTGTCCATCAAAATCATGATAATTTCTCAGTAAAATGTAATGGCTAGAATGAAGTTCTGCATTCAAATGCTCTGGGGTGAGTATAAACATACTCACTAACTTGGAACATGCAGGTTCAAGACACTGAATGTGCCATCCCAAGCCCCCAACCCCTCCCCGTCAGCACCTCTCCAGACACAAACAATACACAGCCCTGTAAAAGGGCAGGGGCAGCTGCAGCAAAGACCAGTTTAGAATTTGGAAAATAGAAGAAAAGCAAAAAGAATTGGGTCATGGCAATGATATTGTCCTCCAGGAACTCCTGCCCTGAATGTGGGGAAATCCTAGACTAGGCGTGGATTCTGCTTTCTGAGCCGAATGATGACCCTTCTGCTTCTCTACTGACCCCTCTCTGGGGAACTCTTCCCTGACAATTATCCTTATTGGGATTATCCTGCGTGCCTGCTCAGTAATGTCCAACTCTGCACTCTCAGGGACTGTAGCCTGCCAGGCTCCTCTGTCCATGTGATTCTCCAAGCAAGAATACTGGAGAGGGTAGCCATTCCCTTCTCCAGGGGTTCTTCTTGACTCAGGGATCAAACCCACATCTCCTGCATCTCCTGCATTGGCAGGCAGATTCTTTACCATTAGTGCCACCTGGGAAGCCTCAGGTATTACCCTAGTGGATTTCAAGTAGGACACTGTCCTTGAAAGTGAATGGAAGTTCATGACTCAAGTGTTCAGACATTGTTCTGACATTGTGACAGTGAATCACAGGCTCCTAGTTTCTTTAAGAAAAGACTGATAGACAGCAGCCACATCTTGCAATTTGCTTCTTGCTGCAGTAAACATATCAAAGTTCTTTCTGAGACATTATCCTCAAGCCTGATTGATCACATTGCTTTTCCTCAACTCCCTTACCCTTGAGTTAATGATGGAAACTGAAGCCATCAGCCTTGACCCAGAAAGCTATGCCCTAATATGATCCTTCCACTGGGTTGTTTTTGTTGCTGCTACATTCAATCATTTTTTAAATTCACATAAAAATGACATCATTCAATATTTCTCTTTCCCTACCTGACTTATTTCACTTAGCATCATACCTTCCAAGTCAGTCCATGTTTTTGCAAATGACATTATTTCATTATTTTTTATGGCTGAGTAGTATTCCTTTGTATATAGGTACCACACTGTTTTGTCCATTAGGTTTACATGTCTTGGTCATTGTAAATAGTGCAGCTAGGAATACTGAGGTGTGTGTATCTTTGCAAGCTAGTGATTGGACTGATTTTTAATGGTCATTCATAAGCTATTTTTTCAAAACTTTCCTAGTCATGTTTCTTAATCAACTTTCTTAAATGCTTTTGTAATTAGCTCCATTCAGAGACTCCAGTTGGTAAGAAAACTCTGCCCCTTCAACACAGTTTCCAAGTTTGCCTCTACTACTAACATCCAGCCATTCTAGGTGTGAGAGAGAAGGTGAAGGTTACTATGGATCCAGGTGGAAATACACAACATCAATTCTGTCAGTATTCTTTCATCCAAATGGCCACATCCCACTGCAAGGGAAGCTAAAAATAGTCTTGTCTTCTTCCCAAGATTAGTGGAAAACTTTAGCTCAAGAGCTAGTCAGACAGCTGGTTCTGCTGGAAATGTAAGCCATTTTGCTTACAATTCTTCATATATTTGCAGATAGCTGAATAGTTGCTGAGGACACTTCTTCGTATCTAAAACTGTTCATTTTTTCTTTGAGAAAAGTCTAAGCATTACATCAGAATTTATATTTTAATGTGAATTTATTTCATCTACTATTAGAAACTATCAAGTTTATTGACAAAAACATAAAATATTTTATAATACCTATTGTGTTATAAATATTTTAATCTAAGCAATGTTCATGATAAAAATAAATAGCCCCAAAGTTTAACAACAAATAATCTCCCTCTGCTCTAGCCCTGCCCTCCTTTCGTCTCTCTAGGCATTGTCAATGTGAGCTCTTTCAGCTCTTTCTTTCTGCTGTTTTCATTCCATCTCTAGATAACACCGCTCTGATTTTTATTCTCCACCTGTAGACATTCTCTCTTTACGTCCTTACAAGACAGGAGTTTACTTGGTTGCTTTTCCCATGCCTCCCTCTGCCATCTGCCCACTATAGTTCTCTTTAGTGCTTAGCCCCTTTGCTCAGTTGTGTCTGACTCTCTGTGGCCCCATCGACTGTAGTCCACCAGGCTCCTCTGCCCACGGGATTTTCCCAACAAGAATACAGGAGTGTGTTTCCATTCCCTTCTCCACGGGATTTTCCCAACCCAGGGATCAAACTCTTACATTGCAGGCAGATTCTTTACCACTGAGCCACCTGGGAAGTCCACCAGTTACATCTAGGACAACTTTATTTCCAAGTAAGGTCACATTCTGGGGTACCAGGATAGGGCTTCAGTGTAACATTCCAAAGGATGCAATCCAAACCATAATACAACCTCTCCTGCTTCTATTTCGTTGTTATTCCTCTCATCTTCTCATCCTTGTCCCCTTCCACATTGTAAGACTTTGCTTTGCTTTATTTTCCAAAATGCTGGTTGTATTTTCATCCTGGCCATCACGCGCTTGATTGGTGGCAGCTTGCTCTCAGTCTAAAGCTGTCCCTCTCTGTTCCTCTCTTGATTTTCTTCCTTCAAAACTCTCCACGTATTCTATTTAGAATAATACTCATTTTGCCTCTACTGCTTCTAAATTATTAGTTTTTCTGCCTGTTATCTTTTATCCCTTTTTACTCTGAGACATTCTCCCTAAGTCTTGGATGACCATTAGGTGATATTTCATGATTAGGTGAAAGAGCTGAGAAAGTGGTTTTACCAACCTATGCACATGAGCAAAGCTTCTTACATATGTTGCATTTCCCTGGAAACTGACATGTGCTTCCCGCTCTTTTCATCAAATGGCTTTAAAATTTTTACAGTTTTGCTATCATTACAGTGTGACCCTTGAAAAGACAATACATAATAGGATTATTGATAGATTTGATGTGTGGATTCCATCTACTGTATTTCCTACCACTTTTGAGAATTCTGATTAAAAATGGCATAGAAAGAGGTACTCTAGTTCAAGCCTAGAATATCATTTAAACTTCATTACTTCTTGCTTATTACAAACCAAAGCAATAAGACCCCAGAACCTGGAATCTGTAGACTCTGATACTTTTATAAAGATTTACAAAAAATGACATCCACTTTGCCTCCCTAATTTTCATATATTATCATGTGCTAATCAGTTCAGTGTTTGACAAAACAAAATGATTTGAGAAACACAACTACAGAATTATCATTTTCTTCAGAAGAGATTCTGCCTAGTGAGGTTCACTCATCATATGAGCCAATCTGATTTTGCCCATCAGGAAAGATTATTGCTTGAGCAGAGAGATCTTCTTCATTCATTTAAAGATAAATGTTACCATGGGAAGATTTTGATTAGCTTGAATCTGCATGTTTACCGAGAGGATGTGGTTTCTGATCCTCACCTGCTTCTCTGTGATGACAGAAAAAGAGTAAGTCAGGACATCACATTTCCATCTGTGAGCTCTTCTGTAGACCAAGGAGGTGGGGTTCCAATTTGCTCCTAACAATGAAGTACTATTTGGAGGGTTAACTATGCTTGGTTTCACAAATGACTTGTCAAGGCTGCTTTATTAATGATATTAATGTTACTCACATGTGTTACTTTAAAACATTCTTTGCTGTTCTCTTGAAACCAGAAAGAGACAGAACAGATGTAAAATGATCTGACTCCAGCTTGGCAATAAAAGAAATATAGTTGAAACAAATGACAACTCTGGTAAAAGATTACAAAGTGTTTGTTTGCATTTAATCTGTTTATTTTCAGTCGTGGCTTTCTGACTGTTTAACAGAATCATAAAGAAATCCAGCGTTTCCTCTAGAACTGGGATTGAATGAGGTCAACCTGGAAAACAAAATTATCAGTAAACACTATACAGAGTTTATCTTTGCTACCAGGGATGTCTATACAATGCTCTTAAAAAGGGTTCTTTTGTGCCAGCAGAAATTCAGCTTTCATAAACTCTGTTCTCTGCACCAGGCAATGAGTGGTCTAATTTCTATAGGCCTGAAGCTCACATCAGACACACTTAGGGCCGAGCTACACATTCGGAAAGCACACGATTCTCTCCAGGCTCTCACAAAGAACTCAGAGTCAACACCGTCAGCCCCCTGTATCTGCAAGTGGATTCAACCAACTTAGGTCAAAAATGTTTTCTAAAAAAAATCCCTGAAAGTCTCAAAAAACAAAGCTTGAATTTGTCATGCACTGGCAACTTTTAAAATAGTGTTGACAACTATGGTACTTTTATTTCATTTGGTGTTATAAGTAATTCAGAGAGGATATAAATATACAGGAGAGAGTGTGTAGGTCATATGCAAATTCATTGCCCTTTTATATAAGAGCATCTGGATTTTGGTATCCACAAGGTCCTGCTACCAATCCCCCGAGGAGCCCCATAGACAACTGTGTGACATGAATGTAGCTGGGGTTGCTAGTGAGATATGTCCACTGTCCAATTTTATTTTTAAGACTTTGTGTCCAAGTCTGTCAGGTTCAGAAGACCTCAACTTCGCAAGATGAGGTACCCTATAACTATGCAGAGTGTCTAAACTCAGACCCTTTGCCAACCAAGGGTTCATACATACAACCATGCAACTTTCAGACCCTCGGGGCATATTTGTTGAACTATGAGAGCATTACGTGAGTCATATCTTATCTTGGGGTTCTTTCTGAAAATTATGCCTAGACTTTGCCTAGTATTTTGCTGTGTGAAAATTTCAGGTTTTAGTCTGTGGTATGAAAGTGATTTAAGACAGAAGAGACTTCCATATGTGTCTTTAAATTCAGAACAGTGTTGGGACAAGTTGCTCTCATGAAAAAGTGTTTATGGCACACAGGCACTCACGTTTAGAGACAATCCAGCAGAATGTGCCTTAAGTTATACAAGCACTAAGCCTGTAAAGTAACAATTGATCATCTCAACTGCTTACTAGTTACAGAAACAAACATGAAACAATAAAATACCACATTTGTGATTCAAATTGCAAAGGTTACTGAAAAGATACTTTCATATACTGTTGGTATGAAGGTAAATTATAGCATCTACTAGAGAAAAGTTAGGGGAAAAAATGTAAAAGAACTGCATGTTAAAATGAAAATATGCTCTCATGATGTATTAATGTTAAAGTGTATTGTGTATATTAATAAAATAGGCAGCACAGATATAGATGTAGGCTATCTGAATTTGTATAAATATTATTTAGAATAAATTAGAATGATATATAACATACTTCGTGACAGTGGGTTATGGGTAATTTTATTACTTATTAGTCTTCCACAAATTTTCATTCATTCTATGCATACCATGATAAGGAAAAAAATTAAACTATTAACTTCCTATCAGGCAATTTGTGTTATCATATGTAACGTTTCTTCTGTGTGTAATACTTTTTTCCTGACCTATGGAGAAGGCAATGGCACCTCACTCCAGTGTTCTTGCTTGGAGAGTCCCAGGGACGGGGGAGCCTGGTGGGCTGCCGTCTATGGGGTCACACATAGTTGGACACGACTGAAGCGACTTAGCAGCAGCAGCATGATATTTTTGAAATTGTACTTATTCTTCAAAGCACAACTGAAAAGTAGTCCTCTCAAAATGTATTTATAATACATAGAGTGCAAATAAATAAACTAATATCTCCAAAGTTAATTATTTTCTTAAGGCTTTCCTGATTCCTTCAGTGCCAAGCAGAATTAAATACATTTTAAGTTTTTTCCCCAAGCACAGTGTGTTTACATTTTTCCATATTTCTCTTAGCTCACTCAGTGAAGAATCTGCCTGCAGTGCAAGAGACCCGGGTTCTATCCCTGGGTGAGGAAGATCCCCTGGAGAAGGAAATAGCAACTCACTCCAGTATCTTTGCCTAGAGAATCCCTTAGACAGAGGAGCCTGGCGGGGTACAGTCCATGGGGTCGCAAAGAGTCGGACACGACTTAACAGCTAATCTACCACTGCAGCGACTCACCACAGGGCAGCTGATGGTGGATGCATTGCCTCTTCCCCCGGACTCCAAATTCTCAGGAGAAGGATTTATAAAATACTTAACGATTCTGGTCTCCAAATAATCTCTTACAATGACTTACAAAGAGGGACTATTTCAATAAGCATTTTGCTAAGTTGAAATCTTTGCTTTTTTAAGAAAAAATAAAACCTTAGTTATATGTCAAAATCTAATGAACAAAGTGAAGAAAATTAAAAACTGAGTTGGCAAAGGATATATTTTTCTTTCAAAGGTGATTTTTAATTTTTTTTTCTTCTAGAAAGCCTAAATGTATGGATCTACTCACTAACATGTTCCATTTCCAGAAATGAGACAAAACAGTGTATATGTGTATTCAGTTCTATATAATTATGTATATTTAAGTTTTTTTCCCCCATTTCCCCCATAAAATCTAAACTAGCTTGAGAAGTTACTAGTAAACTACTGCCCTCCACATCTAGTTAAGCATGTAAAGGTTGACGTTCAGTGAACAAAATCTCCACTATAGTCTTTTTATATTTCTGAAAGAAATAGACTGGAGACATAAAGTCTCCAAGATTATTTGCAGTGGAAAAACAGATATTCTGTGCACAAAGACATATTCAAGTTTTAATATTATATGTATATATAACTTTATTTAATGCACTTGTATATTATCTTATTAGAAACACATGCAAACCTGTGAGAGAGGTAATTTTACTATTAACTACACATTAATGCAGAGGAAACAGTTGACAGGAAGCTATTTAACTAGGACTGTTTTATTTTTGGCAAATAGCAACAGTCTAGTTGAATTAAGCTGACTTGAGAAAGGCTCTTTATTACAAGGAAACAGGAATGGGATGGGCTTTGCAGGTGGCTCAGTGGTAAAGAATCTGCCTGCCAATGCAGGAGACCTGGGTTCAGTCCCTGGGTTGGGAAGATCCCCTGGAGAAGGAAATGGCAACCCACTCCAGTATTCTTGCCTGGGACATCCCATGGAAAGAGGAGCCTGGTGGTATACAGTCTATGGGGTCAAAAAAAATAAGAATGACTGAGCAACTCAGCACACAGCACGCAGGAATGAGCCCAAGAAGCAGCTCTGCAGTCGTCCCCATCACTTGACTACCATTCCTGGGCTCTCCCTCCATCTCTTGATGGGACTCTGTCTCTCTGAGCTGTGTGAAAGGTCTGAGACTCCCCTGTGTGGGCCTTGTGGGCATCTGAACCCCGTAAGCTGACCACTAGGAAGGCCAGGAGCTGCCAGCCAGGACAGAGCCTAATTTTGAGTCCTGAACAGATTGTGCAGGGGGAGGTGTGCAAACAAACTTAGGAGAGACCAGAAGGAAGGCACAGGATGAGAAGCAAAGATTTATTTCCCCCAAACAGGAAGTTTTCCATGAGGTATCAGGGAAGACCAAACCAGCAAGACCTGAGAACTGCTGGAAGAATCTGGAGGACCAGGTTTCATGGAGCGGTTGAGAATGGTTTGACAACGGAGCCAGGTGAGTCAGCATCCAGAAGAACTCTGAACAGAGGACAGAGCTGCAGGACACGGGTTTTAACCTCACCATACTGTCCTCAACATTTCCAAAAATAGAATCTTAAAGCCTGTGCTGTGCATTTAAAATTGGTTCATTGGGTCATAATAAGGAAGGATATCTTAGGTACTGAGGTCGGAAACTGAGCCTCCACTGTGATTCCTGTTTAAAATTAGTAGATGAAAGACAGGGCAGCTTCAGACACACAGAGAACATCAAGGTCATGCGTCCTGAGTCTCCGCTCTGATTCTACTTATTTAATTAGTGCCAAAGGAAGCTGCAATTACAGAACTGCAGTGTGTCCCATTGGCGATTGACTTTATGACAACGTGCCTCCAAACGAAGCTGCCTGTAAAGACCGCTGCCAACAGCCTGCACGTGAAAGTAACAACCGTAAGCGACTGTCACCCGCGTTCTTGCCTTGCTGGGAATTAGCTGCTGAAAGTCAGGCCCTGTGTTCAAAGGTCATGATTCTGTGACTCAGGCTCGCATTTATCACAGGGCTAAGATAAGACCCACACAGCCAGCAAAAGGTCAGCTTCAGAAAGAGCATCAGGAGCAGTGAGCCGGCTGGTCTCTCGTGACTTTATTATGTGCTCACTCACGTCCTTTACAGCTGCCTCTGAAACCACCTGTCTGTGTTCTTCCTGCTTCTGACAGCAGCATCTCCACCTGCCCAGGGAAACGGATCCAATTAGGACTGAGCTTCACCTGCCGAGACCTGGCTGAAACATGTCACCGGCCACTGGGAAGCAGAGGAGGCGGTGCCGTTTTCATAAACAAAGAGAACTCTGCTTTCCCAATAGATAATCAACAGCCTTCGAAGAAGGGTTAATGAGAGGCTGTCTGATGGACAGAGTGAATTCAAACGCAAAAGGAAGTGTCAAGAAAAGCAGGCATCCAACTGATGCTGTTACCCAATGTGAAGCTTCAGAACACAACGATCCTCTTTCAGAAATATGCTGAAGCTCTAAATAAAACAACCCTATTTTAATCAGGTTGTATATGAAAATGGATCTTCCAGCGGGTTGTATCTTTGGATACAGACTACATTTGAGCATCACATAAGAAATGTGCTTTTTTAAAAATTGGGGTTCAGTTGCTCTACAATGCTGTGTTGGTTTCTGAGAGGGTACAACAAAGTGAACCAAGTATATATATATACACATGGCTTCCCTGGTGGCTCGGAGGTTAAAGCGTTTGCCTCCAATGCGGGAGACCTGGGTTCGATCCCTGGGTTGGGAAGACCCCCTGGAGAAGGAAATGGCAACCCACTCCAGTACTCTTGCCTGGAGAATCCCATGGACGGAGGAGCCTGGTCAGCTACAGTCTATGGGGTCGCAAAGAGTTGGACACGACTGAGCGACTTCACCTTCACCTTCATATATATACATACATATATCCCGTTCCTCTTGAACCTCCCTCCTACATCCCTATCCCAACCGTCTAGGTCACCACACACACACAAACATACACACACACACACACACACACACACACACATTGCAGAGATTCAAGTGACACATCAGAGGCCAGAATCAAGTCTGTAATTTAAACTACAGCCTTTAAGTAGTGGAGGTCCTTTATTCTTGTAATTGATAATTGAATTAAAGCTCTTGAGACCCCATGGACTGTAGCCTGCCAGGCTCCTCTGTCCATGGGATTTTCCAGGCCAGAATACTAGAGTGGGTTGCCATTTCCTTCTCCAGGGGATTTTCCCAACTCAGGAATTGAACCCTGGTCTCCTGAACTGCAGGTAGATTCTTTACCAACTGAGCTATGAGGGAAGGCCTATTAATATCTAATATTGCCTTATAATCAATTTAATACAGAGATCCTGAAAGAGTTGTTTTTTAAAAAAAAAGAAAATTTGAAATAGACAGTTAAAATTGCACATCATTGGAGCATCTCTGCAAAGAAATGAAACAACTTTTAAAAAAATAACCTTCCAACTTCTAGTGTAAGCACAAAACATTTAAACTCATTCCTCTGCTGACAATAATGCATGGTCAATCCCCATTTGGAAAACTCAGAATTTCAAATGTGTGTTTGGAACTTTAATTCTTGCTGAAATAAGTATGACTTCAATTTAAACTTTTGGAATAGTTTATTTTACATTTTAGATGTACTAAATATTATTCATCTCCTTATGATTCAAAGTTTTTAAGATTTTATTTAGGTGAAGGGAAACTGGAAATTTTGATAAACTGAAAGAAATTGAAATTTCCTTAGGAAATTGCCTCTTTTATTCGCTTTATAGACACACATCTGTCATGAAATATGCATTCATCTACATGCTACCCAAATCATACAAACCATATTTTTAAAGATTCTTGGACTGTTGTTTTGCATTTCTTTGGCAGTAGGGTAATAGATCTAATTTTAATTAACCTTTAAAAAATCTGATCACCCAAAATAAATTATATCCAAAACACTATAATTCATATTTGTTTGAAAAGTTGTTTTTGTTAATAAACCAAGTATTATTAGCTCTTGAATATTTAAATCAGTTCAATAGCTGTTCTGCTTTACTTGTCAGAGTATGTTCAAAATTAAAGTAAAGTAAGTTTATACTAAATTACACATAAGTTGAAATAATTCTATGGTTAATGTTTTATTAAGAGTTTTCATTATATTTATTTATCCTTTGAAGTGAAGTTGCTCAGTTGTGTCCGACTCTGCGACCCCATAGACTGCTCCTCTGTCCGTGGGATTTTCCAGGCAACAGTACTGGAGTGGATTGCCATTTTCTTCTCCAGGGGATCTTCCCAACCCAGGGCTCGAACCCAGGTCTCCCGCATTGTAGACAGACGCTTTACCGTCTGAGACACCACCAATCTTCCTTAAGATTATCCTTTATTTTCTATTAATATTCTACTTACATATCAAGTATTTCAGTCCAAATTAAAGTATTTTAACAAAAGACTATAATTCCCAATAATAATTTTTGGAAAAGTTTAGTACAGATTAAGCTTTCCTCTAAGACTTTTGTAACTAAAAGGCTCTGCAGTTAAAATAGCAACAAACAGTGAACTTGTCTGTATTATGCTTAACCATTATATAATAATCACTGAGTTTATCTGTTTTTAGAATAATTGACCATATTTTCAAGTCTTCTTTTCAAGGAAGCATATGGGGAAAGTCTTAGAAATATGCTCATGTTTAAGGACAAAAGAGATCAAAAGTAAGAAAAATTTTAGAACATAGGAATTTTCAAGAAATAAATAGAAAATGAAAGTTGAATATGATTNATATAATAATCACTGAGTTTATCTGTTTTTAGAATAATTGACCATATTTTCAAATCTTCTTTTCAAGGAAGCATATGGTGAAAGTCTTAGAAATATGCTCATGTTTAAGGACAAAAGAGATCAAAAGTAAGAAAAATTTTAGAACATAGGAATTTTCAAGAAATAAATAGAAAATGAAAGTTGAATATGATTTCAGGTAAAAATCTATAAAGTTACAAAAGCTAGTCATGAATAAAAATGCTACTTTATCTTTCTTAATGCATATAGTACAATGTTTAAAGCCAAATTATTAACTAGAATATGCCGTTAAGATACTCTGTAGTTGTGTTATATCTCTTTATGATCACATGCAGGTTTTAAGATCAAATTAGGGGTATGTCATTTCTCAACTAAGCTAAAGCAAGAGTATTTAGTTTCTTCCCATAACATTAGGGGGCGACCTTCCCCAGGGGACAGCCTGCCAAGGAGCTCAGTGAGACACAAAGCTCAGAAGAGCAACCTCTGCAACATACTGTCAGTAAAACAACTGATGCTTTTCCCTGATCTCATTCTGTGGCACAGTGGTGTAGAGATAAGCCTGGGAAGTGTTGAGTCTAGAGGTCAAGGTGCTTCGGGAACTACTGAAGCCACTGATCAGTGCATTTGTCCGCCAGACACCTCTTCCCTGGAAGCAGAGGGTGAGGGCAGAGGAAACAGGATGTGAAACCCACAGATCTGACTGGGGTTTGCGAGCCTCGTGTACGCGAGTGTGCTCCATATGTGTGCTCAGTTGCTCAGTCATGCCCAACTCCTTGTGACCCCAGGACTGTAGCCCGCCAGGCTCCTCTGTCCACGGAATTTATTGGAGACGGAAATGGCAACCCACTCCAGTGTTCTTGCCTGGAGAATCCCAGGGACGGGGGAGCCTGGTGGGCTGCCATCTCTGGGGTAGCACAGAGTCGGACACGACTGAAGCGACTTAGCAGCAGCAGCAATGTAATAATATATTAACATATGACATATATATATGGAAGATCCCTTGGAGGAGGAAATGGCAACCCACTCCAGAATTGTTCCCTGGGAAATCCCATGGACAGAGGAGCCTGGAGGGCTACAGTCCATGGGGTCACAAAAGACTTGGACACGACTGAGCGACTAACACACACACATACACACACACACACACACACATGAAAGCTTACACATCGTGTAGTAAGTGTGAGATAGGAAGGATGCTATGCTGAAGACTGAATCAATACTGCATAACTACCCTTCAGCTCAGTTCAGTTCAGTTCAGTCACTCAGTCATGCCCACTCTTTGTGATCCTATGTACTGCAGCACTCCAGGCCTCCCTGTCCATCACCAACTCCCAGAGTTTACTCAAACTCATGTCCATTGAGTCGATGATGCCATCCAATCATCTCATCCTCTGTTGTCCCCTTCTTCTCCTGCCTTCAATCTTTCCCAGCACCAGGGTCTTTTCAAATGAGTCAGCTCTTCACATCAGGTGGCCAAAGGATTGGAGTTTCAGCTTCAGTGTCAGTCTTTCCAATGAATATTCGGGACTGATTTCCTTCAGGATGAACTGGTTGGATCTCCTTGCAGTCCAAGAGACTCTCAAGAGTCTTTTCCAGTACCACAGTTCAAAAGCATCAATTTTTCGGTGCTCAGCTTTCTTTATAGTCCAACTCTCACATCCATATATGACTACTGGAAAAACCATAGCCTTGACTAGATGGGCCTTTGTTGGCAAAGTAATGTCTCTGATTTTTAATATGCTGTCTAGGTTGGTCATAACTTTTCTTCCAAGAAGTAAGCATCTCTTAATTTCATGGCTGTAGTCACTATCTGCAGTGATTTTGAAGCCCCCCCCCAAAATAAAGTCTGTCACTGTTTCCATTGTTTCCCCATCTATTTGCCATGAAGTGATGGGACCTGATGTCATGATCTTAGTTTTCTGAATGTTGAGCTTTAAGCCAGTTTTTTCACTCTCCTCTTTCACATTCATCAAGAGGCTCTTCAGTTCTTCACTTTCTGCCATAAGTATGGTATCATTTGCATATCTGAGGTTACTGATATTACAAAATTGACTACATTTTATTCACTGAAAAACAAGGGGGATAACAAGGAAAGAAAAGTTAGATGGATAACTGCTAAAGAATTGAGTATTCGTGGTGGATGCGAAAGAGGCTTACAGGGAGCAGCTCTAGACTCACATCATGACTACACAATTAATTCCGGAGCTTTATTGAAAAACTCCTCGACACTGACTTAAACCGCAACATACAGTTAATGTCCCAGTTTTCACCAGGTACTCAACACATCAATGTGAATGATTTTAGAGGTGTTTACATAAAACAAACAAGTTAAAAAATGGAAATGTCATTTATTATACATACATGTATGATTTATACATCTTATTATATTTATAGTTGTGCTTACTTCCAACAACACTGTGAGGCAGGTTTTAATTATTTCGACTGTTTGTGTATAAAAGCTGAGTCTCAGAAGGTATATATGTCAGAACTCAGGATGTGCCACTTACATACACTCATGCTGAGGCTGGAAAACAAATTTTTCTAACTCAAAATCCAGTGATGTATATGGACATCTAGCATAATCCGAAATGCAAAATCTTACATTCTCGGTGAACTAATGTCTCCCTTACTCATTGTCAGTACTCTGCTGCTGCTAGTCACCCTACAGGTTGCGGTATGTCTGTGTGGACTCATATCAGTTACTGGGATCTAAGCAGGAGAAATCATCACAGAGACTCAATTAAGTGGGGCGCATGTACAGAGAGTCAGCTTGAGGAAAGAGAGTGCAAGCCAGGTACTTTGGGGCAAAGCAACAAACAATTGAAAACCGTCCAAGCGTGAGACTCGGTTCTTACCTAGATGCGGGCACCAACCAGCTCTCCAGTCTGGATCATGCCATCAGGACGTGACCTTCTCCTGTGAAATGCAGGATACCAGGCCAGGCTTGCATATGTCCTTCTAGTTTTCTAATTATTCAAAGGTATGTTTGTCAACAATCTGAAGAATGACATTAATAAAGTGGTTGAAAATTTTGAGAGACCACAGTCTGAACCTTGAGGCAGATCTTGAGTCTACCTGTTTAGCTATGAGACTTCTGGGCAGGTTATATAATTTTTTTAAGCACTGGATTGTTCACTTTGGAAGTTAGTGATGACTACTTTAAGGATTAACTGAAAGGATTAGGGACAGTGCTGTCTACTGAGCAAAGTGTCTCAAAGTGGATAGGAGACAGGCAATTATTGTGGGGCTGATCATTAAATGCTTTTGTGATTCAATTGTTTATCTAAAGAGTTCACTGCTACCCCTGAAGATACCTCCAAATCTCCCTTTATAACTCATTCTCATCTTCTTAAGAACTTAGAGTTCATAACACACAGCTGTCTTTCTGTTTTACCCTTTCAGCAATTTAACGATCAAAGTCAGGACTGGCCTTTCTGTTGTCAAAAAGCAACCTGTCTGATAATCCTGCAATATCAGCGCCATCTCTCTAAAAAAAAAAGCTCTTTTAACTGAAAGATCCTCCTTTTAAAAGCACAAGTTCCAGAGAGAGACCCCCTTGAATTTTTGTTTCGCTTTAGCAGAATCAATTCATGGGGACAAAGCTGTGCATTTGGAGAGAGGGAAATAGGGTTCAGAGGGAAGGATGGAGTGAGAGCCTCAAATGTAGGAGGAAGAAGCATGGATTCTCCACTTCTCTGGTCTGTAGAATAGTTCTCTTCCAACCTCTTCATCTTCCATGTGGACCCAAGTCCAGAACCAGGTGGAAGATGATTCAGCTTTGGAGATTTGGCTCAAGAGTTCAAGCTGTCATTCTCCCAGGAATCTATTCCTTGACCTTGAACATAACCTTGAACTTCCAGGACAAAGTTTCTTTTGGTAAGATTGGTGTCACCTCTGACCTATTTATCTAAAAATTTCAAATGTAGTTCAAAGGAGATGAAATATATGGAAATGTTTTGCAAATAGAACTCTTTATGCAACACTGAGATATTTTCAATATTTTAAAACACATCTTGTACTTTTTGCCAATTTCTTGCATTACCCAGTTTCTTCCAATAGTGCCAACTTTGGGGGGGACTCGTAAGATTAGACTTCATTATCTTTAGAATTTGGTGTATTTCTTGTGTAAAATTAGTAAGATTGTATGGAAATGCAAATATATGTAAATATCATGCAAATGGAAATTCAATGAGTCGTGTTGAGCTCTCTATAGAATACAAAAAAAAAGTAGGCATGGCTCCACTTACAGGAGCAAGCATAAGCCGAACATACAAGTTTTATGGCATAATTAATCATATGCAATATTATATCAGTAGTAAGCTAAATTTCCAGTAAATAAAAAGTGAATTATGAGGCACCTACACTTTTAATTTGATCAGCTGTCTTGGGGTTTGTGATGCATGTTATCAGGAAGTTGGGTGTGTTCTCTTGTATTGGAATTAGGACACATTGGGGTCAGAATGAGCAGCAGAAATAAAGCCTAAAAGGGTTCCCAGGTAAACATATGAAGTCTTTAATGAATGGTCTCTAAATTACTTTGATCTGTGGTCTACTACAATATCTGTATCCTAATAGATCTTCCATCACACCTGCTGGTATTTAGTATTCTGTAATAAATCATCTTGGACATATTTATTCAGTAGAGGTTTGATGATTACTTAATATGCACAAAATGGGACACAAAATATTAATACAAAGGGGAGGTCTTTGCTCCCATGAAGCTCTTGGATAACAGAGGCAATAAAACAAGAAGAAAATTCTTTAAGATTCATGGTATAAAACCAGAATAGGTTCAGGATGGCTTTGAGGAGGTAGTGGTTTGGGATTGGGATATTGAAAGATAAATAGAAATTTTAACCCTGGTTTATATTTAGGATTTTGTTATAACCTCTTTTCAGAAAAAAATTTCAGACTAACTTGATATCAAGTGGCCTTCATGAAATTTTTGCAGGCTTAGTTTGCTCTTTAAAAAGAGGTCTTATTATTCAATATACTCTGTGGTCTCTAGATATTCCATTTATTAGACAAATAATTTTTATGGTTTTTCCAGTAGTCATGTTTTCGAACTCTGCAGAAGATGAAAGCTGAGTCCTTCGCTCTTGTAAAGCACGTCCCTACCAGCCTGTCTGACACGCAACACTTCTTTGTGCTAATTGAGCAACAATCCACTCACCTCCACCACCACCACCTCCTGGCAGTTTTGAGATCGGTTGCTTTTAAGACAGAGTTGTAAACGGGATCACGTGGACAGGCTGAGCATCACCTACTGCATTTCTACTCCCGAATCTAAGTATGAACATAGTTTAATAATTTTTTTTTCAATTCTATGAAATCCTCTATCACACTTATTATTGCTAATTTGTTGGGTGCTGTCACCTAGACCTAAAGTATTCCTGTCAAATGACTCTATTAGAGAAACTCTCGACCGGGATCAAAAAGAAGTTGACTTCTGAGTGACCTGTTTGCTCCAATCCTATGGAGAGTTAATTCAAGTAATCATCATGGCTTATCTTTGCTTTGACTGCTGGGGAACTTGCACTCCATCTAGGACACGATTTTAAGTGCAGCGTTTCTGTGTGGTGAGTTTACCCTCAGCTGCGAGTAACCTCCCCTCTTACATTTCTCCACCTAAATGCATCTTTATTTTTCATTGTCTTTTATTGAGTTTTTTTGACATAAGTATGCTATCTTATTTTTACAATAAACTAAGCAGTTTGCACATACAACTATTGCTTAAATCTCACAAGTTTGCGTTGCCCTTATTTTTTATTTTCTCCCTCTTTTGTTCCTTCCCCATTCTCAATAATTTATATCTATCTTTTGTCTACATCTATCATTCCTTAAATCAGAATGTTTTGATCAGATGAATAAGCCATAATAAGGTATAAGCAGGCTTTCCTCTGTAAAGATGGTGGATATTTGTCCTGTTGTGGATTTAGGACCTTATTGCCAATACACAGTCTCGTATCTGAAGAAAATGAAAGAGGATAATTTTTTTTTATCAAGAACAAATGCAGACCAGCCCTTTGGGACATCCAGGTACCAGGAAGATCTTGTGAACTGCTAATTGCTTTAAATACACATCTTGAAAGTGGTTCAGGGGACAATGAGTCTGTACAGTTTCTTATTAGCTGAATCAATATCAGTGCTTTAAAAATTGGCAAGAACATGAAGACCTTGAAACTTCTTCTGTTACAAGGAAACCAAAATGGAATATTAAATATTTAAAAAGTAGGTCAGACTTAATAAATGCATTTTCAAGTAATCCAGCCTTTAAATTAAGCCACAGTATGGAAGAGATGGATTTGAAATGATCTGCCAGTGGCCACACCAGTCTACACCGGTGCTCTTATTATGTCAAAATTCTATGTACACAGAAATAGCTTAATGAAAATGGACATCCAAACGCCGCATAAGGACCCAGAAAGTTAACTGTCTAATTCTCAGCCGAGGCAAATGTTCAGAGAGGGTGAGGACTATGCCAAGACTGGTGTCGTAGAGTCTGGGGAGCATGGTCACCGAGAAGAGCAGTGCTAACAACCACACACACACTGTCACCGAGCTGTCAGAATCCCCGTCCTGCCTCCACTGCAAAGTGACAGGATTCTCCCCACTGTGTTGAGAATGATGCTTTCCAGTCGCTGCTAACAGGCTCTGGGAATGGGTTGGTTTTAACGCACCCTGGGCTCTGCGGTCTCTCAGGGTACCAGATCGGAGGATGTGTACCATAACCTCTCATCTGTCCCCGTGGCTGGCATGGCATTGCTGGCTGCGTGCCATGAAGGTCGTCTTCCTGGGGAGGATGGGCGGGCTGGAGCTGTCAGCGCCTGTCTCTATTTGAGGCGAGGACCAGAAGATGCGGCCGATGCTTGTCTCTTGAATAAAGCAGTAATGAACAAGGCATGGATCAACCCTCTGTTTAATCTCTACCAGTCTCCTCCCAGTGCTTGGTATCAGGCCTACCAGCCATGCAGCCAGCCCAGCTACACTGAGTTGCTTTAACTTTGATCAGTACGAGTACCTACAAAAAGTACCAGATTCATCCAATGAGAAATACGTCTGGAAATCAACTAGCATTAAGTATTTCTGAATTCTGGGTGCACGTTAGAACAATCAGGGGGTTTTTGTAATCCTGGCTTAGATCGAACCATGGTGAGACCTCACTCCAGACCAGTCAAAACTGAATCTCTACCTTTGGTGTCCAGGCATCTTGTAGCTGGGGCTTCCTAGGTGGTGCAGTGGTAAAGAATCCACCTGCCAAAGCAGGAGGCTCAGGAGACAAGGATTCATTCCCTGGGTCTGGAAGATCCCCTGGATCTGGAGATGGCAACCCACTCCAGGATTCTTGCCTGGAGAATCCCACGGTCAGAGGAGCCTGGTGGGCTACATCCACAGGGTCACAAAGAGTCAGACACGGCTGAGCACGGCACAGCATCCTTTTGTAACATGCATCCCAGGTGACCCTAATGTTTAATCCAAAGCAAGACTATTTCAAGTTCTATTCTAGTGAAGAGGCTCTTTAGCTTCTATTCACTTTCTGCCATAAGAGTGGTATCATCTGTATAGCTGAGGTTGTTGATATTTTTGCTGACAATCTTGATTCCAGTTCATGATTCATTCAGCACAGCACATATACAAAGACAGACTTAAACGTTGTTGACAAGAACTTGTCTACTCTGTAAGAATTATTTCTCTTTGTAACCTACTACTGCAAAAGGTAGGCAGTCTATTATTTCCATTTCAGAAAACTCTAAATTTTCTAAAGCAGATCCTTATATTAAAAATCAAACAAACAAACAAACTTTTCCCCAACAGCACAGACTCTCTGGAACCATAGAGAACACATTTCACCTCTTTTTCTGAATATAACTGTCAGTATCACAGCTACCTTGTTTCTTTTCACAGGTGCCTCAGTTTTCTTCTGCTTCCAGGCTGTGTGTCCGAAGGAATGGATGCTTCCAAAGAACTCTTGAAATGAACACTTGAAGTGAGGAAAGCCCTGGGTCTGATGGTTAAATGTCTTTAGTTACATTTGAGAACAGTGTCTCAGAAGAACATTAATAGAAGACACAGAAGAAAAGCCTTAGAAACAAACCAGCAAAAACAAGAAGGCCAACGTTCTTATGGAACACTGTCTTAACTAAATTTACCATATATGAACTAGGCCACTAAAAACTCTGTGGCCCTGAACTGAAGTAAACTTTTTTAATCTTCCAAGTTAATCATCCTGCTTGTTTCAAACTCCTGTCAACTGTGGATACATTTGGAAAATACAAAGATTGACAATCCTTCCCTTATATCCTTGTGTTATTTGAAGCTATAATAAATTAAAAACTCTAGAAACAATAATATTCAGTCTTATTTGCACTCACCAGTCTTCCCATATTTTCAAATTTGATTTTAAAACATTATAGGCTTAATTTTCTAAAAGCTTCACCTTGAGGAAAGTGTAATAAAACATAAAGAGAAGCCAAAGTTCTTTGTTGTAATGCATCTTTTCTTTAGCTGGAAACAACAAGACGATTGTGTGATTTGAAAACATTGACTTATGTTTAGAGTTTAATTATTTACATGGAGTCAAACAAACAAACTTTTCCCCAACAGCACAGACTCTCTGGAACCATAGAGAACACATTTCACCTCTTTTTCTGAATATAACTGTCAGTATCACAGCTACCTTGTTTCTTTTCACAGGTGCCTCAGTTTTCTTCTGCTTCCAGGCTGTGTGTCCGAAGGAATGGATGCTTCCAAAGAACTCTTGAAATGAACACTTGAAGTGAGGAAAGCCCTGGGTCTGATGGTTAAATGTCTTTAGTTACATTTGAGAACAGTGTCTCAGAAGAACATTAATAGAAGACACAGAAGAAAAGCCTTAGAAACAAACCAGCAAAAACAAGAAGGCCAACGTTCTTATGGAACACTGTCTTAACTAAATTTACCATATATGAACTAGGCCACTAAAAACTCTGTGGCCCTGAACTGAAGTAAACTTTTTTAATCTTCCAAGTTAATCATCCTGCTTGTTTCAAACTCCTGTCAACTGTGGATACATTTGGAAAATACAAAGATTGACAATCCTTCCCTTATATCCTTGTGTTATTTGAAGCTATAATAAATTAAAAACTCTAGAAACAATAATATTCCGTCTTATTTGCACTCACCAGTCTTCCCATATTTTCAAATTTGATTTTAAAACATTATAGGCTTAATTTTCTAAAAGCTTCACCTTGAGGAAAGTGTAATAAAACATAAAGAGAAGCCAAAGTTCTTTGTTGTAATGCATCTTTTCTTTAGCTGGAAACAACAAGACGATTGTGTGATTTGAAAACATTGACTTATGTTTAGAGTTTAATTATTTACATGGAGTGCACAAAACATAAATAAGGCTTGCTATGATTATCATCCTACAGATGTGAATAGAAAGCTTTAGAGAGGATAAAAATTTAAGCAACCCAATAAATGGTGCATCTGTATTGATTTTAATTATTTTAATTCCCAATTGATTAATCTTTCCACATTTTCAAATAAGCCCCCCCCAAAAGGCATTTCTAATAAGAGAGCTATCACTCTCTCCTCTCAAACCTCAAATGCCTCCTACATGTGCATTCAAAAAGTGAGAAAAATAATTAATTACTACAGCTTCATGGTGAGAGCTGTGAAGGATATTTAAATGAAATGTGTCTTTACTGAACTTCCTCAAAGCTGGAGCTATGATGACCCCTTAATATACTTTGTTTTCTATCTTTACATTCACGTTTAATTTCCTCTACTAGGTCACTGATGACCACTGATGTCTAGAAAAAAGCATCCACTCATCTTTCCTTGTAAATTATATATTCATAGATAGTCTCATCTATGCAGAACCTTGAATTTCAGAGGAGCAAGTGGTCCACAAATGCAAGGAGGGAGAGGCTCCCCAAAAGGGCTTTTTGTTAAAGGGAGTATCTTGTCTACTTTGTCACCCACCTGTCTATTTCAACTGAGAATTTCGTCTTTCCTGTCATCTTTAAACTACAATAAACTTTCCTGTATCTTTCATCAGATTCAAGATCCCAGCCACCAGGGGCTCTCCATGCTCACCTGTGCTTACCTTTTAGCCCAGGAATCCAGCACTGGGTTCCCAGCACTGGGACCTGCAGTTGTGGACACTCAGTAACCACCTGTTAAACGAATAAATGAATGAACTAAGGAAAGTGCAAACTGGGACACATCACAGGGGTGAGAGAGCCAGTGCTTCAGTTAGAACCCCAGTTGGCCTTTACTTCCATGACGACAAAACTCCTGTCATAAAAACAGTGCAGAGGACTCCAGAAAGAAGAGGGGACACACAAAAGGCAGGAATCCAAACTTGAAAATGACCCTGATAAATCTCAGGTGAAAATGACAAGACAAAATTCATCATGAGACGTGCCCATTCGTTGATTCAGTCACTCACAAACAGGTGCTGAATGGCGACTCCATCACAAGCATGCCTCCACGCTCCGGGACACCCAAAGGGATTCCTGGAAACACTGCCATCGCCCATCTGACATCTGAGGGTATGGTCCTATCCCAAACCTACATCGAAAGAATCCTTTCCAGACAGGAAACAAAGCTCACTCTCTTTCTCATGGTTCAAAATCCAGCCGGACGTTGGAACCAGAGGGCTGCTCTCACTAAGCTGAAATCTGAAGACAAACAGACAAGTAAACAAAACTTCTTGACTTCTGAAAAAAATACATCTGTACTGAACAAAAGATTTTTAAAAACAGGGTGAAGGAAAATTAAAAAACAAGCAAACGAATGTTGGTGACATATGAGCACAGCCTAGAACGGCATAGAGTACTACAAGGAAGCCATTGCTTGGGTGCAGCCATAGTGAGGTGAAGGGTTAATCCCTGCTGCCCTGAGTGGAAGGGCAGAGGTCCCCAGAGGGCATCCAATTACCAGTTCAATTGATTTTGTCCTGGTGATACTGTTCCAAGAACATGTGGTATGTGAGAGGTGAGTGTCAGGGGCACCTGTGTGTGTGTGTGTGTGGGTATGCGCGTGCATGGGGGTGATGGTGCCCACCATGCCCCTGGAACCACAGACCGTCCTTGCTAGGACTGCACGGCAAGAGCCATGCAGCAGCTCTGACATCGCAGGCAGAGGCAGGGCGAGGCGTCTTGCAGAGCTCTGAGACCGTGGCTGCCACTCAAGGCGTCATTAGCAATGAAAGGGAGGCGGTAAAGCCTGTTGTGTTGTCATCACATGGTGAGAAGGTTGGCTGCCGACCAAATTAGCTTGCTTAGGGAGTGTGAATCAAAATGACATGTAATCTGAATGTTAATGAAAATTTTCTCTTGCTCCAGGCTTCAGATCCCATCCAGAAAGCTGTCATCTGGAAGACATTATCTTCCTCCTCCTCTTCTCCCTCTCATTTTGATTTGCATTTCCAAGTTTACATACAGTGTAAAACTAATTTTTAGCCAGCAGTGCTTGGACAACTGATGCTCAGTCAATTAGATAGCTGAGTCAGTGGTGGAGGACCTTCCCTGAGGAGGAGAGAGATTTTAAGGTAGTAAGATAGTTCTTTCCTTGCATGTGTGTCTGTGAACTGTGACAAGTCGAATCCCAAGTAAAAATACTTAGAGAAGATAGGTCCAAGCATCACGGTTAGGGAAGATGCATTTCCATGTCCTCCCACACATCAGAAAACAAAGTGTGTAACATCTCATGTGATAAGGTGTTAGCAACTCTTGTTTTAAAAGAGGTAACCATGTGGAACCACCTAGCAGTGTATTTATTTACCACAAAGCCTCTATTAAATTGCTTAATATCAAGACCGCTTATGGTTTGCTATAAAATACTTCAAGAAATTTGAATAAAAAATAGTGAAATTGGGCAACCAGACACAGGCAGGTATGGGAGAATGTTGAAGCAATTTAGGCACACACTGATCTATTAGTATTTGTTAGTGGAGATAAATTAGAGTCAATATTTCTAAGTTTAAAATATAGCAAGAAGCCTCCTTGATCAGCAGTCAAGGGCATGGGAGTGTTAGAACTTGCTCTGTGGGGTGAACTACATTTCTTTCTCCATTACACTCAATTCCTGTGAACGTATGGAAGTTGGATTATAGGAAAGTAATTCCAAAGTTTATCTCAGAGAGAAACCATAATTGAGCCAAAATTTTTTCCTGAGTCTTCATGTCAAAAAATAAATGAAGATATGAAAAAAATGCAGTCTATTCTTATTCTACCCAATACTGTGGAACAGTAATACATTTTTTTTTTAATGGAGACATCACTTGTCTGGAAGAAAAGCGGTCTGGTATTCCAGGTCTAGATCCATAATTATTATCTAGCTGTATAAATTTTGAAAATCCACTTATTTCCTACATTATAATATAGAATGCTATATTTTAGATGTTTGTAATTCCAAAATACTAACAGAAAATTTAGGGTCCATAAACTTGTATAATAATGATGACATATTATCACTTTATCATATACCGAGGACTGTTAAATATCTACTAAGCATTATTTCATTTAATTAAAATACCATCTTTGTTTTCAGTTGATAAAACTGAGGTTTAGAGAGTTCAAGTTACTTATTAAAAAGTGCAAAATGATAAGCAGCATATTTTGATTTGAATCCAAATCTCCCTGTTTCCCAAATATATTTTATTAATGAAACATCCTGCTGCCACTTTTAGTGGTTTACAAGCTTGCCAGTGTTTCCAAGGAATTTGTTAATATATATTTTTTTTAATGTTTTGAATTGTGGTAAATTTGCTATCTGAAAAAAATGAATATAAAAATCAAATTAATATGATAGATGGCCATGCTTTAAATACCATTTTGTTCAATATCTGTATTTCAGCATAATTCATGAATTTTTTCCCCCTATGGCATCCGGTCCCATCACTTCATGGGAAATAGATGGGGAAACAGTGGAAACAGTGTCAGACTTTATTTTGGGGGGCTCCAAAATCACTGCAGATGGTGACTGCAGCCATGAAATTAAAAGACACTTACTCCTTGGAAGAAAAGTTATGACCAACCTGGATAGTATATTCAAAAGCAGAGACATTACTTTGCCAACAAAGGTCTGTCTAGTCAAGGCTATGGTTTTTCCTGTGGTCATGTATGGATGTGAGAGTTGGACTGTGAAGAAGGCTGAGCACCGAAGAATTGATGCTTTTGAACTGTGGTGTTGGAGAAGACTCTTAAGAGTCCCTTGGACTGCAAGGAGATCCAACCAGTCCATTCTGAAGGAGATCAACCCTGGGATTTCTTTGGAGGGAATGATGCTAAAGCTGAAACTCCAGTACTTTGGCCACCTCATGAGAAGAGTTGACTCGTTGGAAAAGACTCTGATGCTGGGAGGGATTGGGGGCAGGAGGAGAAGGGGACGACCGAGGATGAGATGGCTGGATAGCATCACGGACTCGATGGATGTGAGTTTGAGTGAACTCCAGGAGATGGTGATGGACAGGGAGGCCTGGCGTGCTGCGATTCATGGGATCGCAAAGAGTCAGACACTACTGAGAGACTGAACTGAACTGAACTGAACTGATGGCTCTGGGGGCCAGTTTAAAACTACTACTATAGTAATTTTAGTTATGGAAGCATAGGAATAATTATCAGCCATCTTTTCCATGCCAGGACTGTACTATGATATCTTAATCCTCCCAACAGCTCTACCATAAAGAAGACAGCACTGAAGAATAGATGCCTTCGAATTGTGATGTTGAAGACTCTTAAGAGGCCCTTGGACTGCAAGGAGATCAAGCCAGTGAATCTTAAAGGAAATCAAACCTGAATATTCATTAAAAATACCGATGCTGAAGCTGAATGCCAATACTTAGGCCACCTGATGAGAATAGCCAAGTCATCGGAAAAGACCCTGATGGTGGGAAAGATTGAGGACATGAAGAGAAGGGGGCAACAGAAGATGAGATGGTTGGATGACATCACCGACTCAGTGGACATGAATTTGAGCAAACTTCGGGAGATAGTGAAGGATAGGGAAGCCTGGTATGCTGTAGTCCCTGAGGTCAAAAAGAGGTGGACATGATTTAGTGACTAAATAACAACCATAGCTCTATGGAATAAATAGAGAAATTTAAAAGAAAAACCTAAGATATAGCTGGAATAAATGAGATATATTTAGAATAAACTGCTACAAAAAATATTCCAATATGATTTTTGTCATTAATTTTTAATTAGGCTTTATTTTTTTAGGAGAATATTAGATTTACATAAAAATTGGGATGATAGTACAATATTCCCATATAATCACACAAAGTTTCCCTATATTAATATTTTACACTACTTTGCTACCTTTGTTATCATTAATGTAAATATACTGATAAAGCATTATTAACATAGTCCATACTGTATTCAGAATTCCTTAGTTTTTACCAAATCATCCTTTTTCTGTTCCAGAATCCCATTCAGCACAGATTATTTATTAATACTGTTATGTTTATAATAGTTATTGAAAACTTCACTGAGAGCCAATTGCACGCATCATCTCATTAATCTGCCCAACAACCATGTGGAACAGATAAGATTACAATATCACACTCATTTTGTAGCCAGAAAACTGAAAGTTCAGACATCTGACAAATTTTTTTAAATGATCTTTATTGCCATTTTTCTCTAATTTAAAAAAAAAATTCTCTTGAGACTTATTTGTCCCAAATGTTACTATAAAAGTGCTTTGTTTGATTTCCAGTTTTCTGTTATTGACTTCCAGCTTAATTTCAGAGAGTTCTTACTCTTTATGATTCTTATTCTTTTAAATATGTTAAAGTGTGCTTCATAGCCCTGGATTGGTCTTTTTTGGTGAATATTCCACAAGAGCTTGAGCAGATTGTGTAGTCTGCTGTTCTTGGATGAAAATGTTCTGTATCTGTCAATTAGATCAAGTTGATTAATGATGCGGTTTAGTTCAACTAAATCCTTATGGATTTTCTGCCTACTGCTTGTATCAATTACAGGAAAAAAGAGGACAGAAGTCTCCAATTTCCTTAGGGAATTTGCCCTTTTTTTTTTTCTTGCGGATCTCAATTTTTGTCCCCCATATTTTGATTCTCTGTTCCTGGGTGCATACATTCTAAGGGCTAAAGTGTTTTCTTGAGAACTGACCATTTCTTTATCTCTGTGATCATTCCTGTTAGGATGTCTATTTTGTCTGAAACTTCATTAGCTATTCCAGATTTATTTTAATTTGCTTTTTCAGGATTTATCTTTTTCTCTTTCCTTTCTCCTATCTATGTCTGTATATTCAAAGCAGGTCTCTCATAGATAACCTCTAGTGGGATCTAGCATTTTCACCCATCCTGACAATCATTGCTTTTTGACTGATGGTATTCACTCTCTTCTCCTAGCATATCAGCTATATATTTTTTAAAGTTTGAAAGCTGTATATTTTTTATTAGAGTTGGAATATTTGTAAGATAACTGCATTACACGTTCAAATCCACATGTCCCTTTTGCCCAGGATCTGGTTGCTCAGAACAGATATGTTCCTGTGGATGAGCTTCTTCTCATGGATAGTAAGGTCACTTGGACATGTGCCGTGGTGGTCAGCCTGCTTTTCCCACAGTTCCCAGACGACCCGTGAAACTTATCAACCATTTTCTAAGGAAGCTGACTCAAATCGTTTTGAACTCCTGGTAAAACAGATCTTTAAGCTACAATAGTTTCCTCAAATAGCCTCCTTAAAGTCATTTTATAGAATATATGTCCTTATGTTTTGAATAAAGTGTCTGGAGATAGTGATAATATTTAGCATTATAAGGCTGCTGCTGCTGCTGCTGCTAAGTCACTTCAGTCATGTCTGACTCTGTGTGACCCCATAGACGACAGCCTATCAGGCTCTGCCGTCCCTGGGATTCTCCAGGCAAGAACTCTGGAGTGGGTTGCCATTTCCTTCTCCAATGCATGAAAGCGAAAAGTGAAAGTGAGGTCGCTCAGTCATGTCCGACTCTTCGCGACCCCATGGACTGCAGCCCACCAGGCTTTTCCACCCTTGGGATTTTCCAGGCTAACGACCACCAAACATTCAATTCAAAGATGGAATTATTTTACTTTTTAGAAAAGTAAATCACATCTGGAGTGGGTTGCCATTTCCTTCTCCAATGCATGAAAGCGAAAAGTGAAAGTGAGGTCGCTCAGTCATGTCCGACTCTTCGCGACCCCATGGACTGCAGCCCACCAGGCTTTTCCACCCTTGGGATTTTCCAGGCTAACGACCACCAAACATTCAATTCAAAGATGGAATTATTTTACTTTTTAGAAAAGTAAATCACAGTTCACAGGAGTTGAGATGAGTTAGAAGTAAGCTGGTTTCATTTTATGTATGAGAAGAATAATCTACAAAGTGGCCATGATATGTATAAGGAAATGCCAAAATTATTAGAAAGATATTCTTCCATTTCAATATTTCTATGGGTTTCGACTGCTTTATTTTCCTTACAAATAAGAACCATTGTCTACCCTTGTAAAAAGTATCGACACCAAAGCAATCACTTTAAAATTCAATTCTGTGTAGATGTGGGACAGAAAAGAAATCCCTGGGGAATGTGTGTGCATAACATTTGACATGTTAATATTTCTGTGGGAATGCAGTTTCAATATTTTTTCATAAAGAAACAATCTCTACATTCTAACAACTAATATCTGAGGCGATAACTGTGGAGGAGAAAACTGGGCAATTTTTAAAATAATTTGACCCTTAAAATCCCTGCTGTGGAAGACTCAAATTATCTAGATTGGTTGTCATGGAAACCAGTGATCAATTTAGATAGCCATCTCCACTGACAAAGGAAGTCTATAGAGTCAGAGCAATCATCTATGCAATTTTAGCCAACTCCAGTCCCTCCCCCAACGACACAACCTACACACACCCACATCCCCAGTTCCCTTCCTAGTTTTGAGTAAATTACCTCGCTATTTAGGGTAAGAGAGAAATAGAAACTGGCATTCACATAGATGGACTGTTTTTGCCTGTCATCAGAGACCTGGCCTGAAAATCGATTCAAAGTGTCAGGAATTGATTATCAAACTGCCACTGCAGCCACTTAACCTGGACTCTGCTTGTAAAAACAAAAGGTGAATATGCAACATTTCATGAGACATGTGGGAGTTTGTCTTATTTCAGTTTCTGCAATTAGAAATCGAAATTTCTATTCAGAGAAAAATTTAAAAGGCTGTCAAACATCAATGTTGTAAATGAGGTCCAAAGAGAGACCTCATTATAATTGGAATAGAGCTGGGATAAGCGCTTTCTATGAGCACGTTTCCTTCTGACACAATGCTTATTTAAGTACTGTGCTTACGCCAGTCTCCTGTTTGTAACCCAAATCATTCATCTGTGTTCACTTTAAAACAGTGTTGGAAGATGCTTAACACATTTTTAGGGTACTGTATAACAGCACCTGTGAGGTTAAAATTCTATACTTTTGTTTGTTGTAGTGATTCTCTATGGAACTAATTAGAGGAAACTTTGGATTTTTTATGGTTTTCCCAGATTATATACATAGCCTCAAGTGGACTTTACAGAATTGTTCAAATTGTAAGAACACTGTGTGTCAGCTTCTAAATAAATAAATAGTCTGATAAAAAGTATAATGGATTTTAGATGTTAATATACGAAAAAGAAATTTGAGGCTGAATGAAAATAGAGATGAAAGTGTTGAAATTTTCATGAGAAAGGATGCCCTGGGTGAGGATAATGGAATCTCTTCATTTGAGCAAGTCTTTTTTGCCTCGTTGTACAGATACATGAAAAAGTTGGAAAACAGGCTGGACGTTTCTTGACAACTTTATTTTTAATCTATAGTTTACTAGGTAGATTCTGTAAGCTTTTTAAAAGATGTGAAGAAGACAAAATTTATATCTACCAATATACAACAGTGGAAATTTAATTAGGCTTATTTACCTCCTATAAGGGGCTTCCCAGGTGGTTCTGGAGGTAAAGAACCCAACTGCCAATGCAGGGGACATAAGAGACGTGGGTTCAGTTCCTGGGTTGGGAAGATCCCCTGGAAGAGGGCACGGCAACCCACTCCTGTATTCTTGTCTACAGAATCCCATGGACAGAGGAGCCTGATGAGCTACCGTCCACAGGGTCACAAAGAGTTGGATATGACTGAAGCAGCTTAACATTCTCACACTTTTAAACAGAGGATGTAAATGCTAAAGTCATAGGACATATTGTGCATCTTAACTCAGTGTTAACTTCAGCGTCATATTTCCTGGAGATCAAGAGAAAAATGACCATGTCACCATGTCACTTTGCTATTCCTATCTTCTGACTTAAGGAAGAAATTAGATTCTCTAGAAAATGGAAATATTTACATGGAGCCCAAATGCTCAAGATAAAAATGATGATATTTTTTGTCCCCCATATTTTGATTCTCTGTTCCTGGGTGCATACATTCTAAGGGCTAAAGTGTTTTCTTGAGAACTGACCATTTCTTTATCTCTGTGATCATTCCTGTTAGGATGTCTATTTTGTCTGAAACTTCATTAGCTATTCCAGATTTATTTTAATTTGCTTTTTCAGGATTTATCTTTTTCTCTTTCCTTTCTCCTATCTATGTCTGTATATTCAAAGCAGGTCTCTCATAGATAACCTCTAGTGGGATCTAGCATTTTCACCCATCCTGACAATCATTGCTTTTTGACTGATGGTATTCACTCTCTTCTCCTAGCATATCAGCTATATATTTTTTAAAGTTTGAAAGCTGTATATTTTTTATTAGAGTTGGAATATTTGTAAGATAACTGCATTACACGTTCAAATCCACATGTCCCTTTTGCCCAGGATCTGGTTGCTCAGAACAGATATGTTCCTGTGGATGAGCTTCTTCTCATGGATAGTAAGGTCACTTGGACATGTGCCGTGGTGGTCAGCCTGCTTTTCCCACAGTTCCCAGACGACCCGTGAAACTTATCAACCATTTTCTAAGGAAGCTGACTCAAATCGTTTTGAACTCCTGGTAAAACAGATCTTTAAGCTACAATAGTTTCCTCAAATAGCCTCCTTAAAGTCATTTTATAGAATATATGTCCTTATGTTTTGAATAAAGTGTCTGGAGATAGTGATAATATTTAGTATTATAAGGCTGCTGCTGCTGCTGCTGCTAAGTCACTTCAGTCATGTCTGACTCTGTGTGACCCCATAGACGACAGCCCATCAGGCTCCGCCGTCCCTGGGATTCTCCAGGCAAGAACTCTGGAGTGGGTTGCCATTTCCTTCTCCAATGCATGAAAGCGAAAAGTGAAAGTGAGGTCGCTCAGTCATGTCCGACTCTTCGCGACCCCATGGACTGCAGCCCACCAGGCTTTTCCACCCTTGGGATTTTCCAGGCTAACGACCACCAAACATTCAATTCAAAGATGGAATTATTTTACTTTTTAGAAAAGTAAATCACAGTTCACAGGAGTTGAGATGAGTTAGAAGTAAGCTGGTTTCATTTTATGTATGAGAAGAATAATCTACAAAGTGGCCATGATATGTATAAGGAAATGCCAAAATTATTAGAAAGATATTCTTCCATTTCAATATTTCTATGGGTTTCGACTGCTTTATTTTCCTTACAAATAAGAACCATTGTCTACCCTTGTAAAAAGTATCGACACCAAAGCAATCACTTTAAAATTCAATTCTGTGTAGATGTGGGACAGAAAAGAAATCCCTGGGGAATGTGTGTGCATAACATTTGACATGTTAATATTTCTGTGGGAATGCAGTTTCAATATTTTTTCATAAAGAAACAATCTCTACATTCTAACAACTAATATCTGAGGCGATAACTGTGGAGGAGAAAACTGGGCAATTTTTAAAATAATTTGACCCTTAAAATCCCTGCTGTGGAAGACTCAAATTATCTAGATTGGTTGTCATGGAAACCAGTGATCAATTTAGATAGCCATCTCCACTGACAAAGGAAGTCTATAGAGTCAGAGCAATCATCTATGCAATTTTAGCCAACTCCAGTCCCTCCCCCAACGACACAACCTACACACACCCACATCCCCAGTTCCCTTCCTAGTTTTGAGTAAATTACCTCGCTATTTAGGGTAAGAGAGAAATAGAAACTGGCATTCACATAGATGGACTGTTTTTGCCTGTCATCAGAGACCTGGCCTGAAAATCGATTCAAAGTGTCAGGAATTGATTATCAAACTGCCACTGCAGCCACTTAACCTGGACTCTGCTTGTAAAAACAAAAGGTGAATATGCAACATTTCATGAGACATGTGGGAGTTTGTCTTATTTCAGTTTCTGCAATTAGAAATCGAAATTTCTATTCAGAGAAAAATTTAAAAGGCTGTCAAACATCAATGTTGTAAATGAGGTCCAAAGAGAGACCTCATTATAATTGGAATAGAGCTGGGATAAGCGCTTTCTATGAGCACGTTTCCTTCTGACACAATGCTTATTTAAGTACTGTGCTTACGCCAGTCTCCTGTTTGTAACCCAAATCATTCATCTGTGTTCACTTTAAAACAGTGTTGGAAGATGCTTAACACATTTTTAGGGTACTGTAAAACAGAGCCTGTGAGGTTAAAATTCTATACTTTTGTTTGTTGTAGTGATTCTCTATGGAACTAATTAGAGGAAACTTTGGATTTTTTATGGTTTTCCCAGATTATATACATAGCCTCAAGTGGACTTTACAGAATTGTTCAAATTGTAAGAACACTGTGTGTCAGCTTCTAAATAAATAAATAGTCTGATAAAAAGTATAATGGATTTTAGATGTTAATATACGAAAAAGAAATTTGAGGCTGAATGAAAATAGAGATGAAAGTGTTGAAATTTTCATGAGAAAGGATGCCCTGGGTGAGGATAATGGAATCTCTTCATTTGAGCAAGTCTTTTTTGCCTCGTTGTACAGATACATGAAAAAGTTGGAAAACAGGCTGGACGTTTCTTGACAACTTTATTTTTAATCTATAGTTTACTAGGTAGATTCTGTAAGCTTTTTAAAAGATGTGAAGAAGACAAAATTTATATCTACCAATATACAACAGTGGAAATTTAATTAGGCTTATTTACCTCCTATAAGGGGCTTCCCAGGTGGTTCTGGAGGTAAAGAACCCAACTGCCAATGCAGGGGACATAAGAGACGTGGGTTCAGTTCCTGGGTTGGGAAGATCCCCTGGAAGAGGGCACGGCAACCCACTCCTGTATTCTTGTCTACAGAATCCCATGGACAGAGGAGCCTGATGAGCTACCGTCCACAGGGTCACAAAGAGTTGGATATGACTGAAGCAGCTTAACATTCTCACACTTTTAAACAGAGGATGTAAATGCTAAAGTCATAGGACATATTGTGCATCTTAACTCAGTGTTAACTTCAGCGTCATATTTCCTGGAGATCAAGAGAAAAATGACCATGTCACCATGTCACTTTGCTATTCCTATCTTCTGACTTAAGGAAGAAATTAGATTCTCTAGAAAATGGAAATATTTACATGGAGCCCAAATGCTCAAGATAAAAATGATGATATTGTACTACATAAAGAGGTAATAAAATATCACAGTTCAAATAAATATAATAATATAAAAATGAAAAAAATGACATAAGTAAAAGCTAAGGCTATGATTTGAATGTCTCTATGAGTCACTATTTTTGCGACATTCTAAATAAGTAGACTTATTTAGTTTCCTTATTTCTAGTGAAAGAATAATAAAGCTGGTGGACTATGTCCTGTAGTATGTCAATCCAAAAAACAAAACAAAACATTTTATGGTCAATGATTTTGACTTCGTAGTTATAGGAAATCTTCAGATTCATCGCACAGTTGCTCTTCCTTGCTAGACTTGTGTTTGACCCAGGATAAACATAGTTAGTAGTCCTTGAGTATAAAACACATCTCAGAAGGGATGTTTAGGGTCTTGGTTCTGGAAAAGAAGAGTGAAGCACATTTCCCTTTGCCTTTTCCGTTAAATGCACCTATGAACCAGGAACAAATTTCTGAATCAGCTATTTGAGGACTCGATAAATTAAACCGTTGCAAGTGACTTGAAGAAGGAGGCCGGAATTGAAAGTTCAAGAAAAAGTCCACTGATAGACCCCAATCACCAGACGATACAGATGTTGCAATGATGGAACAAAGACTTTAAACCAGTTGTTACAAGAATGTGGAAACAGCTACTGGAACATGATTGAAACAACATTAATTTAGAAAGCTTTGTCAAAAAGATTTTAAAGAAGATATCACAAATAAGCAATTGCAATTTGGAAATATAAAATGTGATAATAAAAACTGGATGAAATTGATAGAATATGTTTAAAAAAAGGAAAAAACTAATAGCAATATTTTCAGTGTGAAAAAGTCTTGCCTTTCTGTTTAGCTCTATGATATTTCTCAAGAATACTGGTGCAGGTGCATTGCAAGCTGCCAGTAAGATTTCATGGGCCTAACCCCAGATGTGAGGATCTGAGTGATTTTGTCTTTATTACAAATCAATAACAGGACACATTATTTTATAAAGTTAGAAAATGTACTGCAACTCCTGAGAAAATATTTCAAATACTGGTGCACAGTGAATGATCTTTCCTTTAAAAATATCACGACACCTCTAGGAAACAAATAAAATTTTCTGCATACTTTCTGGACTTTTATAATCTTTTAATCAATGCTAGTTTGGAGCTGATGAATTTAGGATTGATTGAAAGGAAACAGATTGTTAATGCCAGACGTTCACCTTAGCCTCATAGTCCAACAGTATTCATTTTTGAGATGAGCAAATTAAAGATTAATTCCTATGGCAGTGAAATACCCAGTGAGAAGCCACGATCTATTTATATAGTGCACCTTTCCCTTTAGTCCAAAAGGCAGGTAGATTCGCTAATGCATTCAAGCATAGACCAAAAAGTCAAGTATCTAACTGTACCTTTTTCAATAACTCAATGGTATTCTATTATTTATCCTGGGCTAAATTTTACCAGGGGTAAAATATAGACCTAACAGTTCCCCTCATATCCAGGGAAATATAGAGATAAGCAATTTTAGAAATTCCTGTCTAAACGATGCACAAAATTTATTCCTGTTTGCATTGTTCTTTGACTGGTGAGATGAATAGAATCTTTATGTTCAATGGGACAGGACTGACATGTGCACTCAACAGGCTTTTTAAGATAATTTGTAATGTACTTAAGAGAGGAACTAAACTTATTCTAATGAGACAGAATAGTTGGATAAATAGTGTATTAATCAGTTTTCCAGAGAAATGGAACCAATAGGACGTATATCCTCATATATATGAGATTTATTATAGAAATTGGGCCACACCATTCTGGAGGCCAGGGAGTCTCATGGCCTGTCATCTGCAAGCTGAAGAACCAGAAAAGCTGGTGATATAATTCAATCAAGCCCTCAGGTTAGTGACCTGGTGCGGGAAGTAGGTGGGCAATGATCTAAGTCTCAGTTTCAGAATCTATCTGAGTGATTTTGTCTTTATTACAAATCAATAACAGGACACATTATTTTATAAAGTTAGAAAATGTACTGCAACTCCTGAGAAAATATTTCAAATACTGGTGCACAGTGAATGATCTTTCCTTTAAAAATATCACGACACCTCTAGGAAACAAATAAAATTTTCTGCATACTTTCTGGACTTTTATAATCTTTTAATCAATGCTAGTTTGGAGCTGATGAATTTAGGATTGATTGAAAGGAAACAGATTGTTAATGCCAGACGTTCACCTTAGCCTCATAGTCCAACAGTATTCATTTTTGAGATGAGCAAATTAAAGATTAATTCCTATGGCAGTGAAATACCCAGTGAGAAGCCACGATCTATTTATATAGTGCACCTTTCCCTTTAGTCCAAAAGGCAGGTAGATTCACTAATGCATTCAAGCATAGACCAAAAAGTCAAGTATCTAACTGTACCTTTTTCAATAACTCAATGGTATTCTATTATTTATCCTGGGCTAAATTTTACCAGGGGTAAAATATAGACCTAACAGTTCCCCTCATATCCAGGGAAATATAGAGATAAGCAATTTTAGAAATTCCTGTCTAAACGATGCACAAAATTTATTCCTGTTTGCATTGTTCTTTGACTGGTGAGATGAATAGAATCTTTATGTTCAATGGGACAGGACTGACATGTGCACTCAACAGGGTTTTTAAGATAATTTGTAATGTACTTAAGAGAGGAACTAAACTTATTCTAATGAGACAGAATAGTTGGATAAATAGTGTATTAATCAGTTTTCCAGAGAAATGGAACCAATAGGACGTATATCCTCATATATATGAGATTTATTATAGAAATTGGGCCACACCATTCTGGAGGCCAGGGAGTCTCATGGCCTGTCATCTGCAAGCTGAAGAACCAGAAAAGCTGGTGATATAATTCAATCAAGCCCTCAGGTTAGTGACCTGGTGCGGGAAGTAGGTGGGCAATGATCTAAGTCTCAGTTTCAGAATCACCTAAGTCTGAGGGCAGAAGAAGATAAATGTTGCAACTCAAGCAGAGAACAAATCCTTCTGCCATTTTCTCGTTCTATTCCCAAGATCATTGTATTGACTGATGCCCACTTGCATGAGTGAAGACCATCTTCTTTACTTAGTATACCAACTCAAGTGATGATCTCCCCCAGAAACACCCTCACAGACACATCCAGAAGTGATGTTTTACTGGCTGTCTAGATATTACTTGGCTAGATGGACAGAGAGTCACTCAACAGTACACTGTGAGCCTCCATCCTTCCTAGGGCACTGTCAATTACTGCAGTCAATGGTGGCTTTGAGAGAAAAGAACTTACTACAGTCTTCATGGTTGCTAGGTACTTCCAACTCCATCATATCCTCTAACACATAACTGTTGTAAGTTGATAGATATCCATGATTTGGAAGGATTGATGCTGAGGCTGAAGCTCCAGTACTTTGGCAATCTGATGAGAAGAGCCAACTCATTGGAAAAGACCCTGATGCTGGGAAAGACTGAAGGTAGGAGAAGAAAGGGGCAACAGAGGATTAATTGGTTGAATGGCATCACTGACTCAATGGACATGAGTTTGAGTAAACTCCAAGAGATAGTGAAAGACTGGGAAGCCTGGCATGCTCCAGTTCATGGGGTCACAAAGAGTTGGACACAACTTCGCAACTGAACAACAACAACGAGAGGTCACACAATCCATCTAAGGTCACACAGTTGAGTGATCAGGTCTGGAATCAAATCTTACTTAAACTCCATGAGAAAACTGTTTCTCCTTCTGCTCTATGGAATCATCTCTGTTTATTTGAGTCGATGACCCACCTGTATGACACAAAATCCAAGAGGTACAGTAAGATATAGGGGGAAAAAATCATTCCTTCCATGGCCCTATTCACTCTGTTCCCTTCCCAGAGTTATAAACTGTTAATCAGTCGATTTTATATGTTACAGATACAAATCATGCAGGTATATTTACAAGTGTATTGACATACATAGTTCCCCCCCCAAGCACAGTAAAACCGAACAATGACTCTTTTTCAAAATATCTTAGAGCTCAGGTCCATATATCAACAATTATGAAGCTTTTTGTTGCTTTTAATAGAGGGATAGAATTTCATTACAAAGATAGACCATAATTATTTAACTAGCTACCACAGATTTCTACTTGTTTCCAACTTTCCCTCTCCTCTTTTGAGTAAAAACACAAAGAATTGCCTTTTAAACTTACCATTATTATGTGGTTGGCGGATAGAAGCAAAGGGGAGATAGAATAAGGGAGGCAGTATCACTGCAGATGGTGATTGCAGCCATGAAATTAAAAGACGCTTACTCCTTGGAAGAAAAGTATATTGAAAAGCAGAGACATTACTTTGCCGACTAAGGTCCATCTAGTGAAGGCTATGGTTTTTCCTGTGGTCATGTATGGATCTGAGAGTTGGACTGTGAAGAAGGCTGAGTGCTGAAGAATCGATGCTTTTGAACTGTGGTGTTGGAGAAGACTCTTGAGAGTCCCTTGGACTGCAAGGAGATCCAACCAGTCCATTCTGAAGGAGATCAACCCTGGGATTTCTTAGGAAGGAATGATGCTAAAGCTGAAACTCCAGTACTTTGGCCACCTCATGCGAAGATTTGACTCTTTGGAAAAGACTCTGATGCTGGGAGGGATTGGGGGCAGGAGGAGAAGGGGATGACCGAGGATGAGATGGCTGGATGGCATCACGGACTCGATGGAGGTGAGTCTGAGTGAACTCTGGGAGACGGTGATGAACAGGGAGACCTGGCATGCTGCAATTCATGGGGTCACAAAGAGTCAGACATGACTGAGCGACTGAAATGAACTGAACTGAACTGAACCGCTACTCATGACCTCCTGTGTGTGTGTGCATGTGTGTGTGTGTGTGTGCACGTGTGTGTATGTGTCTGTGTTAGTCGCTCAGTTGTGTCTCACCTTTGCAACTCCATGGACTGTAGCCTAACAGGCTCCTCTATCCATGGGATTCTCCAAGCAAGAATACTAGAGTGGGTTGTCATTCCCTTCTCAACTTGCTCTTCCTGACCCAGGGATTGAACCCATGTCTCCTGCATTGGTAGGTAGATTCTTTAGCACTGAGCCACCAAGGAACACCTTACCTATGTGTGGTGGACATAAAAGTATCAATAATATCCAGATGAATATTATTTTTAAAATGATTATCAGAAGAAGCATCTGCATTTTGTGACCTATGACACAATGAAGGGGAGTAATGGTCAGAATAAAATGCATTAGAAAAGAAAGAGGTATAATGATTTAGGTGAAACCTGGCTAAAATGTGTTCTTTTATTCAAGAGGTAGGCTATTTGTTTTTTTTTCAAATTGCATCTGAGTCAGTCACAATTAATTTGCAAGAAATATTTACACAACATATTTATTTTAAAAAAAATCATGTAATCCAAATTTCAAGATTTCACTCACTTAAGACAAATTACAGTCAAGAAAGGAAGTAGACAAATTACAGCATCTTAAGGGCTATTTGCATAGTTAAAAGTCTGCATAGTTTAATATTTGAGGAGGTGAGGGTTGGAGAGAGAAAGAGACAGAGATGGAGATGCAGATGGAAAGAAATAAGGAGGCCAAGGAAAACCCAAGTAAGAAAATCATTCTATGAACTTGGTCATCCACGTACTACTTGTGTTTATTTCGTAATGAATGTGTAGCGCTCAACTAGTTGGATCTCACTCTTGCTGTTGTTCAGTTCCTAAGTCATATCAGCTGTTTCTGATCCATGGACTATAGCACGCCAGCCCCCTCTGTCCTCTACTGTCTCCCAACGTGTGTGTTATATCACTTTAGTCGTGTCTGATTCTGTGCAATGACCCTATGGACTGAAGCCCGCCAGGCTCCTCTGTCCATGGGATTCTCCAGGCAAGAATACTGGAGTGGATTGCCATGCACTCCTCCAGGAGATCCTACCGACTCAGGCATTGAACCCACGTCTGTTACATCTCTTGCATTGGCAAGTAGGTTCTTTACCACTAGCACCACCAGGGAAGTCAAAGTTGGCTCAGATTCATGTTCATCAAGTCAGTAACGATATCATTACACTCTGCCGCCCCCTTTTTATTTTGCCCTCAATCTTTCCCTGCATCAGGGTCTTTCCCAATGAGTCAGCTGTTTGGACCAGGTGGCCAAAGTATTGGAGCTTCAGCTTCAGCATCAATCCCTCCAGTGAATATTCAGGGTTGATTTCCTTAAAGATTTACTGGTTTGATCTCTTTGCTGCCAAGGGATTCTCAAGAGTCTTTTCCAACACCACAATTCAAAAGCATCAGTTCTTCAGTATTCAGCCTTCTCTATGGACCAACACTCATCCTACTCCCTGAAAGATAGTCACTATGATGAGCTCTGTGTTTTTCCACGGAAATACTCACCATCATATAGGAAATTATCACACAGTGAAGTATAGCATATGACTGTCAAATGACTATTCTTGCTTAACATAATTTCTGTGCATAAACATTGCCTGATGCTGCTAGCCAGTTCAGTTCAGT
>SJYX01005188.1:93453-191638 GCA_006410675.1 Oreotragus oreotragus
CCTTTCTTTGGAATTGGAATGAAAACTGACCTTTTCCAGTCCTGTGGCCACTGCTGAGTTTTCCAAATTTGCTGGCATATTGAGTGCAGCACTTTCACAGCATCATCTTCCAGGATTTGAAACAGCTCAACTGGAATTCCATCACCTCCACTAGCTTTGTTCTTAGTGATGCTTTCTAAGGCCCACTTGACTTCACATTCCAAGATGTCTGGCTCTAGATTAGTGATTACATCCTCATGATTATCTGGGTCGTGAAGATCTTTTTTGTACAGTTCTTCTGTGTATTCTTGCCACCTCTTCTTAATATCTTCTGCTTCTGTTAGGTCCATGCCATTTCTGTCCTTTATGGAGCCCTTCTATGCATGAAATGTTCCCTTGGTATCTCTAATTCTCTTGAAGAGATCTCTAGTCTTTCCCATTGTGTTGTTTTCCTCTATCTCTTTGCATTGATTGCTGAAGAAGGCTTTCTTATCTCTTCTTGCTTTGCTTTCGAACTCTGCATTCAGATGCTTATATCCTAATAGCAGACTAGTGAATTCAGCTGTAGCCACAGAGGTATAATTATTTACGGCAAAGAGGTAATTAGAAGATCAGTTGAGAACGTGAAAGTATAGGAAAATATCCAGCATATTTCACCAATGAACAAGAAAACAATCTTTTTTTTCTACATTACTATTGGTCATTGTGTTTTATATACACCTTATTTATTTGAGAGACTGCAAATGAACACTGCCCTGAGGATACTGCATTGCAGAGATGTAGCTAACATAATTCTCTGGCAACAAATTTAATTCAAAAGGATTAAGTATATTCATAGAATTTAAACCAATCAAACCACAAAGCCAATTTCTGAATTCATTTTCCAGCTAGCTTAATTATACAGCCCCCAGCTCTGACTTCTCATCAATTACCCAAGTTGTAAAAATCCAAGCCCAGTTCTACGAAGTATTAATCAACACACCTGATATAGAACTTTAACACACTTTGCTATGGTCTCTGTGCTGAACATCAAAGCAGTCACTACTGTTGATTTAGCCATAGTTAAGTTAAAGAAACATTAATATATGGATTACTTTCAAAGTTGCACTGGTTGAGCAGACAAAACAGCAAAGCAGTTAAGAAGCAAGAAAAATAAAATGTACTAGTGACTTAGCATCAAATGAGACAATTTTATAAAAGCAAAAGAAAATATCAAATAGGCGAGGTTGCAAATAGAAGAGCTGTTTAAACGCAATAAAGAAGATGTAAAGCCACAGTGGGTCATTAGGGACCCTCTCAAGAAAGACTCCACGCGGCCCCCTCCCCCACCCCAGGCAACCTCAGTGCATTGGGTGCTTAGATGGGGTGAAAGGTCAAAACCTGGTCCTGTGCTGAGTGTCTATGTCATCTCATTAGGGAAATTTCCCGCCAAATAGCTCAATGACAGTGTGTTACGTGTGGATGTCAACTGTATTTCAGGCAAGTTAAAAAGATGAAACATGCAGTTAGTGAGAGCACAGTAATTTTGCTCTGCTTTTTCTCTGTTTGTGGCAAGGCAAAAGTGCATGACTCAATAGAGATTTTTAATGTGCAAAATTGTCAGATATCAGAAATTTGTGATCTACAGTTTGAAGAACAGAAGGAAAACAGTTTTGGAAAGGAATAGAAATTAATATCAATAAATAAATTAAACATGTGTACAAACTGGTATTTTCCAAAGACACATGACATTTGGGCCAACCTTAAATGAAATAAATTTTATACAGTTAAAATTTACATAGCACCTAGAGATGAGCTCAAAAGAACTTTCAAGATGTTATGAATTTCACTGTTATATCCCCTTTTTATGACAAGCAGAGAAGCTTTAAAATTGACCAAATACTTATCATACAACAAAGAGCACTGTATTCAGTACCTTGTATATGATGGAAAAGAACGTGAACAAGAATATATATATTATCTCAGATGCTCGGAGAAGGCAATGGCAACCCACTCCAATACTCTTGCCTGGAAAATCACATGGACGGAGGAGCCTAGAAGGCTGCAGTCCATAGGGTCGCTAAGAGTCGGACAGGACTGAAGTGACTTAGCAGCAGCAGCAGCAGCTCAGATGCTCAGTCCTGTCCGACTCTTCGCGACCTTATGGACTGTCGTCTGCCAGGTTCCTCTGTCTATGGGATTTTCCAGGCCAGATTACTGGGGTGAGTTGCCATTTCCTCCTCCAGGGGATCTTCTTGACCCAGGGATCAAACACATGTCTCTTATGTCTTTTCCATTGGCAGGCAGATTCTTTATCTCTGAGCCAGCTGGGAAGCCTATATGTGTGTATATATATATATATATATATATAGAGAGAGAGAGAGAGAGAGAGAGAGGCTGTATCTGAAATAACTATGGTGTACATCTGAAACACTGTGGAACTATACTTCAATACTAATAACAGTAACAATAATAAAATCGACCAGAAATGTCCATTTTACAAACCACTCTCCTCTTTGATTTCTCGTCACTTTTGTTGAAAATCTAGTGACCACAGAATGAGAAAACAATAAGATAACACATTTGATATTTACTGTCTAAAGTAGGAAGGAAAGTAGATACATTTTTTTGTTTGTAATTTAGAGTCAAGAGTAACCTTTAGTCCTGGCCAGGAAGTAGGTTAAATCGGCTCCCTGGCCACAAGGTCCACACCAGTTAAAAGGTAACAGCTCCTTCCTGGGACTCCAGAAGGGGTTTCAGCAGAACAGAACGCCCTCCCGCAGCAAAGCTCCCAGCCCCGCTTCCTCCCGCTCCCTCAACAGTCTTGGTCACTTTTCTTTGGAAAACCAGCTTCCTTCCTCCACTTGCCCACCATTAACACCCGGTCTCAAATGATCTGAAAGCTTAAGAGATGTGAAAAATGGTTCTTTCTCATACAGAGCATAAATCAAAGTGGAGAAATTTCCATAATGGCTCCATCGGAACACAGACCAGGGTGCCAGCTCACAGACTCACGCAGACACCTCTACTCTGACTTCCTGTTTAGGTTCACTTGAAAATGAAAGTGTTAGTCACTCAGTCCTGTCCGACTCTTTGTGACCCCATGGACTGTAGCCTGCCAGGCTCCTCTGTCCATGGAATTCTCCAGGCAAGAATACTGGAGTGGGTTGCCATTCCATTCTCCAAGGGATCTTCCTGACTCAGGGATCGAACCCTGGTCTCTTGCATTGCATGCTGATACTTTACTGCCAGAGCTTAGATGGTTGTTATCTGCTTCCACAACCCCAAAGACTTTGCTTTTTCATTTACTTCTTCTGGTTCCTTCTCTACACTCTGCTTGTGGCAGTCATGGTAAGAATATGTTCTGTTTGATGAAAGCAAGGTTATTGGATGTAACATTTCTACATAGATTTTATACCCCTGTTATATCCAATGAGCATGAGAAGAGATGGGTTATTCAAAGGTGATAAAAGGTAGGAACTACAACTACATTTAATTCTCATAACTATTCTAAAGACTGAGGTACTCATTATACACTAAGACAAGAGGAAACTCACCTTTGAAATGATGTACATAGCTTCAGTGGGATGTCTTTCCTATTCCTTCATTGTCTTTCAGTCCACTCAGTATACACCATCCACTGATTTACATCTAGGTTATTTCCTCTCATTATCATCTGAATGGTGATTTAGGGAAGGCAGAATTCTGTTAACACTAGAAAAATAATTTTTAAGAAATGTAAACACTGGTGAGTGGGTATGCATGCCTGCTCAGTTGCCCAGTCATGTCCGAGTGTTTTGCCACCCCGTGGGCTATAGCCCTCCAGGCTCCTCTGTTTATGGGGTTCTTCAGGCAAGAATACCAGAGTGGGTTGCCCTTTCTCATTCTAGGGGATCTTCTCAATCCAGGGATTGAACTCTCATCTCCTGCATGGGCAGGCAGATTCTTTACCACGGATCCACCTGGGGAGCCTCAGACATTTGTATATATCTATAAATAATTTTGGAGTTTAAATGATATATTATTAAATAAATGTATCTGATTATATAGTTGATAGGTTATGGAGGATACAGCTTTTACCTTTCTTGTATTTTATAACTTATAAAAAGCATGAATTATTTTACTAGGAACCAAGAATACATTATTTCTTAAAAGATAGTTGTCTTGAAGGGCAAATTGTTCACTTTCTTAGTTGGTTCAAATCAAATCGAAGCTTTGCTGCTGCTAAGTCACTTCAGTCTTGTCTGACTCTGTGCAACCCCATAGAAGATTTAGAATACACTTTTTAGTTGAAAAATTATTGAACTTTAATATAATATGTGAATATATGTATGCCTATTAAATTCAAATAGATTTGAATGAGTTTATCATATAAAATGTATATAGTGAATAATATGAAGGATTATACGTATCTTCAGACAATGATCTTTCACTTAATGTCAGCAATATCTACTCACTGTTAGTTCCTTTATCCATAAAATGGAAATAATAAATCCTCATAAGATTACTGGGATAATTCAGTGACTTTAACAGAGGTAATATGAGTGAAGAGATTAGTCAAGTATTTGGCATATTATAAACACTTAGTATACAGAAGCTATTATTTTATAAAAAGTGAAAAAGCATTAGAGAGGGTTCTTCATTTATGAATATTATGGAATAGTTTGATAAGTGATCCTGTGATCTTTGTGAAGGTTTCAGAAGAGTGAGTTAATTTTGGAGTATATAATTTCAGGTCTGGAAATTTCAGTCTATCTACCTGGAGATAGACTTTGGTAATTTCCAGTATATAGGTGTGGGCCAAAGGCTAGGCAGGTGATCATGGCCTCATACCAGAGAATCAGAACGTCTGGGGGATGGATACTTACAATTTGAAAAGTATCTTCAATTTACTTACAGTTTATATGAAACGATCGACTTAAGAGTCCACATCACTTCCTACTCTTGAGTGTAAATGAGAAAGCGCAAACAGACACGTGTGTTACAAACCAGGGATGGTAAGTAATGTACCTGCAGCCCCAGAACTCATTATAGCAATGCAGAAAGAGCCCACCTGGACTTGGAACTTCCGGTCTCCTCTGTCCCTCCATCCTCTTAAAAGGACCATTGCATGACAGACTGTGGTCACTTCCTTTTACTATCCACCGACACTGTTTGCACTCCTCTCACTACGGGTTTATAGACAGTTTTTTAAAAGGATGGTTTTTAAACAAAACTCGGCTTAAATGAGCCCACAGTACACCCTTTTCTCTGTTTTTCCAGGGTCATGGTTGCATCCTGACAACCACAGTGAAGATCTTGGTTCAACAGAGAAGAAGGACCATCTCTGATCTCAGTGGGGAAGATTCTTTTCAATCACCACTGGGAGTAATTTCAAACAGCGGGTATTTTTAGCTTTATCTGAAAGCTACAAGAAGTGCGTGTGATTCGTGCCTGTGTGTAGATGGTGTGTGTGTGTGTATGTGTGTTGTATATGTGTGTGTGTATCATGTATGAGAGAGCGGGACCTGGGTATCATATGTGTTTACCTCACTTGATCTATTTTTATGCATCTGTATCCTATAAACTCCGGGAGTTGGTGACGGACAGGGAGGCCTGGTGTGCTGCGATTCATGAGGTCACAAAGAGTAGGACATGACTGAGCGACTGAACTGAACTGAACCAATCCTATAATCTGGACTTCCCAGGTGGTGCTAGCTGTAAAGAAGTTGCCTGCAATGCGGGAGACATAAGAGATGCAGGTTTGATCCCTGGGTCAGCAAGATCCCGGAGGAGAACATGGCAATCCACTCTAGTGTTCTCACTTGGAGAATCCCATGGACAGGGTAGCCTCATTGGCTACAGTCCACAGGGTCGCAGAGTCGGATATGATTGAAGTGACTGAGTGCGCAGACACATATTGTATAATCTGCCAGATTACACAATTAGTGCAAGAGGTAAACAGCAGAGAAAACTCAAATAGGCTTTTTATTAATTAAGGTGATTGTTTCGATGTATCCTTGTAGGTATTAACACCAGATAATACAAAAAAACAATCGGGGAAAAAACTCATGTACTGAATTCAAGCTGTATGTCTGTACTGGGAAAAGATTGTCTTTTCCAAATTAGATTAACTACCAGTAAATGCTCTTTTTATTCAAATAACACTTGAGTAGTTCTCTGTTTCCTCATTCCCTGAAAAATAGATTTTAAAAAGCATTAGGCTCCCTTCCAGCAACAGGAACTCATAGGAAGAGAAACAGTCCCAATAATAAACTGGTTGGAAAAGTGACTGTTCTGCAAGGGGCTGCCTTCTGGTACCAAAGCTCCTTCCCTGTAGTAGAAAAGAGCCGGTAGAGCTCACTCTGTATTCAGGGAGGAGCGACAGAGTCCTGTTACCTCTGCACAGATGCTCACCTCTCAGGACTCACCGACTCTTCCACTGTGCAGTTAGTACTTTAATTGGGTTTCTAAAAAGTTGTGAGTATCTCATCTATAAGATTGCATGATTTTGTTAACAAGACACGACCTTTAAGGAAAATAAAACAAAAAGTAAAACAGCAAAACAAACAAAAAAAACCCATATATATTTGACCCACTAGGTGAGAGAGGAAACTCCTCTTGTTTGGTCTTTCTTAGTAATCTGCTGATACAAATATAAATATATAGAATAAAAAGCTCCTCGCTGCAGTTTAAAACAGCTTGGTGCTTCTGCTGCGAAGCTGCTTCAGTCATGTACGACTCTGTAAGACCCTATGAATAGCAGCCCACCAGGCTCCTCTGTCCACAGGATTTTCTAGGCAGGAATACTGGAGTGGGTTGCCAGTTCCTTTCTCCCTACAACAGCTTAATTGTCCGCAAAGCTGTTTAAAGGGATTTGAATCAGTCCTTGTTTCCATCCCCAGCAAAGCTACTTTCTAACAAGCTACCTGGAATGAATTGCTGGATGTTTCAAGGGTGGTTTGCAGGAATGACTTTCCAGGCAGTGTTTTGCTGGAGCCCAGCTTCTGGATGCACCCAGAGCTACCCTGCGCATCTCTTCCAGACTGCCTTCTGTGATGCCACACCAGGAGCTGGAACTTTGCCCACGGTTGGGATTTTTATACCATAGAAATTGGCAGATACTAATTTTTTTCTAAAGATCTGTAGTTAAACATTTGCCTGATTTAAAGGTTGTGATAAGTTATAAATGATGAAGATTTTAGCATAGGTTTAATGATTTATGTGTCTGCTCACTCAGTCATGTCCAGCTCTTTGCGACCCCACGGACTGTATCCCGCCAGGCTCCTCAGTCCATGGGGATTCTCCAGGCAAGAATACTGGAGTGGGTTGCCATGCTCTCTTCCAAGGTTTCTTCCCAACCCAGGGATCAAACCCAGGTCTCTCACACTGCAGGCGGTTTCTTCACCAGCTGAGCTACAGCTGTCCCTCTTTGCCCTGATGAAATTATCACTCGTTCTCCTCTTCTCTAAACAGCCTTCAGGTTTTAGCCTGACAGCTGTATAGCTGTCACTAAAGAGGAACCGAAAGGATTTGAGTCAAGGGGGAAAAAAGGTACAGGAAAAATCTCAACTGCACACTTAATGTGTATATGACCACAGAAAATTTTGGCCCAGCTGAATCTGTGTTTCCTCATCTGAGAAATTAATAGGCAAATACTTCCTCATAAAGTTTGTGTAAAGAAAACTGAGAAAGCAAAATTAAAGGTCCTAGCTTGCAAAGCATTTCAGTTCAGTTGAGTTCAGTTTAGTTCAGTCGCTCAGTCGTGTCCAACTCGTTGCGACCCCATGAATCACAGCACGCCAGGCCTCCCTGTCCGTCACCAACTCCCAGAGTTCACTCAGACTCATGTCCATCGAGTCAGTGATGCCATCCAGCCATCTCATTCTCTGTCGTCCCCTTCTCCTCCTGCCCCCAATCCCTCCCAGCATCAGAGTCTTTTCCAATGAGTCAACTCTTCGCATGAGGTGGCCAAAGTACTGGAGTTTCAGCTTCAGCATCATTCCTTCCAAAGAAATCTCCGGGCTGATCTCCTTCAGAATGGACTGGTTGGATCTCCTTGCAGTCCAAGGGACTCTCAAGAGTCTTCTCCAACACCACAGTTCAAAAGCATCAATCCTTCGGCGCTCAGCTTTCTTCACAGTCCAACTCTCACATCCATACATGACTACTGGAAAAACCATAGCCTTGACTAGACAGACCTTTGTTGGCAAAGTAATGTCTCTGCTTTTCAATAGGCTATCTAGGTTGGTCATAACTTTTCTTCCAAGGAGTAAGCATCTTTTAACTTCATGGCTGCAGTCACCAAAGCATTTAAGGAAGACAATTTAATTTCCCTTCCTTTTTTGATCTGGAGATTCCAGGAACTTCAAATAACTATAATGACAAAATAGAATGCAGTCCATGGTACTCAGTCCCAGAGATGCCTGTTAGGGTGCTACGTGTATGCGCTCAGTCACTAAGTCATGTCCGACTTTGCGACCCCATGGACTATAGGCCACCAGGCTCCTCTGTCCGTGGGATCTCCAGGCAAGAATACTGGAGTGGGTTGCCATTTCTCCCTCCAGGGGATCTTCCTGACCCAGAGAGGGAACCCCGGTCTCCAGGAAACATCACAGCTCTCACGTGACCCCTGTTCAGGTAAGTACTCTTTTCACCTGAGCACACTGCAAATATGAGGCAGTGCTAAGCAGACAAAACATCAGATAAGACTTCCCTGAAGGGAGGAAGTGTTTGCAGAAAAAGTTAACTCTTAACCTGCCAAATGGCCACTTTACACACAGTAATAAAGAAAAGCAATCAAATACTGGCTCTTATGACTTAATTACAATAGAAAGAAATTTAAATTTGCTTGTCAGTGATGCAAAAGATGGTGTTAAGGTCTTTGCTAAATAAAACTCCATACATCAGAAGAATATGCTCTGTAAATACTGAATGGAAATCAATCAGTGATTTCTGGGTTTCATTTTGCTCTGGAGGGATGATGTGGGGTGGGAGGTGGGAGGGGGGTTCATGTTTGGGAGTTCGTGTAAAAAAATAAATTAAAAAAAAATCTTTCATAATAGTAATTTGAGCTTGTAATTTTTTTGCCCCGACTTGCAAAAATATGTGTTCTGTTTGCAGATGAAGTCCTAGATGTGCACAGAGCAGTTATCTTATGTACAATCCCTGGACTGTTTCAAATTTTACTTTGGGTCTTATGTACTGTCACCCAGCCCACCCACTGCTTATTTGTCAAGGGCCATTTACAGAAAAATAAGGGGCTACAGAGAATATACATCCTATTGGAAATTTGTAATAAAACAATCTAATTTACAAAGTCCTTTTCTCTTATGAAGGCATTTGAGGAGCAACATAAGGAAAAGACTGCATTAAAATTAAGAGAATATATTTTTTAATCTCATTTGAAAAGTTAGCTGAGATCTTAATAATAGCTGTGTTATTTTTATAGTTTTTCTATTCTTGTTTTTCTTCATACATCCTATAGTCTCCTCAATGACTTCTAGTCATTTCTTTGTACTGTTAAATGTAAAGTGTTTCTAAATGTCTACATAAAGGGCTGTTTGAGAAGGGTCACGCCATGCAGTAAATAACCATTCATATGTCAAGTAAAGATTGAAATGAACTTGAAAAACCATCAAGAGAGGTGTTTCTTTTTTTTCATTTTGCCCAAACAAGTGGAAAAAAGAAAAAATCAAATTGATTTCTATCAATCCTAAATAGTCACTCATTTATTTCCCACTGTATATACCAGTAACTGAGCCCCACCCCCACTCCCAATTCCTAAAGGACAGCATCCAGAAGGTTCATGACCTCTTTCTGAGTCCCAGGGAGAATCCAGTGCAGGCACACAACATCACAGTAACTGTTACAAGGAAAAACTATGGAAGATATTGTTTAAAAGTCATATTAAATAAAAACATGTTGTTTGCAATTGGAAGTCACTTAGGAATCTGCACAAGAAATAGAAAACACTACAGGGATTTAAACAGAAAATCATGATCTTCGAAAAAAATGTGGTGGTTCAAAAAACGTTTTGGAAAAGTTTGGTGAGTTTCCAGGAATAAATTTCAGAGTGAGAAACACACCAGTGAGCTCATTCAGGGAGACCACTACAAGAACTGTCATGTTCAAGGACCCACATCAGAACGCTGATCTAGGAAACTGGGCAGCTAGACACCGGCAGTGTGCACCGCAGGGGTCACTGGAGCAGCTGCCTCTGGTCACTGGGATGCTTGAGTGTGACATCGCATGCCCTGTAGGAAGAATGCTCACCTTGATAGTGCTGCTAAAATCTCAGAAGCAGCTCAAGGAGGCAGTTAGACACCTCCACTTCCTTATTTCTGTGTTCCGCTTTGTGAGAGCATCCAGAACTCAATTGCAAAGGGAACTGAGACTCGTTTTGGCTTTCTAATCTTTGCAGTAACCAGTAGGATGGGAATGGAAGGGATTGGAACTGATCNCTGCCCCCAATCCCTCCCAGCATCAGAGTCTTTTCCAATGAGTCAACTCTTCGCATGAGGTGGCCAAAGTACTGGAGTTTCAGCTTCAGCATCATTCCTTCCAAAGAAATCTCCGGGCTGATCTCCTTCAGAATGGACTGGTTGGATCTCCTTGCAGTCCAAGGGACTCTCAAGAGTCTTCTCCAACACCACAGTTCAAAAGCATCAATCCTTCGGCGCTCAGCTTTCTTCACAGTCCAACTCTCACATCCATACATGACTACTGGAAAAACCATAGCCTTGACTAGACAGACCTTTGTTGGCAAAGTAATGTCTCTGCTTTTCAATAGGCTATCTAGGTTGGTCATAACTTTTCTTCCAAGGAGTAAGCATCTTTTAACTTCATGGCTGCAGTCACCAAAGCATTTAAGGAAGACAATTTAATTTCCCTTCCTTTTTTGATCTGGAGATTCCAGGAACTTCAAATAACTATAATGACAAAATAGAATGCAGTCCATGGTACTCAGTCCCAGAGATGCCTGTTAGGGTGCTACGTGTATGCGCTCAGTCACTAAGTCATGTCCGACTTTGCGACCCCATGGACTATAGGCCACCAGGCTCCTCTGTCCATGGGATCTCCAGGCAAGAATACTGGAGTGGGTTGCCATTTCTTCCTCCAGGGGATCTTCCTGACCCAGGGAGGGAACCCCGGTCTCCAGGAAACATCACAGCTCTCACATGACCCCTGTTCAGGTAAGTACTCTTTTCACCTGAGCACACTGCAAATATGAGGCAGTGCTAAGCAGACAAAACATCAGATAAGACTTCCCTGAAGGGAGGAAGTGTTTGCAGAAAAAGTTAACTCTTAACCTGCCAAATGGCCACTTTACACACAGTAATAAAGAAAAGCAATCAAATACTGGCTATTATGACTTAATTACAATAGAAAGAAATTTAAATTTGCTTGTCAGTGATGCAAAAGATGGTGTTAAGGTCTTTGCTAAATAAAACTCCATACATCAGAAGAATATGCTCTGTAAATACTGAATGGAAATCAATCAGTGATTTCTGGGTTTCATTTTGCTCTGGAGGGATGATGTGGGGTGGGAGGTGGGAGGGGGGTTCATGTTTGGGAGTTCGTGTAAAAAAATAAATTAAAAAAAAATCTTTCATAATAGTAATTTGAGCTTGTAATTTTTTTGCCCCGACTTGCAAAAATATGTGTTCTGTTTGCAGATGAAGTCCTAGATGTGTACAGAGCAGTTATCTTATGTACAATCCCTGGACTGTTTCAAATTTTACTTTGGGTCTTATGTACTGTCACCCAGCCCACCCACTGCTTATTTGTCAAGGGCTATTTACAGAAAAATAAGGGGCTACAGAGAATATACATCCTATTGGAAATTTGTAATAAAACAATCTAATTTACAAAGTCCTTTTCTCTTATGAAGGCATTTGAGGAGCAACATAAGGAAAAGACTGCATTAAAATTAAGAGAATATATTTTTTAATCTCATTTGAAAAGTTAGCTGAGATCTTAATAATAGCTGTGTTATTTTTATAGTTTTTCTATTCTTGTTTTTCTTCATACATCCTATAGTCTCCTCAATGACTTCTAGTCATTTCTTTGTACTGTTAAATGTAAAGTGTTTCTAAATGTCTACATAAAGGGCTGTTTGAGAAGGGTCACGCCATGCAGTAAATAACCATTCATATGTCAAGTAAAGATTGAAATGAACCCTACTGCTTAACTTGAAAAAACATCAAGAGAGGTGTTTCTTTTTTTTCATTTTGCCCAAACAAGTGGAAAAAAGAAAAAATCAAATTGATTTACATCAATCCTAAATAGTCACTCATTTCTTTCCCACTGTATATACCAGTAACTGAGCCTCACCCCCACTCCCAATTCCCAACGGACAGCATCCAGAAGGTTTATGACCTCTTTCTGAGTCCCAGGGAGAATCCAGTGCAGGCACATAACATCACAGTAACTGTTACAAGGAAAAACTACGGAAGATATTGTTTAAAAGTCATATTAAATAAAAGCATCTTGTTTACAATTGGAAGTCACTTAGGAATCTGCACAAGAAATAGAAAACACTACAGGGATTTAAACAGAAAATCATGATCTTTGAAAAAAATGTGGTGGTTCAAAAAACGTTTTGGAAAAGTTTGGCGAGTTTCCAGGAATAAATTTCAGAGTGAGAAACACACCAGTGATCTCATTCAGGGAGACCACTACAAGAACTATCATGTTCAAGGACCCACATCAGAACGCTGATCTAGGAAACTGGGCAGCTAGACACCAGCAGTGTGCACCGCAGGGGTCACTGGAGCAGCTGCCTCTGGTCACTGGGATGCTTGAGTGTGACATCGCATGCCCTGCAGGAAGAATGCTCACCTTGACAGTGCTGCTAAAATCTCAGAAGCAGCTCAAGGAGGCAGTTAGACACTTCCATTTCCTTATTTCTATGTTCTGCTTTGTGAGAGCATCCAGAACTCAATTGCAAAGGGAACCGAGAGTCCAGTTTTGGCTTTCTAATCTTTGCAGTAACCAGTAGGATGGGAATGGAAGGGATTGGAACTTATCAGCTGATGCATAGTATCCACACACCATTTCCCTGGTTCAGCACAAGAGCATTCACATGTATCAGATCTAATCTTCACAAACCTCCCTGTACTTGGAAACATCCCCTAGATATTCATTTCAGTTCAGTCGCTCAGTTATTTCCAGCTCTTTGTGACCCCATGGACTGCCACACACCTGTCCATCACTAACTCCTGGAGCTTGCCTAGATACTAGGAATGAGGAAATGAGATTTGGCGGAAAAGAAGATGGGCAGATTATGTTTACTGAACACCTACCTATGCCAGACACAGTTCTAGATGCTGTATATCCATTATAAATCACAAGGATTTCCTTAATCCTTCTAATTGTTGAATAGTTATAAAATAGCATGATTATACAGAGGGTACTGAGGCTGAAAGAGGTTAAATATAGTTACCTGTGTAACACACAAGTAGAAAATTTGCCATTCAAATCCTTGTTATCTGGCAGTAAAACCCATAATCTTTTCATCAATACGTTTTTAAAGATACTTTTAAAAAACGCTATTGTTTCCTTTGTTGTTAAGTATACTATGAAGTGATCAAAATAACACATTGATTTATTGATAATAACTTCCTGAATAACTGCTCTTGAGTAAGAACATGGCTTTGTTCATTGATGGTTAATTCCCCTCTAGTCTAGAAAACACATTGTCTAAATAAATTGTGCATGAGTTCTTAATTTTTATACAAACACACGCATGTTGGAGTATGTATTCTCCTGCCATTTCATCTTACACTCTGAGAGTTGTTGTTTAGTCACTAAATTGTGTCCAACTCTTTTTTGACCCCATGGACTGCAACCCACCAAGCTCCTCTGTCCATGGGATTTCCCAGGCAAAACCACTGGAGTAGGCAGCCATTTTCTTCTCCAGGGGATGTTCCCAACCCAGGGATCAAACCCACGTCTCCAGCTTTGCAGGCAGGGTCTTTATGAGCTACCTAGGAAGCCCATACACTGAGAATAGTAACTTTTAAAATATTGCCTTTATCTTACCTATTTATCTATTTTTTACAGCAAGTAAATAGAGTTAGATTATTGAAGTCCAGGAAAATATGTGCCAGTTTTTATGTGGCTGAAGAATAATTTCAACAACATCACTCTTACAGTGAGAAATGACTCTTCCAACCCTGGTGGCAGAAACCTGAAAATGAGGAAATGTGACTTTATCTTGAAAACACATGTCTGACTTACAGAGAGAACCACAGAGATACCTAAGTACCTCTTACTCTAAGAAAGCATCAGCATCATTTCCTTTCTGGCCCTCGTGGGCTCAGCACACAGGTTTAGTGGTGAAACAAGTATGTGTGTGCGTGTAGTCATCTCTGACTCTTTGTGACCTCATGGACTGAAGCTCACCAGGCTCCTCTGTCCATGGGATTTTCCAGGCAAGAATACTGGAGTGGGCTGCCATTTCCTTCTCTAGGTGATCTTCCTGACGCAGGGATCGAACTTGCATCTCCTACATTGACAGGCGGGTTTTTTTTTTTTTTACCACTGAACCACCAGTGAAGGTCTTCAAAAGAATAGAGATGAGACTAATTGGTTGAGGCATTTCGCCTCTATAAAAAATTTTAACAAATAAACCAAAAGCAAAATTTGACAACTGACTGGGGATTTTATCTGGAAGGCCAGGACCCACGAACACTATACTCTGAGCAAGACAGTATTTTTGTGAAAGAACAAAGGTGAATGACCCATGAAATATGCAATCTGGACTGGCAGGAGCCCAGAGACCTGGCTGAGAAGATATTAACACCCCTTTCCCAGGCAAGCTGCCAACTGAGTCTAACAAGGAAAACTTTTTTTTTTTTTCCTTTTCAGTTTCATTGTGGAGCAGAACTATTAACCACATTGACAACTAGGAACTGTCTGTTTTCCTGATAACTAGCCTAGATGTTAAGTTAGAGATGTCTAATCATAAAAGCAGGTAGTTGTATCATGGGAGAAAGATGGGCAAGAGCTGTAGCTACACAGGACGTGGTACCAGACCACACCCTCTTACAGAGAACAGAAGCAACCTGAGTTTTAATTCCAAGCACCTTTCCTTGCGCAAAGATTGGAAATCTGTTTTTCCTTGGGATGAAGCTTTGTTTTATTTTATGTTCTTCTGTTCCCTACCACCACCCACCTCAGCCCCATAGCATGCTCCAAAAAATTCTTTGCCGTAAGAAGTTCAATATTCTTCTTATGCATGCAGTTTTGGAAATAATTAAGTCATGTTGTCTTACGGTTCTCCAGAGACATGAAAGCTTGAACATATGTATATATGTGAAGAGGGAGCTCCTAGGTGGCACAGTGGTAAAGAATTGATCTGCCAATGCACGAGACCCAGGTTCAGTCTCTGGATTGGGAAGATCTCCTGGAGAAGGAAACAGCAACCCACTCCAGTATTCTTTCTTACCACGGACAGAGGAGCCTGGTGGGCTACAGTCCATGGGGTCACAAAGAGTCGGACACGACTTAGCGACTAAGTACACAGGCACAGATGTATGTGAATGAAGGGGAGGGGCTGACTTTAAGAAATTGGCTCACATGATTATGGAGATGGGCAAGTCCAAGTTCTGCAGGGTGGTCCAGCAGACTGGAAACCCTGGACAGCAGTGATGTTGTTTCAGGCAGAACCCCCCCTTGCTGGTGGTAGAAAGGGGTCAGTCTGTTCTGTTTGAGCCCATAACTGATTGGATGGGTCCCCACACACACTATAGAATGCAATCTGCTTTACACAAAGCTCACCAATTTAAATGTTAATCATGTTTAAAACACCCTCGCAGAAATGTTTCACCAAATGTCTGGGCACTGTGGCCCAGCCAAGCTGACACATAAAATTACCCACCACACATGCTACCAATAAGAATATTTTTGATAGTAAAACTGGGTTAGAGTAATATTTGCATGAAAAAGTAGCTACTTTAGGGTACAATGAAAATATATGCAAAAGGAATTAGCACATTCCTTAGATTATTGAACCCAGTGAGAGCAGAGCAGTGCTTGGTAGCTGGGTCCCCATGCTGGCAAGCAAAATCGGTACCATGTCCATCGAGCTGTTGATTGGCAAAAATGAAGAAAAAATCATGAAATACTATATAAAAATAGAGGTTATTTTTTTTAAAGAGCTCATTAGGCAAGAATGCTTTATTTAAATAGAAAAGATTAAAATCTTGTTTCTTTAAACCCTTTTCAAACTGCCCTGAACTTTTTTGGACCTTCTGTAACTGAAGCTATTTTTATAGACTCATTCCACAGAGCCAGCAGAAGAGAAATATAGTTATGTAAATATAGAGTCAAGGTAGTGAAAATTGTTGACTGTGAACATTGGAACAGCCTTACATAATACGTAAGCTGAATCCCTTCTTCTTATAAATGCAGAGTAAAAAGCCCATACAGGTGAAATGACTTCCTTTAGGTTATATAACCAGATAATTTTAATTATACTGATTCCTAGTTCGTACTTTCTTCATTAAACCTGAGTTTTTACAAGTAAATCTCCAAATAGAGTATTTTTAAATAATAATTCAGACACTATTCTAGGTAAATTGATTGAAGGAACCTATATCATTGCCTCTCCTGCCCTGATACCTGACAAAATGAACAAAAATCAAACCAACAGGATCCAGTAAAATACTATAAGAAAATGAAGGGAGTGGAAATCCATGATCTTTAGAAAACTCTGCCAAAGAAGAAACAGTTTTGATGTGGCTCAGTATTGTTTCTTCCTTCTCCCATTTTAAAAAGCTATTCTGTTGGAAAGAGAAAATGTAAAATCTTGAACTTTGAAAGGGGAAAGGAAGAGAAAAAAAGGGAGGAGGAAGAAGAAGAAGCCAAAGAAGGGGGAGAAGAGGAAGATTCCCACACCCAACTTTTCCCCTGAGAAGTTCAGATGAGGCAGGAACTGCCTGAGAGCCTTATTCCTTGCCAGGTCGTCTAGCCGAAATGGGAAATAATCAAAACTCTGAAGGTATTCTCATGGGCTTAGGTGATGCTCCCGACTCTGAGGATTGAATTTTGACAAAATGTGTTGAAAAGAATCTCAGAGGGAGAAAGTAGAGCTATACACTATCTGAGCTGCTGCTCCGAGTGCCAGCCTTCACCCCTTCCAGGGTGTATAGAGAGGGAACCAGAAAATGATGAGGGAAAGGAGAGCTGCACCGTATCGAACGGCCAGAGAAGGCTAGACAAATGAAACAGCCATACGCGCCCTGGCCGGACAGGAAACAGGCTGTATTTGTTTTATTTAGCTAAATGCCTGGAGTCTCTCCCAATTGACGCTTTTAATTTGGTTTCCACTCCTGTAGTTCTTATACTGCCAGAATTTTTCCTCTAAATATTTAGGTGCTTTACTATCTTAGAACTACAATCTTCAATCAGCAAATCAGACCCTAAATAGCCCAGATGGGGACTACAGAGGATGAGATGGTTGGATGGCATCACCGACTTGATGGGCACGAGTTTAAGTAAACTCCAGGAGTTGGTTGGTGATGGACAGGGAAGCTTGGCATGCTGCAGTCCATGGGGTCGCAAAGTCAGACACAACTGAGTGACTGAACTGACAATCTTCATACATTTTGCTGTAAAGTTTTAAGCCCCTACCACTCCAACACACATACATGTACACTCACATATAACATGCACACAGTCACAAATACACACATATATACACTCACGCATAACACACACCCACATACATACACACATGTGTGCACATGCACACACACAGACTCACACATACACACTCACATACTCCCCCTCCCATCATGGTCACATGTATTGGCAGTGCCTTCAGGAAAGGAAACCACAGCTTCAGAATTATTACCTTTTCTACTTGGTGGTTTTTCAAATTATGCCTTCCTCTATCTTGGGTATGCTTTTGGAATTTTACCAGTTACTGTAAACCAGCAGGTTGGTATTTTTTAATACACTGGAAAATTGCAGCCAAGATTCTTTCAATCATTTTTATGCCCCGTTCCTCTAGGATGATAATTTGAATTTTTTAGGCAACTTCCAGTTCTTTCTTGAAGTTCTCCATTTCTTCACTTATTTTACCTATCTTTTTAACATCTGGGTTACTTGGGGTCTGACTTACTGATTCACTAATTTTTCTCTTAGGAGGAGCTACATTGTATTTCTTCTTTATATTTCTCAAAAATCTTGATCGCATGCTGGACCTTATCTCTGAAAGTACAGTAGAATTAGCAGCAAAAAGAAAAAAAAGCATTGAAATAGATAGCGATATGCACATTTTAATGATCTTTATCATTCATTCAATGGACATTTATTTAAACATCATGATGTAAAATTCCGTTCGTATAACAACAGTCCAGCTGTTCAATGTCCATTGTCAGAAATAAGAGTCTGAGGACTCCCCTGGTGGTTCTGTGGTTACAAATCCGCCTGCCAATGCAGGAGAAATGAGTTCGATCCCTGGTCCAGGAGGATCCTACCTGCCTTGGGGCAACTAAGCCTGTGCATCATAGCTACTGAGTCCACATGCCCTAGAGCCTGCTCTCCACAACAAAAGACGCCACCACAATGAGAAACTCTTGCACCACAACGAGGAGTGGTCCCTGCTCTCCATAGCTAGAGAAAGCCCACATGCACCAGTGCAGACCCAGCACAGCCAAAACAAATAAATAGATGAAAACAAAGAAACTATGGACTCCAGAGAAATGATTAACAAGAAAAGACATGCGTGTCTCCAGTGCAGGTGAACAGGGAGCTGCAGATGCCTCGGGGGGACTTCAGAGAATCAGAGGAAATTGTGTGGCAGTCGTTCGAGTGCATCAACATTCCTGTGTATCATCACCAGCTTACTCGTGTCCGACTCTTTGCAACACCATGGACTGTAGCCCACCAGGCTCCTCCATCCTCCATGGGGATTCTTCGGGCGAGAATACTGTAGTGGGTTGCCATGTCCTCCTCCAGGGGAATCTTCCCCACCCAGGTATCAGACTCAGGTCTCTTGCATTGCAGGTGGATTCTTTACTGTCTGAGCCACCAGGGAAGCCCAAGAATACTGGCGTGGGTAGTCTGTCCCTTCTCCATGGGATCTTCCCCACCCAGGAATCAGCCCAGGGTCTCCTGCATTGCAGGTGGATTCTTTACCAACTGAGCTACCGGGGAAGCCCCTTTCAAGCATCAGGCTATCTTAAATCAGGAAGCACCTCCACATAAAACTATATTTAAGTGTATAATTCACAAAAGGTGAGAAAGACACATTTAGTACTAGCTCTACCCTGAGCTCTGGTTGTAGGGCACAGAGCTCTTTAAGGAAGGAATCATTGATATCAGCAATGTTTTGTTAAAAGTTAGACTGGCCCAGGACTTCTCTGGGGGTCTAGTGGTTGGAAATCCACTTGCCAATGCGGAGGACATGGGTTTGATCCCAGCTCAAGGAAGGTTCCACATGCTGCGGGGCAACTAAGTCCACAGCTACTGAGGCCACACCGCAACTGAAGTCCATGGGCTCCAGAGCCCACGTGCCACAGTTACTGAAGCCTGTGTGCCCTTGAGCCCCTTCTCCGCAGCAAGAGACGCAACGGTGATGAGAAGCCTACTCACCGCAACTAGAAAGTAGTCCCCGCTCTCTGCAACTAAAGTGAAATGAAGCCGCTCAGTTGTGTCCGACTCTTAGCGACCTTATGGACTGCAGCCTACCAGGCTCCTCCATCCATGGGGTTTTCCAGGCAATAGTACTGGAGTGGGTTGCCATTGCCTTCTCAACAACTAAAGAAAGTCCATATGCAGCAATGAAGACCCAGGGCAGCCAAGCTGAAATAAAATTAAAATATTTTTAAAGTTAGATGTGTCCCCATTTGTGTGGAAAGTAAAATTCAATTTCCTATTTAAAAAATGCCCAAAATATTTCAATGAATTTATATGTTTTTGTCTATAGTATTAAGAATTGAGGTGTTTTACTACTAAAACCAGAGACTAAAAAGAAAAAAAAAATCAAAATCTGTCCTGTAGATTAACACTTTAGCTTTCACAGATTTGAAGGGATCTTTAATACAGAGAAGCAATCTAAGTGGGAACAGAGTACCATTTTATGATAAATCCATAAAAATAAATCTCTAGTATGTTTGCACGATTGGACACTGGGCTTTTCCTTAAACTCCAAAATCAAAAGGTAGGTCTTATGATACTGTTCCACCTCATGAGAAAAGAAGAATAAAGAGAAGCAAAGAGAAAATGAAAGATGACTCTCGGTAGAAACCAGTTCCAAAGTCTACCAGATGCTATTAAAGTAACTCTGCCTTTTATTTTCCCTAAATTTCTCTTCTATACATTTCAGTTCAGTTCAGTTCAGTCGCTCAGTCATGTCCGACTCCCTGTGACTCCATGAATCACAGCACGCCAGGCCTCCCTGTCCATCACCAACTCCCAGAGTTCACCCAGACTCCCATCCATCGAGTTAGTGATGCCATCCAGCCATCTCATCCTTGGTCATCCCCTTCTTCTCCTGCCCCTAATCCCTCCCAGCATCAGAGTCTTTTCCAATGAGTCAACTCTTCGCATGAGGTGGCCAAAGTACTGGAGTTTCAGCTTTAGCATCATTCCTTCCAAAGAAATCCCAGGGCTAATCTCCTTCAGAATGGACTGGTTGGATCTCCTTGCAGTCCAAGGGACTCTCAAGAGTCTTCTCCAACACCACAGTTCAAAAGCATCAATTCTTCGGCGCTCAGCTTTCTTCACAGTCCAACTCTCACATCCATACATGACCACAGGAAAAACCATAGCCTTGACTAGACGGACCTTAGTCGGCAAAGTAATGTCTCTGCTTTTGAATATGCTATCTAGGTTGGTCATAACTTTTCTTCCAAGGAGTAAGCGTCTTTTAATTTCATGGCTGCAATCACCATCTGCAGTGATTTTGGAGCCCCAAAAAATAAAGTCTGACACTGTTTCCACTGTTTCCCCATCTATTTCCCATGAAGTGATGGGACCGGATGCCATGATCTTCATTTTCTGAAAGTTGAGCTTTAAGCCAACTTTTTCACTCTCCTCTTTCACTTCCATCAAGAGGCTTTTTAGTTCCTCTTCACTTTCTGCCATAAGGGTGATGTCATCTGCATATCTAAGGTCATTGATATTTCTCCTGGCAATCTTGATTTCCAGCTTGTGTTTCTTCCATTCCAGCATTTCTCATGATGTACTCTGCATATAAGTTAAATAAGCAGGGTGACAATATACAGCCTTGATGTACTCCTTTTCCTATTTGGAACCAGTCTGTTGTTCCATGTCCAGTTCTAAGTGCTGCTTCCTGGCCTGCATACAGATTTCTCAAGAGGCAGGTTAGGTGGTCTGGTATTTCCATCTCTTTCAGAATTTTCCACAGTTGATTGTGATCCACACAGTCAAAGGCTTTGGCATAGTCAATAAAGCAGAAGTAGATGCCTTTTTGGAACTCTCTTGCTTTTTTTCCCATGATCCAGCGGATGTTGGCAACTTGATCTCTGATTCCTCTGCCTTTTCTAAAACCAGCTTGATTACCTACCTAGTAATTTTTTTATCTGCTGCTGCTGCTAAGTCACTTCAGTCGTGCCCGACTCTTAGCGACCCCATGGACTGCAGCCCACCAGGCTCCTCTGTCCATGGGATTTTCCAGGCAAGAGTACTGGAGTGGGATGCCATATTTATCTACCTAATATTAATAATCTGAAATTTATATTACATTTTTCTTTAATCAGTTTACTCAAAAATTTTCCAATCAAAACCAAACCATTTATTAAAATCTAAGGGATGAAGCACACTTTAATTACGTTTACCTAAAAGTATTATAAGATAGTTCAAAATATGGTAAAATCAAAAGTTCTATGAATTTTGATTTGTAAAATGATACTAAAGATAATGAGTACTTTGTGCAAGTGCTTGTATATGGATTTATAACTGCCTTTCCAAAATACTTTTTACTCAGACCTGACAATGTTTGGCTATTTATGTGATGTTTACAGAGAAATTCTTAACTTATATATTAATATAGAATTAGGTTGACACATAGAAAACATTTTAATGCATATTCTAATTTCAAGGAGGATGGAAGAATCATTATTTCCTAGGCAAACAAAAGTACTTTCCCAAGATTTCCCATTATTTTGAACAAGGAAAGATTCTGTCAAACTTAAGGAATGTTTCTCAAAGCATAGATAGACATGGCAGATGTCATTCATGTTCAAGGAAGGTGTGAGTTTAACAAATTACCAAAATAGCACCCTGTTTGAGTATGTTATGTGTATAAAATGCATAGACAGTGATAATAGTGTCTGAAGAATTTTATCAACAGTCTGAGTTGAAGCAAATGCTTCACATATTGTTATCTCAAGAAAACAGAAGTAATCCTTTCTGAAATTAACTTGCCTTCACATGCACTGAGCAGTATGTGTATTGGAGAATGAGGAGGACTTGTCTAGTCTTGTCTTTCTTTCCGTATTAGTGGGGTCTGTTTACTTGGAGACACATTCATGCCAATCAAACGTGTCTGTCGTTCAAGTCACAGTGAAAGAGGAATTGCAGTTGCTCACTTTGTACTCAGAAATCATCCCTGTGGTGCCAGCTTCTGAAAGAAGCAGACTAGGTTTTTGGCTTATTCCAACGAGAGCAATTGTTCAAAGAAAAACTTTAATGCAAAGCATTTAGGGTAATGTTATGTAAATAAGCAGTAAGACTGGCTTCATTTCCTTAGCTCTGTGATTTTCGCCTTGAAAGTTTTTACTTCAAGTTTCATATAGCCTCATTATTTTTCCTTGGCATTTTCTTTAAGACACACAGCAGCTGCACAATATTGATAACTCTAAGAAGGATAGACTGTACTACATTGCCATGGCTTCAATCTAAACGGACCAGATATAGAAACTCTGAATTTGCCCTATTTGTGTTGCAAAATATTCACCTCTATTTTATATTTTAAAAATTCAGGGTCTAAAATCTCTATACAGTAAGTCTGTCAGAGTGTTTTTATTCTAATGTAATAATCTCCACATTTAGCATGTTATAGTTGAATTGGATGTCTCAGAAATGATTAATAAGTAGTCAAGATGGGTCTAAAAAAAATTCTTCCTCAATAATATCATTCTTTTTTTTAAAGTTCTTGTGTCTTTCAAAATAAATCCAAACTGTCCATTGAGATCTTATTAAGAAAACCATATCAAGAAAGGGACAGAATTGCCAAGCATAAAATTATGGGTGACATCACAAAAGAAAAAGGAAATGATATAAATTTCCAACGTGAAATCAAGAATAAGATTCATTTAACAGAAACAACATAAATGAATAAGGAAGACCTGGGCAATACCTGCAACAAGTATTCAGAGGGAAATTGTTTTTTTTAATTGCTCTTAAAAAGAAACACACAAAAATGCTAATAGAAAAATGGACAAATGAGATGTCCAGCCAGTTTACAACAGAACAGGAAGTACAAACAGTAGGTATATAAAATCCTACAAAGTCATCAATATTCAACGCCCTCTAAGACAAAACACTTTAGTCACTTGGATGTTTGTTGTATTTTTTTAATAAGATGTGTGCTCCAGGAGGACCATAATCCATTGCTCCTTCAGCTCCTCTGTCTTCACCCCCAGAAGAAAGCATGTCCTTAAGAAGTTCACCCATCTTGGGGAAGTGGCCTGTCCCATTGTTGTGTTCAAGGCGTTCTGCCTCATTAGAGTGGTGATCTTCAAATGTGCACAGGATTTCACTGAAGATAGACCTAGCAGAGTAGTCCTGAGGGACCCAAAGCCGTGGCATAACCATTTAGGAGAGAATTCCTTGCTCTGCAGGAGCAGCAAGAATGAGACACACAGGAAATGAAGGGACTTTTAAAAGCATCAAGGACATCTGAAACCTTTGGCTAATTTCACTTGCGTCATATCATTTTACCTAGCAGCAAAAGTCTACCTAGTCATGTATTGCTTGATATTGTAAACTATGCATGCCATTCAAGTCAGAAAATAATAATTCTATGAACAATAAATACACTGAGCAGAAGAGGTAGATGTGAATTTTGATGTTGCAAGTTCAGGGCATCTTGTTGACTATTTACTGAACAGAATAATCAAGCTTTACCTTTTCACTTGTTTTATTTTTTTAATGTGTCCCTGGCGGGGGGGAAACTTCAAGCTTAATCATTTTCTTCTTGTTTTAGAAAAGATGGAATACACATGCTTTTCATAGTCTCCTGGGAAGTGTAACTCGACTATCATTCTACAACGTTAGTGAGCAAATCAGATCAGTGGCAACCTCTCCTCACACACCTGCCCTCAAGCACCTGTTGCAATCTATGTTTGTGGTTCAGTGTTGTATGGGTGTAATTTATCTGTTCATATTTTAATCAAATATCTACTGACTCTACATGCACTGTGTGTTGATACAGAAATCGAAGACTTCCTCCCAAGTCCTCTTTCCAGGGCTCATTTTTAGTAATATAAACAATCTTAATACAAGGCAGAAAGTGGCTTATGACATTGACTAATAAAGAATAACTTTGTGAATATCAAGGAATTAAGAAGATATAAAATCATAGAATCTACTCGACCGCTGAAACTGCATGTGGGCAGCACAGTCAAACCCCCATTTGTATTCACTGTATGAATGAGCAACTTAATAGCAGGAAGGTGTTGTGAAAGACAGATGGAATAAAGTGCATTAAAGCAGTCATGCACAGCACATAGTAACTGTTTCAGAAGTGCATGCTCGTTTTTCTCCATCCATTTCATACTGCACATACTTTAAAACATGCTTGTAAACATAGCATTAATAGATGCACCTAGACCTTTTCATGCATTGAAGAAAATACTTCAGGTTTGTGAGAATAGGTGTGCATTTCTGCTGTCTCTTATACACATCTAGTACTGAGGTGCAGAAGGACAGACACCATCTTCCCTGTCAGTGAGACCATCGGAATGATTTGTATACCCTTCTAGAGGAAAGTTGCTGATGAATATTACAAGCTTACCAAGATCATCCTGAATACTCGTGGCTTTACATAACCCACATAACAACTCTGTGAGTCGCTGACAATCTTGTCCTTGTTGTACCTGTGATGAAGCGGACACAGAGACGGGTAAACTGTTGTCCACGCCCCAGGAGAAGGGGGCCGACATGCATTGGAGAAGGAGATGGCAACCCACTCCGGTGTTCTTGCCTGGAGAATCCCAGGGACGGGGGAGCCTGGTGGGCTGCCGTCCATGGGGTCACCCAGAGTCGGACACGACTGAAGCGACTCAGCAGCAGCAGCCTGAGACAATCAGTGGCTGCAAATGCCCAAGCCAATCCACTTTTACTGACATGCAGTTTAATTTTCAGTTTTAAGAGTTTGCATTGTTTTCGATCTCAAGTGCTGCCCTAACAGCCACGTTCTTTTATTAACAATGCTAACAATGCTCTACAGGATGAAGGGATGGGAGATGTGCTAGCTTACTACATCAGTTTCATCAGGGCTTTCAGTCACTCAGTCGCATTTGACTCTTTGCAACCCCATGGACTGCAGCACACCAGGCCTCCTTGTCCATCACCAACTCCCGATGCTTACTCAAACTCATGTCCATTGAGTCGGTGATGCCATCCAACCATCTCATCCTCTGTTGTCCCCTTCTCCTCCCACCTTCAATCTTTCCCAGCATCAGGGTCTTTTCAGATGAGTCAGTTCTTCGCATCAGCATCAAGGATTTAGGTAATAATTATTCATTAGAATAATGAGCTCTTCCTGAAGCACTTGGATGTTTGTTGTATTTTTTTAATAAGATGTGTGCTCCAGGAGGACCATAATCCATTGCTCCTTCAGCTCCTCTGTCTTCACCCCCAGAAGAAAGCATGTCCTTAAGAAGTTCACCCATCTTGGGGAAGTGGCCTGTCCCATTGTTGTGTTCAAGGCGTTCTGCCTCATTAGAGTGGTGATCTTCAAATGTGCACAGGATTTCACTGAAGATAGACCTAGCAGAGTAGTCCTGAGGGACCCAAAGCCGTGGCATAACCATTTAGGAGAGAATTCCTTGCTCTGCAGGAGCAGCAAGAATGAGACACACAGGAAATGAAGGGACTTTTAAAAGCATCAAGGACATCTGAAACCTTTGGCTAATTTCACTTGCGTCATATCATTTTACCTAGCAGCAAAAGTCTACCTAGTCATGTATTGCTTGATATTGTAAACTATGCATGCCATTCAAGTCAGAAAATAATAATTCTATGAACAATAAATACACTGAGCAGAAGAGGTAGATGTGAATTTTGATGTTGCAAGTTCAGGGCATCTTGTTGACTATTTACTGAACAGAATAATCAAGCTTTACCTTTTCACTTGTTTTATTTTTTTAATGTGTCCCTGGCGGGGGGGAAACTTCAAGCTTAATCATTTTCTTCTTGTTTTAGAAAAGATGGAATACACATGCTTTTCATAGTCTCCTGGGAAGTGTAACTCGACTATCATTCTACAACGTTAGTGAGCAAATCAGATCAGTGGCAACCTCTCCTCACACACCTGCCCTCAAGCACCTGTTGCAATCTATGTTTGTGGTTCAGTGTTGTATGGGTGTAATTTATCTGTTCATATTTTAATCAAATATCTACTGACTCTACATGCACTGTGTGTTGATACAGAAATCGAAGACTTCCTCCCAAGTCCTCTTTCCAGGGCTCATTTTTAGTAATATAAACAATCTTAATACAAGGCAGAAAGTGGCTTATGACATTGACTAATAAAGAATAACTTTGTGAATATCAAGGAATTAAGAAGATATAAAATCATAGAATCTACTCGACCGCTGAAACTGCATGTGGGCAGCACAGTCAAACCCCCATTTGTATTCACTGTATGAATGAGCAACTTAATAGCAGGAAGGTGTTGTGAAAGACAGATGGAATAAAGTGCATTAAAGCAGTCATGCACAGCACATAGTAACTGTTTCAGAAGTGCATGCTCGTTTTTCTCCATCCATTTCATACTGCACATACTTTAAAACATGCTTGTAAACATAGCATTAATAGATGCACCTAGACCTTTTCATGCATTGAAGAAAATACTTCAGGTTTGTGAGAATAGGTGTGCATTTCTGCTGTCTCTTATACACATCTAGTACTGAGGTGCAGAAGGACAGACACCATCTTCCCTGTCAGTGAGACCATCGGAATGATTTGTATACCCTTCTAGAGGAAAGTTGCTGATGAATATTACAAGCTTACCAAGATCATCCTGAATACTCGTGGCTTTACATAACCCACATAACAACTCTGTGAGTCGCTGACAATCTTGTCCTTGTTGTACCTGTGATGAAGCGGACACAGAGACGGGTAAACTGTTGTCCACGCCCCAGGAGAAGGGGGCCGACATGCATTGGAGAAGGAGATGGCAACCCACTCCGGTGTTCTTGCCTGGAGAATCCCAGGGACGGGGGAGCCTGGTGGGCTGCCGTCCATGGGGTCACCCAGAGTCGGACACGACTGAAGCGACTCAGCAGCAGCAGCCTGAGACAATCAGTGGCTGCAAATGCCCAAGCCAATCCACTTTTACTGACATGCAGTTTAATTTTCAGTTTTAAGAGTTTGCATTGTTTTCGATCTCAAGTGCTGCCCTAACAGCCACGTTCTTTTATTAACAATGCTAACAATGCTCTACAGGATGAAGGGATGGGAGATGTGCTAGCTTACTACATCAGTTTCATCAGGGCTTTCAGTCACTCAGTCGCATTTGACTCTTTGCAACCCCATGGACTGCAGCACACCAGGCCTCCTTGTCCATCACCAACTCCCGATGCTTACTCAAACTCATGTCCATTGAGTCGGTGATGCCATCCAACCATCTCATCCTCTGTTGTCCCCTTCTCCTCCCACCTTCAATCTTTCCCAGCATCAGGGTCTTTTCAGATGAGTCAGTTCTTCGCATCAGCATCAAGGATTTAGGTAATAATTATTCATTAGAATAATGAGCTCTTCCTGAAGCACTTGGATGTTTGTTGTATTTTTTTAATAAGATGTGTGCTCCAGGAGGACCATAATCCATTGCTCCTTCAGCTCCTCTGTCTTCACCCCCAGAAGAAAGCATGTCCTTAAGAAGTTCACCCATCTTGGGGAAGTGGCCTGTCCCATTGTTGTGTTCAAGGCGTTCTGCCTCATTAGAGTGGTGATCTTCAAATGTGCACAGGATTTCACTGAAGATAGACCTAGCAGAGTAGTCCTGAGGGACCCAAAGCCGTGGCATAACCATTTAGGAGAGAATTCCTTGCTCTGCAGGAGCAGCAAGAATGAGACACACAGGAAATGAAGGGACTTTTAAAAGCATCAAGGACATCTGAAACCTTTGGCTAATTTCACTTGCGTCATATCATTTTACCTAGCAGCAAAAGTCTACCTAGTCATGTATTGCTTGATATTGTAAACTATGCATGCCATTCAAGTCAGAAAATAATAATTCTATGAACAATAAATACACTGAGCAGAAGAGGTAGATGTGAATTTTGATGTTGCAAGTTCAGGGCATCTTGTTGACTATTTACTGAACAGAATAATCAAGCTTTACCTTTTCACTTGTTTTATTTTTTTAATGTGTCCCTGGCGGGGGGGAAACTTCAAGCTTAATCATTTTCTTCTTGTTTTAGAAAAGATGGAATACACATGCTTTTCATAGTCTCCTGGGAAGTGTAACTCGACTATCATTCTACAACGTTAGTGAGCAAATCAGATCAGTGGCAACCTCTCCTCACACACCTGCCCTCAAGCACCTGTTGCAATCTATGTTTGTGGTTCAGTGTTGTATGGGTGTAATTTATCTGTTCATATTTTAATCAAATATCTACTGACTCTACATGCACTGTGTGTTGATACAGAAATCGAAGACTTCCTCCCAAGTCCTCTTTCCAGGGCTCATTTTTAGTAATATAAACAATCTTAATACAAGGCAGAAAGTGGCTTATGACATTGACTAATAAAGAATAACTTTGTGAATATCAAGGAATTAAGAAGATATAAAATCATAGAATCTACTCGACCGCTGAAACTGCATGTGGGCAGCACAGTCAAACCCCCATTTGTATTCACTGTATGAATGAGCAACTTAATAGCAGGAAGGTGTTGTGAAAGACAGATGGAATAAAGTGCATTAAAGCAGTCATGCACAGCACATAGTAACTGTTTCAGAAGTGCATGCTCGTTTTTCTCCATCCATTTCATACTGCACATACTTTAAAACATGCTTGTAAACATAGCATTAATAGATGCACCTAGACCTTTTCATGCATTGAAGAAAATACTTCAGGTTTGTGAGAATAGGTGTGCATTTCTGCTGTCTCTTATACACATCTAGTACTGAGGTGCAGAAGGACAGACACCATCTTCCCTGTCAGTGAGACCATCGGAATGATTTGTATACCCTTCTAGAGGAAAGTTGCTGATGAATATTACAAGCTTACCAAGATCATCCTGAATACTCGTGGCTTTACATAACCCACATAACAACTCTGTGAGTCGCTGACAATCTTGTCCTTGTTGTACCTGTGATGAAGCGGACACAGAGACGGGTAAACTGTTGTCCACGCCCCAGGAGAAGGGGGCCGACATGCATTGGAGAAGGAGATGGCAACCCACTCCGGTGTTCTTGCCTGGAGAATCCCAGGGACGGGGGAGCCTGGTGGGCTGCCGTCCATGGGGTCACCCAGAGTCGGACACGACTGAAGCGACTCAGCAGCAGCAGCCTGAGACAATCAGTGGCTGCAAATGCCCAAGCCAATCCACTTTTACTGACATGCAGTTTAATTTTCAGTTTTAAGAGTTTGCATTGTTTTCGATCTCAAGTGCTGCCCTAACAGCCACGTTCTTTTATTAACAATGCTAACAATGCTCTACAGGATGAAGGGATGGGAGATGTGCTAGCTTACTACATCAGTTTCATCAGGGCTTTCAGTCACTCAGTCGCATTTGACTCTTTGCAACCCCATGGACTGCAGCACACCAGGCCTCCTTGTCCATCACCAACTCCCGATGCTTACTCAAACTCATGTCCATTGAGTCGGTGATGCCATCCAACCATCTCATCCTCTGTTGTCCCCTTCTCCTCCCACCTTCAATCTTTCCCAGCATCAGGGTCTTTTCAGATGAGTCAGTTCTTCGCATCAGCATCAAGGATTTAGGTAATAATTATTCATTAGAATAATGAGCTCTTCCTGAAGCACTTGGATGTTTGTTGTATTTTTTTAATAAGATGTGTGCTCCAGGAGGACCATAATCCATTGCTCCTTCAGCTCCTCTGTCTTCACCCCCAGAAGAAAGCATGTCCTTAAGAAGTTCACCCATCTTGGGGAAGTGGCCTGTCCCATTGTTGTGTTCAAGGCGTTCTGCCTCATTAGAGTGGTGATCTTCAAATGTGCACAGGATTTCACTGAAGATAGACCTAGCAGAGTAGTCCTGAGGGACCCAAAGCCGTGGCATAACCATTTAGGAGAGAATTCCTTGCTCTGCAGGAGCAGCAAGAATGAGACACACAGGAAATGAAGGGACTTTTAAAAGCATCAAGGACATCTGAAACCTTTGGCTAATTTCACTTGCGTCATATCATTTTACCTAGCAGCAAAAGTCTACCTAGTCATGTATTGCTTGATATTGTAAACTATGCATGCCATTCAAGTCAGAAAATAATAATTCTATGAACAATAAATACACTGAGCAGAAGAGGTAGATGTGAATTTTGATGTTGCAAGTTCAGGGCATCTTGTTGACTATTTACTGAACAGAATAATCAAGCTTTACCTTTTCACTTGTTTTATTTTTTTAATGTGTCCCTGGCGGGGGGGAAACTTCAAGCTTAATCATTTTCTTCTTGTTTTAGAAAAGATGGAATACACATGCTTTTCATAGTCTCCTGGGAAGTGTAACTCGACTATCATTCTACAACGTTAGTGAGCAAATCAGATCAGTGGCAACCTCTCCTCACACACCTGCCCTCAAGCACCTGTTGCAATCTATGTTTGTGGTTCAGTGTTGTATGGGTGTAATTTATCTGTTCATATTTTAATCAAATATCTACTGACTCTACATGCACTGTGTGTTGATACAGAAATCGAAGACTTCCTCCCAAGTCCTCTTTCCAGGGCTCATTTTTAGTAATATAAACAATCTTAATACAAGGCAGAAAGTGGCTTATGACATTGACTAATAAAGAATAACTTTGTGAATATCAAGGAATTAAGAAGATATAAAATCATAGAATCTACTCGACCGCTGAAACTGCATGTGGGCAGCACAGTCAAACCCCCATTTGTATTCACTGTATGAATGAGCAACTTAATAGCAGGAAGGTGTTGTGAAAGACAGATGGAATAAAGTGCATTGAAGCAGTCATGCACAGCACATAGTAACTGTTTCAGAAGTGCATGCTCGTTTTTCTCCATCCATTTCATACTGCACATACTTTAAAACATGCTTGTAAACATAGCATTAATAGATGCACCTAGACCTTTTCATGCATTGAAGAAAATACTTCAGGTTTGTGAGAATAGGTGTGCATTTCTGTGCACACCCCCATGAGAAAACAGAACTCTAATGAGGCAATTTAATTTGCACTTACAATGTACTTAATGTATTGATATTTATAGAAATTAGTACAGCTCATAATGAATTAAGTGTAGATCATGGTTGTATTGACAGCCCCCCAATCAAAACAAGGTGAATATTTGTTTTTTTTAATTAAAGAATAGTTGACTTATTAATGTTGTGTTAGTTTCTGCTGTACACTAAAGTGATTTAGTTATATACATATTTATTATATTCTTTTTCATATTATTTTCCATTGTGGTTTATTACAGAATAGTAAATATAAGTCCCTGTGCTGTACAGTTAGGACATTGTTGTTTATCTAGTTTATATATAATACCAAACTGAAAAATTTAGTCTCGAATGAAACCCCTCATTGGCTCCCTGGATAAACTGAGGCTGATGACCAAGGCATATACAGGATTCCTTGGTGGTGGGCACCCTAAGTGGGTTCCAGTCTTTAGAAGATTCTGACATTCTTCACACGTGTCAGGTGGCCACAGAGTTCTTCCCATCTCAGGAAATCCCTCTGTCCTCTCTCCCCCCAACCCTGTAACTCAGTCTCCCAGTCAACACTCACCTGTCTCAAAAGCTTGGATCAAAAGCTGCTTCATTCATGAAGACCCCTGCTCCAGGTGTTTGATATCAGTAAACACTTTCTTCAAAGAACATGCATCACTTTATTAAAAATGTGGGTTTAGAGCTTTCTCTTTCTTTCCCTTTGAAGGAGAGCTTACTCTGTGTTTCTTGTTTGTAGCTGCATTGCCTGTCATGGGACCTGTGCACATAATATGCTCTGAGTAATAACTGAGATGAGTGGATGGATAAAGGAGTCAATGGATGGATGATGAATCAGTGAATGAGGGCTTTCTGTGGCATGTACTGAATGAAGACGAAGTTGGGGAATGAGTGGGGGAGAAACGTGATCTTTTAGAGTTTACCATAACAAACTTTTCCAAATTTTGTTCTCAATAACACAACACAGGATTTTAGGGCTAAATGTTATGAATTTTGCATAAAGAATAATGCATCCCAAGTGGAAGAGGCAATGACAGACGGTTACTAATCTTGACCATAGATATATTTCACAAAAAATGCACCTTTATCAGATATTACTAAATCTTATCAAAGCAAAATTTACATATACATTTTACTCTAGTCGTGAAATTAGTCAACGCAGGGAAGATAAAATGAACCTAAAACGTGAATCAGTGCAGCCCCGAGAAGGGCTGTCAGTGCAGTGGGCTCCACTCTGCTGTGATGAATCTCATCTCTCGCTAAAACTTTCTAGCAACATCTTAAAACGACATAATGATCAACGCTTAGAAAGGGGCTTCCCTGGTGGCTCAGAGGGTAAAGCGTCTGCCTCCAATGCGGAAGACCCGGGTTCGATCCCTGGGTCGGGAAGATCCCCTGGAGAAGGAAATGGCAATCCACTCCAGTATTCTTGCCTGGAGAATCCCATGGACGGAGAAGCCTAGTAGGTTACAGTCCACGGGGTCGCAAAGAGTCGGACACGACTGAGCGACGTCACCTTAGCCCTGAGAAAGTGCCAGACTGTGTTCTAAGTGCTTGCCACCACACTTTACTCAGCCTTGCAACAGCCTAGTGAGACAGGCATCGTTAGACCCCACAGGTAGACGCACGTGTAGAAATCCATGTTCAGAGAGAATGAACTGGCCCCCCACAGTATGCAGAGGGAGGCTCGTCTGTGGAACCAAGGTCTGAGCTCCTAGTCTCCGCCCTCAGGTCCTTGGTGACTCACAGATCTGGTTGCCCTGGGTTTCATTTTTCTCATCTCTAACATGGAAGGGAACTAGGAATTTCAAAACTTCTCTTAAACACAGTGTTTTCTGTTTGTTTTCTTTCTCGTCTGGAATGGAGATTGGCCAAAGTGGCCCTCACAGAAATACTGTAACTGAAGATAGAGGCACATTTTTGTCATATATGAAAACACTCTCAGAAGTGGCCGCATACTCAGACACTGTGATCATCTGTTTACACAGGATAGGGTTGATGAGGGTTTAACCTCACTGTCAGGATAAAGATCTTTGATTGTCTCACCCTTACAGCTGTAATTTGACTTGGTCTGTTTCATATTTTCAGGGAAGCCTTCTCTGTGCCACTGGAGACGTACTATGGTGACTTCGTTTGGGAGGGATAACTCATCAGAGCAACACATTCAGCATCGACAATGGGGATTTTGAAAAAAGCTGCGATGATGTGACTCTTATTACCAGAATTTTTATATCAAAAATTCAATTAAATATGAAATTCATTAAATGTTATGTCTGAATTATGGTAACAGCTGTGAAAATTATCTCTCTGTCTTCACCCTTGTGTCTTTCTAATTCATTCATGTGACTGTGGAAAAAATGATCTTTTAAAATGCAAATATAGCCATTCCATTACTGTGTTTAAAAATGTCTGGATAAATTTTACTGTCTTCAAAGGTGTCTAAACTTCTCATCAAGACCTAAAAGTCCATCAAAACCTGCATTTCTATTTTTACGTTTTAAGAAAGCTCCAGACTGTTCTCCATAGTGACTGAACCAATTTATGTCCCCATCAAGAGTGTAAGAGGGTTCCCTTTGGCTCATACCCTCTCCAAGCTCTATTGTTTGTAGATTTTTTTTGACAATGGCCACCCTAACTTCTTTCAGGTGATTCCTCATTGGAGTTTTGATTTGTTTTTCTCTAATAGTGAGGATGAACATCTTTTCATGTGCTTTTTGGCCATCTGTATGTATTCTTTGAAGAAATGTCTATTTAGATCATCCACCCATTTTTTATTGGGTTCCTTGTTTTGTTTATTATTTTGTTTTGTTTTGATATTGAGCTGTATGTGCTGTTTGTATATTTGGAGACTAATCCCTTATGAGTTGCTTCATTTGCAAATATTTTCTCCAGTTCTATAAGATGTCTTTTTGTTTTGTTTATGGTTTCCATTGCTGTGCAAAAGCTGTTAAGCTCCAGCGATTCCATACTTAAGCATGTACCCAGAGAAAAACATACTTTGAAGATGCATGCACCTCAGTGTTCATTGCAGTACTACTTACAGTTCAGTTCAGTTCAGTTGCTCAGTCATGTCTGACTCTTTGTGACCCCATGAATCACAGCACTCCAGGCCTCCCTGTTCATCACCAACTCCCAGAATTCACTCAGATTCACATCCATCGAATCAGTGATACCATCCAGCCATCTCATCCTTGGTTGGCCCCTTCTCCTCCTGCCCCCAATCCCTCCCAGCATCAGAGTCTGAGAATTTTGAGCATTACTTTACTAGCATGTGAGATGAGTGCAATTGTGCAGTAGTTTGAGCATTCTTTGGCATTGCCTTTCTTTGGGATTGGAATGAAAACTGACCTTTTCCTGTCCTGTGGCCACTGCTGAGTGTTCCAAATTGTTGGCATATTGAGTGCAGCACTTTCACAACATCATCTTTCAGGATTTGAAATAGCTCAACTGGAATTCCATCACCTCCACTAGCTTTGTTCGTAGTGATGCTTTCTAAGGCCCACTCGACTTCACTTTCCAGGGTGTCTGGCTCTAGATGCATGATCACACCATCGTGATTATCTGGGTCATGAAGATCTTTTTTGTACAGTTCTTCTGTGTATTCTTGCCACCTCTTCTTAATATCTTCTGCTTCTGTTAGGTCCATGCCATTTCTGTCCTTTATGGAGCCTGTCTATGCATGAAATGTTCCTTGGTATCTCTAATTTTCTTGAAGAGATCTCTAGTCTTTCCCATTCTGTTATTTTCCTCTATTTCTTTACATTGATCACTGAAGAAGGCTTTCTTATCTCTTCTTGCTATTCTAATAGCCAGCAAATGAAAGCAACCTAAATGTCTATCAACAAGGGAATGGATAAAGGAGATGTAGTACAAATATACAATGGAATATTATTCAGCCATGAAAAAGAAAAACTAATGCCATTTGCAGCAACATGGCTGGACCTAGTAGTCATACTTACTGAGTAAAGTAAGTCAGACACAGAAAGACAAATACCACAATATCTTTCATATACGGAATACAAAAAAAAAGGGTACAAATAAACTTGTTTACAAAAGAGAAGTAGAATCACAGATGCAGAAAACAAGCATGATTACCAGTGGGTAAGGGGGGAGGGATAAAGTGGGATATTGAGATTGACGCATGCAAACTGCTATACATAAAATAGATAACAAGAACCGACTGAATACATAGGAAACTTTTCTCAATACTCTGTAATGGCTTAAATGGGAAAAGAAACCCCCAAAGCATGGATACATGTATATATAACTGGTTCACTTTGCTGTACACCTGAAACTAACACAGCATTGTAAATCAACTCTACTTCAACACAAAATTTTTTGAAAAGACCTGCATTTCTACTTGCTTTGCATGGCCCTTTGCCTCCTTGTACCTAATATCCAGGAATCCTGAGTAGTGTTTCTCCAACATTTCAGTCTCAACCTCCCTCTACTATCTGCAGGAACCCTTCCCTACACCCTCATGCAGGACCAATTCCTACTTGAGAAAAAAGCAGAAGAAAAATATAATTTAATAAAACTCATGAACATATTTGAAAAACTTTGAAACTATGTTAGTAGATATAATCCAGAAATATGCATGTGTGCTAAGTTGCTTAAGTTATGTTTGACTCTTTGTGACCCTATGGAACCCACCAGGATCCTCTATCCATGGGATTCTCCAGGCAAGAATACTGGAGGGGTTGCCACGCCCTCCTCCAGGGGCATCTCCCTGACCCAGGGACTGAACCCGTATCTCTTTCATCTCCTGCATTAGCAAGCAGGTTCTTTACTAGTGCCCCCTGGGAAGCCCAATCCAGAAATGTATCTCTGATCAAACTGTATTTATGTAGTTTACAGTGAGTTTGACATTGTGAGATGTGTTGGTATAAATCACCATACATATTTTCATTAATTCATAAAAGATGAATATCATGTGATCATCTCAGTATATCCTGAAAAACAGTTTAATAGATTCTGCAATGATTTACAAGGAATGTCATAGGAAACTAGGGAAAAAAGAAACTACTTTAACCAGAAAAATTTATATGTAAGAAAACTAGAAGCTACTTAATAGTAGAATATTAATTCAGGATAAATTCAGGATTGTTAGCCATGTATACTTCAGTTCAACATTTCACTGGAGGCCCTAGTCATACAAGAATTCAGAAAATAGTAGCGGTTAAAGTTTCCAAATTTTGGAAAAGAAGATCTGAGGGTGTCACATTTTGAGATGATACAACTGTCTAAATATGGCTGCTGGAAAGCTTTGATGTTAAATTCTTATTGAAAATGGTGCCCTTTGTTCAACTCAATGTTTATTTTTGACTCTGAGGCTCTGTTAACCCTAGGACTAGCATAGCTGAATTGATAAAAAAAATTTTTTCAACATATTTACAACTCATTTGAGGCACCCCAGTAGTATGGGTTTGATTTACCAAAAATCACAAACAGTAGAAACAGATTGCTAGAATTTATAAGTAAGCAGCAGGGGACGCTTTATTGTCCCTTCCCTGCATTAGTATGGGAGACATTCCTGCAGGGTCACAGGGATGGCTAAGCCCAGGATATCCAGCCTAGGAAAGCTGAGACTGACAGTTGTATATTCAACACAGAGGCTCAGAGCCTGAGGAGGGGGACAGGGCATATTACACAGGCCACCTGGGAGCTGTGGTTGGGACCAGAGAGAATAACCAGGGCTTACGGGGACAGCCTCTGTAGGATCAGTGAGGTCAGGTACGCCTGGTTCCCACAGGAAGATGTGGTTTGGCTTGTTTGAATAAGCCCATGGGCTGGCAGGAAAGCAAAGCCACTTTTCCAGGATGATCGAGAACAAGGCCTCGTTCGCTTAATAACAAGGGTTTTTCTAGGGTTCCTTGTCTTCAGGATCAGAGTAAGATGAGACTCGCAGGTGGGATTCAAGGTCTCCTGGTTTTCCCAGATGTCAAGACAGCACATAATATAGAGCCTTTGTTTTATGTCTTATACCACAAGGGGACTACATGTAAAATCCTTATTAAATACTCAGCTACATTTCTATAATCTACTATAACATTGGAAAATACAAATTTAAAAATACTTTTTACAAAAGTAGAAACAAGCAGAAAGAGGCCAACAATACAACTATCAATAGAGATGCAAAACCTTTCTGAACATAACTATAAGCCTTTATCTGTGTATCTGTGTTAGTCGCTCAGTTGTGTCCAACTCTCTGCAGTCCCATGGACTCCAGCCCACCAGGTTCCTCTGTCCATGGAATTCCCCAGGCAAGATCACTGGATGGGTTGCCATTCCCCTCCCCATTAGCCTTTTTTAAAAATAATCAAATAAACAAAAAAACATATCCATTGATTGGAGGACTCCTTGTAAAAATATCAATTCTTCCAAGAACTTGTTTGAAAAATTAATAAATTTTTTCATGAAACTTGAAATGTACATTGTTTAATTATATAGAATTTGCAGAAGTGCCTGTTTATTGAGTCAGGTGGAAAGAATCACTCTCCTTAAAATCATGATTTATTATAAAAATATAATATTGAGGATGGTGTGGGCGGTCACAGACTTACAGAAACACATCAGAGCAGAAAGAAACACAATACCCAGCCCTGAAAGAAAAACAGAACCACTTCTGAATCTAATGAGAAAGCACTTTTCAATTAACAGGACAAGGACCATGATCCATATGCTTCTAAAACGTGAAATAGATCCTGATTCCACCTCTTACCTTCTCCCCCAAGTCAATCCCAAATGGATCATAGAATTAAACTCAAAGGCAAGCTTTAAAAAAATGTTCGAAGGGAATTGACAGAATATTTTCATGTCCCCCCAAAAAGAAAAAAATTCTTAAGTCCGCAATGCCCAGCTCATGAGGAAAGCAAGCAATTATTAGCTTGTAAATTAATAAAGTATATTAAACAAAAGATAATGTGAATACACTGACCCTGGGGAGAAGATATTTGCAAAATATATAAAATAAATTGTTTGTTTTCATAATACATTTTTTAAAAAACTGGTAAGAATGAAAAAAGTGCATGTGTGCATACACACAAAATTAGATAAAACAAGCAAAAGGTTTGAGTTATCGCTGTACAGAAGGGAAAACAGAAATATCGATTAAAATATGGAAATAGACTCAACCATCCTCATTAATCATGAAAAGAATGAATAAAAGCACAATGAGATAACACGTCACAATCGGTAGTATCATTTCAGTTCAGTTTATTTCAGTCTCTCAGTCGTGTCCAACTCTGTGACCCTAAGGACTGCAGCACACCAGGCTTCCCTGTCCATCACCAACTCCTGGAGCTTACTCAAACTCATGTCCATTGAGTCGGTGATGCCATCCAACCATCTCACCCTCTGTTTTCCCCTTCTCCTCCTGCCGGCAGTACAAAACCATTTTAAAGTGCTTCGGCATTTCTTAGAAATGATGGAATGCACACGTGCGTTTCCACTCCTAGGCGTAAGCCCTGGAAAATTTGCTGTATGACGCAAGGATCTCAAATCCAGGGCTCTGTGACAACATAGAGAGGTGAGGTGGGCTGGGAGGTGGGAACGAGGTTCAAGAGAGAAAGAACATCTGTGTACCCATGGCTATTTCACATTGATACATGTCAGAAACCAGCACAACATTGTAAAGCAATTATCCTGCTGTTAAAGATAAATTTAAATAATAAAACGCAATGAATTGTTATCAAAAAAAAAAAAAGGAACTGGATGATCAGCATGAGGAGACCTGCATCTGTTGTGGGTTGTTGCCGCCCACCCCCACATCCCACTTCCTTGCCTGCTTTGTATGAACAGGGATGGTCTGGCACAGAGTCCTCTCTGGCAGCTGGCTGCAGGTGGGCTCCGTCCACAGGGAGAATGAGAGAAGGCGGAGGCCGTCCAGACATGGCAGGGCAAGGGCATCTTTTCCAGGTTCTCTCCGGCTATGTTTACCCAGCAGCCCGCATCTCTGCAGTCCTCACAGGCCAGCTTCATCCTGAACCCTCCCCACAGCGAACCCTTCACCCCCTGGAGAGGACTGTCTCTGTGCAGCTCTGCCTGCATCTTCCCGCAAGCATCCTGCTCATGCCAAATGCTGCCTCCCAGCTACCACGCCTTCTCCAAAGAGGCCAGGGTCCCAGCCTTGCTCTCCCTGGTCTCCCCCTCTGAGCAGTAGCTACGGTCTGCCTTTGCACCTGCTCTTCTCCTTCCCGTCCTTCCTCACCCTTCTTTTGTAGTGAAGAGTATTTTACCAGTTACCAAGTCTTTGTATTAAATGTTCACAGTTCTCCCTAGTGGATCTCAGCTGAATCCTAATATTTACATGTTTAACAATGTTTATAGCAGCATGTTTTATAGATGAAAATATATTGGAAAAATAAATATTCTTCAGTGGTAGATTATATAATTAAATTTGCTACACATATGCAAAATAAAGCATAGAGCAGTGAAAATAAACCACAGCTATACACATAAACATGTGTGCGTGCTAAATCGCTTCAGTCGTGTTGACTCTTTGTGACCGCATGGACTGCAGCCCTCCAGGCTCCTCTGTCCATGGGATTTCCCAGGCAAGAATATTGGAGTGGGTTGTCATGCCCTTCTCCAGGGGATCTTCCTCACCCAGGGATCGAACCCACGTCTCCTGTGGCTCCTGATTGGCAGATAGATTCTTTTGTTGCTGAGCCAGGGGGAAGCCCACACATAAACATAAGTGAAACTAAAGAGTATTATGTTGACTTAAAAAAAAAAAAAAGCTGTGAAAGATTGCACAGAGACCATTCATACAGTACATTTTTAAAACTGGCAAAGTTGTAAACGAAAATAATAAGAAGAAAACCCTAAACAGAAAATCGTTCATCACGTCTGCCCTCTGGGGACAAAATGACTAATGTGCTCAGCTGAGTGGCGCCGATATTATTCTGCTTCTTAATATGAGCCGAGTACATAGGGTTTCTTGTTTTAATATTGTGCTTTTAAAGTATGTCTATACATATATATATGTAAATATATATACTGATTCATCTTTTTGTTTTAAATATGTGTAAATAGGGCAAGATTTGCTAAGTCTAAAATCAAGAGAAGGTATCACAAGTTATAATAACACCAAAACTAAGGCTTAGATTTCCAAATCAACAGGCAAATATATTACTACAACTATGAGCAGTAAATTAATAGATAAAAATTATAGAGACTATATGATTAATATAAATGCAAGATAAATAAAGCAATATAATTACAACTTGTATCAATAGGTGATTAATAAATGAGTCAAATGTTTGAAAATAAAAGTAAAAAATTAATGCTAGAGATCACATCAATACTAATTGATACAACATCGTATGTTCCTTTACTTAGTTACATTTTATATAAATGAAATGTCCTGGTGCAAGGCCGTTAAGTATTTGGATTGCAATTGTGTTTGTTGGACATATATTACTACATCTTCTTATCTGACAATAGTTACCAGGAATTTTTTAAATATCCAACTTTTCCTTCAATAAATCAATTGCTAACATAATGTTTCTATGCAAACATTTAGAAGTAATATACATAATAGCCCAAACCAGAAACTTCCAAAAGGTGCAATATAAGTGGCTTAAGTAACTGTGGTATATCCATGTAATAAAATAACAGAATTGCTCAGAATGTTGTTGATTAAAAATATTTAATGATGTGGAAAATAATTATGATACAATGCTGATCACACAGCATTTTAGCACACACATGTGATTACACATATTTAAAAAAGAGACACTGCCAAAATGTTGATTGTCTTGGTTCAAAATGAAGAGGTTTTGGAGTGGCAATTTTCCTTCTGTCACAGATTTGTATTATTTATCATCAATGCTTTTTTGTTTTCCAAGCATCCTTACCTTTGGTGTTCATTACTTTGACAATTAATTGAAATAAAGAAAAACAAATAATAGCACAAGTGGACATTTTTCTGTGGACATATATCAAACAAGAGTATAATTAATATTTTGTTCACCATGAGTACATAAGGATTTCCAGTTTAGTTAAGATGAGAGAGCGAGGTATCCATGGCCACAAGCTTCTTCCAGTCACACATTCATGGAAGGTTTACCTAAAAGAGAATTGCTACTTTTAAACTATTTGAAGTGGGGAATCCATTCTTTTTCCTTGCCCCATGTAACTTCCTCTTAAAAACTGTCTTAATCCTTCAATTGTGGGTGCAGTTCATGTACATCACCAAAGGGAGACAGCCTGGAGCAAAAGATCTTTGTGCAGCAAATCAGAACTCAGCTCACGTGTTTCAGATTACTGCACGTGCCTTTATACCTGACTGAGCCTCACTGGTTTTTTAAGCATGAATTTTCAGCTTTGTGGAAAGTGGAAAAACAGGGGGTTGCAGTAATTGCTACCTGGGTCTTTGTTTCGATTTGAATTTTGTATAGGTCTTTTGTTTTGAAAAATGCCCTCTGATGTAGGTCAGGCTTCCCGGGAGTCTGGAGACTGGTGTCGGCTCTTATTTTTTCTTACAAACCTAGGACTATTTCCATCACTACAGGGAACCTGGAGGGCCACCTTGTACAACAGTTCCAAATGTGAATAGTGACCAGAAGCTCTGGGAAGACAATAAAAATCCGAAGAACATCAGCTAGATAATTGGTAGGTGTTCAGCCCACTTTGGGAACCATTTCACATTTTCTGATCAGCAAACACCTCCAGGTCTAGTAACACAGCTGGTGCAAGGTGGATTCCACGAGGTTGTACTCTCATGTTTTTAATGCACGAGTGGCTGAGATACAGGCTGCAGTACTTAAAATTCTGACATTTAATTTTAACATAGCAGTGAGGCCATTTGGTGCATGGTTGGGCAGGGAGTGCCCCCACAGCTCAGCCTGGAGTCAACCATTTTGTCCATCTAATGTCTTTTAAGAAATGTCTTTTCTGCTTGGAGTAGACAGAAAAGTTTCATTGTTGTAACAGAGAGTTCTCTCCAAGAAAGAGACTGGCCAAGCCAACTGCATGTAGAAATAAGGGGCCCAAGGAATATTACTCTGGGGGAATTTTCCCTCCATTCCCACGGAACATATTAAAGGCATTCATTCCGAAATTAATCAAAAATCTTAAAAACACAGCATCACTTTCTTCCTTCCCGTATTTTCCTTCTTTCATCCTGACTCTTTCTTTCTCTTTCTCTCTTTCTTTCTTTCTTCCTTCCTTTCTTCCTTCCTTCTTTCCTCCTTTCTTTTTTCTTTCTCCCTCTATTCTTTCTTCCATCATTCCTTTTTTCTTCTTTCACTAGAACCACAAATTCAGAGGTCCACAAATAATAGAAAAGCTGAATACCCAGAGTCAGGCTAGATTCTGGAGACTGACTTCAGTAAGGCTATCACACAGGGAAACCAGCTGCATACAGGAGCCTGTGTTACGCCGTCACAGCTTTCTTTCTCAAGTGGAATGGCTGGGACCTGGCGTCCCAGCTGGCTGAGCACACCTGCTTCAAGGTCAGGGAAGGCGCTGGGCCGGAGGCACATGGAGACAGGACTCACACGACTCTTTTCTGGCCCTGAGGCAGGCGCCGCCTCGCAGCCCTGTGTCTGCCAAGGCACAGGGGCCCTGGGCTTGTAAGCCCTGTTCCAGCAGTAGGTGTACAAGGATTTTACTGCTTCTCAGCCTAACCATGAGCTGCAGGCACACGTGGAAAATTGAAGAACTTGGCCAGTAAAGCTTCCAGTCCCTTCAGGCATAAAAAATGGGAGATGAGGAGCTTGAAATTCCTTTTCTTACCTCTCTCACTGTGGGCAAACAGCAAGGTGTCAGCTATATTTCAGAGTCTTCTTCTTTTAGCTTACACATTTTCCTGTATGAACTTTTCTATTGTAAGTTTCTATATTTAGAGTCTGACTTTGGATTGAGATGCCTTGGGCGAAGAGAGAGAATAAAAACCACTTCTTAGGTTTTCTAGCTAGAATTCGGTTCAGTTCTATAAGCCTGCCTTTTTCCAGCTGTGAATNCAGGCTAGATTCTGGAGACTGACTTCAGTAAGGCTATCACACAGGGAAACCAGCTGCATACAGGAGCCTGTGTTACGCCGTCACAGCTTTCTTTCTCAAGTGGAATGGCTGGGACCTGGCGTCCCAGCTGGCTGAGCACACCTGCTTCAAGGTCAGGGAAGGCGCTGGGCCGGAGGCACATGGAGACAGGACTCACACGACTCTTTTCTGGCCCTGAGGCAGGCGCCGCCTCGCAGCCCTGTGTCTGCCAAGGCACAGGGGCCCTGGGCTTGTAAGCCCTGTTCCAGCAGTAGGTGTACAAGGATTTTACTGCTTCTCAGCCTAACCATGAGCTGCAGGCACACGTGGAAAATTGAAGAACTTGGCCAGTAAAGCTTCCAGTCCCTTCAGGCATAAAAAATGGGAGATGAGGAGCTTGAAATTCCTTTTCTTACCTCTCTCACTGTGGGCAAACAGCAAGGTGTCAGCTATATTTCAGAGTCTTCTTCTTTTAGCTTACACATTTTCCTGTATGAACTTTTCTATTGTAAGTTTCTATATTTAGAGTCTGACTTTGGATTGAGATGCCTTGGGCGAAGAGAGAGAATAAAAACCACTTCTTAGGTTTTCTAGCTAGAATTCGGTTCAGTTCTATAAGCCTGCCTTTTTCCAGCTGTGAACGGCACACCCAACTTCATTCAGGTGTGCAAAGCCTGTGAGACGACCCATATCTGACAGCTGGCATAAAGTCAGGACTCAGCCAATGTGTCGGGTTTCATAACCATGTATAACTCTATATATAGAATAGTAACTTTCCTGTACTTATTTGTATGCTCATTAATTTAACATTCAACTTCTAGAAGGATGGGAGTGCTGTGGAAAGGGTGTTGGAGGGCACAGGAGGTTTTAATCTAGAAGTAATGTCTTCAAGGAGGCACAGAAGCAGAGGACTGTGGACTCAGATGGGCAAGCAGTGATGGTGAAATAATATCATTCTTCCTCTAGGGACTAAAACCACGTCAGCTTCCACTATCCCAAGACTAATGAGGAGCCACAGACCCTCTGGAGGGAAGCTGAGGAAAATTAGGGAGGTGAATTTTAACATGTTACAGTCTTACAGCCTCGAATGGAGGTTCAATTCAGTTCAGTCACTCAGTCGTGTCCGACTCTTTGCGACCCNTAAAAAAAAAAAAAAAGCTGTGAAAGATTGCACAGAGACCATTCATACAGTACATTTTTAAAACTGGCAAAGTTGTAAACGAAAATAATAAGAAGAAAACCCTAAACAGAAAATCGTTCATCACGTCTGCCCTCTGGGGACAAAATGACAAATGTGCTCAGCTGAGTGGCGCCGATATTATTCTGCTTCTTAATATGAGCCGAGTACATAGGGTTTCTTGTTTTAATATTGTGCTTTTAAAGTATGTCTATACATATATATATGTAAATATATATACTGATTCATCTTTTTGTTTTAAATATGTGTAAATAGGGCAAGATTTGCTAAGTCTAAAATCAAGAGAAGGTATCACAAGTTATAATAACACCAAAACTAAGGCTTAGATTTCCAAATCAACAGGCAAATATATTACTACAACTATGAGCAGTAAATTAATAGATAAAAATTATAGAGACTATATGATTAATATAAATGCAAGATAAATAAAGCAATATAATTACAACTTGTATCAATAGGTGATTAATAAATGAGTCAAATGTTTGAAAATAAAAGTAAAAAATTAATGCTAGAGATCACATCAATACTAATTGATACAACATCGTATGTTCCTTTACTTAGTTACATTTTATATAAATGAAATGTCCTGGTGCAAGGCCGTTAAGTATTTGGATTGCAATTGTGTTTGTTGGACATATATTACTACATCTTCTTATCTGACAATAGTTACCAGGAATTTTTTAAATATCCAACTTTTCCTTCAATAAATCAATTGCTAACATAATGTTTCTATGCAAACATTTAGAAGTAATATACATAATAGCCCAAACCAGAAACTTCCAAAAGGTGCAATATAAGTGGCTTAAGTAACTGTGGTATATCCATGTAATAAAATAACAGAATTGCTCAGAATGTTGTTGATTAAAAATATTTAATGATGTGGAAAATAATTATGATACAATGCTGATCACACAGCATTTTAGCACACACATGTGATTACACATATTTAAAAAAGAGACACTGCCAAAATGTTGATTGTCTTGGTTCAAAATGAAGAGGTTTTGGAGTGGCAATTTTCCTTCTGTCACAGATTTGTATTATTTATCATCAATGCTTTTTTGTTTTCCAAGCATCCTTACCTTTGGTGTTCATTACTTTGACAATTAATTGAAATAAAGAAAAACAAATAATAGCACAAGTGGACATTTTTCTGTGGACATATATCAAACAAGAGTATAATTAATATTTTGTTCACCATGAGTACATAAGGATTTCCAGTTTAGTTAAGATGAGAGAGCGAGGTATCCATGGCCACAAGCTTCTTCCAGTCACACATTCATGGAAGGTTTACCTAAAAGAGAATTGCTACTTTTAAACTATTTGAAGTGGGGAATCCATTCTTTTTCCTTGCCCCATGTAACTTCCTCTTAAAAACTGTCTTAATCCTTCAATTGTGGGTGCAGTTCATGTACATCACCAAAGGGAGACAGCCTGGAGCAAAAGATCTTTGTGCAGCAAATCAGAACTCAGCTCACGTGTTTCAGATTACTGCACGTGCCTTTATACCTGACTGAGCCTCACTGGTTTTTTAAGCATGAATTTTCAGCTTTGTGGAAAGTGGAAAAACAGGGGGTTGCAGTAATTGCTACCTGGGTCTTTGTTTCGATTTGAATTTTGTATAGGTCTTTTGTTTTGAAAAATGCCCTCTGATGTAGGTCAGGCTTCCCGGGAGTCTGGAGACTGGTGTCGGCTCTTATTTTTTCTTACAAACCTAGGACTATTTCCATCACTACAGGGAACCTGGAGGGCCACCTTGTACAACAGTTCCAAATGTGAATAGTGACCAGAAGCTCTGGGAAGACAATAAAAATCCGAAGAACATCAGCTAGATAATTGGTAGGTGTTCAGCCCACTTTGGGAACCATTTCACATTTTCTGATCAGCAAACACCTCCAGGTCTAGTAACACAGCTGGTGCAAGGTGGATTCCACGAGGTTGTACTCTCATGTTTTTAATGCACGAGTGGCTGAGATACAGGCTGCAGTACTTAAAATTCTGACATTTAATTTTAACATAGCAGTGAGGCCATTTGGTGCATGGTTGGGCAGGGAGTGCCCCCACAGCTCAGCCTGGAGTCAACCATTTTGTCCATCTAATGTCTTTTAAGAAATGTCTTTTCTGCTTGGAGTAGACAGAAAAGTTTCATTGTTGTAACAGAGAGTTCTCTCCAAGAAAGAGACTGGCCAAGCCAACTGCATGTAGAAATAAGGGGCCCAAGGAATATTACTCTGGGGGAATTTTCCCTCCATTCCCACGGAACATATTAAAGGCATTCATTCCGAAATTAATCAAAAATCTTAAAAACACAGCATCACTTTCTTCCTTCCCGTATTTTCCTTCTTTCATCCTGACTCTTTCTTTCTCTTTCTCTCTTTCTTTCTTTCTTCCTTCCTTTCTTCCTTCCTTCTTTCCTCCTTTCTTTTTTCTTTCTCCCTCTATTCTTTCTTCCATCATTCCTTTTTTCTTCTTTCACTAGAACCACAAATTCAGAGGTCCACAAATAATAGAAAAGCTGAATACCCAGAGTCAGGCTAGATTCTGGAGACTGACTTCAGTAAGGCTATCACACAGGGAAACCAGCTGCATACAGGAGCCTGTGTTACGCCGTCACAGCTTTCTTTCTCAAGTGGAATGGCTGGGACCTGGCGTCCCAGCTGGCTGAGCACACCTGCTTCAAGGTCAGGGAAGGCGCTGGGCCGGAGGCACATGGAGACAGGACTCACACGACTCTTTTCTGGCCCTGAGGCAGGCGCCGCCTCGCAGCCCTGTGTCTGCCAAGGCACAGGGGCCCTGGGCTTGTAAGCCCTGTTCCAGCAGTAGGTGTACAAGGATTTTACTGCTTCTCAGCCTAACCATGAGCTGCAGGCACACGTGGAAAATTGAAGAACTTGGCCAGGAAAGCTTCCAGTCCCTTCAGGCATAAAAAATGGGAGATGAGGAGCTTGAAATTCCTTTTCTTACCTCTCTCACTGTGGGCAAACAGCAAGGTGTCAGCTATATTTCAGAGTCTTCTTCTTTTAGCTTACACATTTTCCTGTATGAACTTTTCTATTGTAAGTTTCTATATTTAGAGTCTGACTTTGGATTGAGATGCCTTGGGCGAAGAGAGAGAATAAAAACCACTTCTTAGGTTTTCTAGCTAGAATTCGGTTCAGTTCTATAAGCCTGCCTTTTTCCAGCTGTGAATGGCACACCCAACTTCATTCAGGTGTGCAAAGCCTGTGAGACGACCCATATCTGACAGCTGGCATAAAGTCAGGACTCAGCCAATGTGTCGGGTTTCATAACCATGTATAACTCTATATATAGAATAGTAACGTTCCTGTACTTATTTGTATGCTCATTAATTTAACATTCAACTTCTAGAAGGATGGGAGTGCTGTGGAAAGGGTGTTGGAGGGCACAGGAGGTTTTAATCTAGAAGTAATGTCTTCAAGGAGGCACAGAAGCAGAGGACTGTGGACTCAGATGGGCAAGCAGTGATGGTGAAATAATATCATTCTTCCTCTAGGGACTAAAACCACGTCAGCTTCCACTATCCCAAGACTAATGAGGAGCCACAGACCCTCTGGAGGGAAGCTGAGGAAAATTAGGGAGGTGAATTTTAACATGTTACAGTCTTACAGCCTCGAATGGAGGTTCAATTCAGTTCAGTCACTCAGTCGTGTCCGACTCTTTGCGACCCCATGAATCGCAGCACGCCAGGCCTCCCTGTCCATCACCAACTCCCGGAGTTCACTCAGACTCACCTCCATCAAGTCTGTGATGCCATCCAGCCATCTCATCCTCGGTCGTCCCCTTCTCCTCCTGCCCCCAATCCCTCCCAGCATCAGAGTCTTTTCCAATGAGTCAACTCTTTGCATGAGGTGGCCAAACTACTGGAGTTACCTGCTGGCAAATAGACCGCTAAGACTGTATCATTTGCTACTGGTACTAATCCCTAAGCACAGGTGAGTGTCAAAGCTTCAAAGCCTGCACCTTTTCTTCTAAGTAGCATGCCAGTGTGATGCACAGACTAATCTACAGAGTTTACACACTTGTGAAAGAGATCTGAGACTGTTATTCCATCACTAAGCTGTGTCCTGCTCTTTGTGACCCCATGGACTGCAGCACACCGGGCTTCCCTGTCCTTCACAATCTCCTAGAGTTGGCTCAGACACATGTCCATTGAGTCAGTAATGCTATCCAACCATCTCATCCTCTGTTGCTATCTTCTCTTCTTGCTGTCAATCTTTCCCAGCATCAGGGTCTTTCCCAATGAGACTGTTTAGACCACTTTTATTAACTTTTAAGTTAAGCTGATTTCTCTTTCTTTTAATGGTCTATAAATGACTAAAGTCTATAAATGACTCTCAGAATCTCTTGTTCACTAGCCCATTTCTTCACATGTATCTCATGGGGAAAACAAAATTTAGAAAGATGGAGAAATGGGGAACAATGACTTCCTCAAGTGATTCAAAGGCAGAACAGTTGATTGAGAATTATCCTAATTATCTCCCTGACTACACTGCACTGGAGAGATATCAGCTACAGCTACTTCTCAGACTAAAGAGACTGAAGTGTGATTTTTCACATTCAAGGTCAAGTTTCGGTAGATGTTTTTAGGATGCTGACGTTGGACCAGCAGTGAGCAAAGGGCGCTCTAAAGAAATCCACTGACCTCTGTCCCCTTGGTGGATGTATTTGTGTGCATCTCAGACGGGAAAGCGCTGGATTCCGTCTGGGTTTGTCCACATTGGAAACACACTGGGGTTTGGTTTGGCACGGAGAGCACCTTCCTTTTCCGTGTTGCTTTTCGGTTTCTGCCTACACAGATTCTTGTTCCTCCAAATCCTGAGGGATCGTTCACTGTTAACTGCAGGTGAGAGAACTATCAGAGTAGTGCAGGCTGATTAAAACTGTATTTTTACAGAGTAATAAGACACCAACCAATTGCATATTTTTAATGCAACATCTTAGGAAGGTTTATGTGGGGGGGTCCAATGAAGAAGATAAACAGATTGATTATGTAGTGGTCACATTCCTAGGCAAAGAAACAACAAACATCAGTTACTGTTAGTTCCTATAAGGTTGCTGCATATAGACTATCTCCGACCTAATTTTCTTGATCGGCTTGAAGCAGATTTGACTGTGTGAGAACACTAGATGGGGGAGAGGCTGTGATCACCTTCCTCATTGCAAAGTTCAAGTTCCCTCTGCTGGCAACTGTAGGGGATGCTTGTCTTCTCTCTGCAGGCAAAGGGAGTCAGGCTCCATGTCTTGAGGCAGGGAACCTGAGGGGAGAGGAAGGAAGAGGTCTCGGAAGAGATGTGTGGAGGTAGGAGTGTGTGCAAGCATGGAGACCGCCCTCCACTGTGACTTGGAAGTTTGGATGCACTCGTCCAGTGAAGATCATCATCAAGTGATTCTGAGCAGGACGTGATGCCACCTTCTCTCCCCTCCAGTCCTCTGCAGCTTTTGGAGAGTGTTGAAAGGTTCCTGAACTTTTATGCTTCACAGGAAAGAACCATGGAGACTAATGGGGGAGCAGGGACAAGATATACAGTCCAGCAAATGCAATCCTCATCTCTGAAAATAAGATGGGAGTATATACCTAGACTGGGGCTAATCAGTAATCTGTGTTCACATCTGAGACAGTCATTCATGATGCATGTGACCAAGCTGGTGGTCCCCAGAGGCAGCCACGTATTGTGCACACAGAAACCACATGTACCATCGACAAGAAAGGACCAGAGCTACGTCAGGAATTCATTCCTCCCCCAGGATTTGGCTAGCCACCCCTGCCTCTGTTCCCCTTTCTTCCAAATGAGGAGACCTTGATGGAAAGTGAGGATGCGCCTCAAGGTGAATCATCCCTCCCCGTCTCCAAGCTCCACAGGAGACAGCAGCCCCAACACTGGAGGCTAGGGTAACACTGTTTTGCTTAGTCACTCAGTTGTGTCCAACTCTTTGCGATCCCATAGACTGTCACCCTCCAGGCTCCTCTGTCCATGGGGATTCTCCAGGCAAGAATACTGGACTGGGGTTGCCATGGCTACCTCCAGGGGATCTTCCCAACCCAGGGATAGAACCCAGGTCTCCTGCATTGCAGGCAGATTCTTTACCGTCTGAGCCTAAAAATCAAACTGAACAGAAGACTGTGGGTTCTACCTAGTTATAACTCAAGGATTGGGAAATTTCTCGCAATGTTGCACAGATGAAATTTTTGATTGGAAAAAGCAATAAATGTATAATCATAAGATTATTATAATAATCAATTCCCAACTATTCTGAGTACTTACAATATATGGACACTGATCTTGAATCTAAGTGTAAAAAGATAAATTCCCCAGGCTCTTATCTCCTGAAATGGCTAATCTATGCAGGCAGATAGTCAATTACAATACAGCTTGTTAAGTGTCATGCGCTTCCTAGGTGGCTCAGTAGTAAGGAATCCGCTTGACAATGCAGAAGATGCAGGTTTGATCCCTGAGTAGGGAAGATCCCGTGGAAATGGAAATGACAATCCACTCCAGTATTCTCGCCTGGGAAATCCCATAGAGAAAGGAGCCTAGTGAGCTACAGTCCATGGGGTCACAAAGAGTCAGCCACGACTCAGTGACTGAACACCAACAATGTGTCATGATATGCCAGGTGTTGTTACTATCAGTAGACAATCCTCAGACAGACAGAGACGATTATTGGAAAGGATTCCTTCTAGAGGGGATGTTTGATTGGAGATTTGAGAATAGACCAGCTGTTGCATCACTTTTTAGAGAGCATGAAAAAGTGGGGAGGGAGCCAAATAGAAAAAGCAGAGTGATGATAGCACATGGCTTCTCAGGAAACTGGGAAATCCATTCATTAAATCCAGAGCAGAGTATGTGAGAAAGAGGGTTGGGAACTGAGAAGGGTGAAGAGATCCTGGTCAGAGAGATGTAAGTGGAGTCCCCTGAAGTGTAGACCAACTGAAAGACTCTCCAGTGCGGACACCAACTGAGCCTGAGAAGAGAGAATGTGTGTCTCCGTTGCTCAGTCGTGTCCTACTCTTTGCCACCCCGTGGACTGTAGCCCACCAGGCTTCTCCACCCATGGAATTCTCCAGGCAAGAATACTGGAGTGGGTAGCCATTCCCGACTCCAGGGGATCTTCTGGACCCAGAGATTGAGCCCGGGTCTCTGGCACTGCAGGCAGATTCTTTTCCTTCTAAGCCACCAGCAAAGCCCAGAAAAGGATAATCATGACTAAATAATAAATGCATGCCAGATTCACTCCGGGCCTCTGGGATTCATGTCTTAAATAATGAAAAGACCTCCAGGTGAAAACCCCTGTAAGGCTTAGAAAAATAGAGTACATATAAAAATGTTGAACTAGGCAGCCATTGTTCAAATGCTTTCATTTCTCAATGTGATAAGTGCTAAGTCTGAATTAATTAATTTCCCAGAACCATTTGCTACCAGAAGCAAGTGTCTGATGATACTGAAGTATGACCTAGTGATGCCTGTAAGAAAGGTTAAACCAAGACTGAAACTGCTAGAAGGATTAAAGTATGAGATTAGTGACAATAATTTCCATAAATGGGCTTGCCTGTAGCTATATTGATCCTCAGATCATTCCCCTAGGAAAGGCCCAGTTAAAGAATGGTCCCTGTGTTGAATATTTCCCCAAGAAAAAGAATTTGAAATGGTCTGTATTCTCTTGCTGTTCTCCTCCTTCCAAATATTTTTCTAAATGTTTGGTATCTATTCAGTAAATATTTATGCAGGACTGACAGTTTATTTGGATACTGTGAGTGGGATGAACGGCAATGTACAAGACTGTCCTCACATTCAAGAGCTTAAACATCTACTGAGAGAAGCAGAGCCTAGATAAATAGATCCACTGTATTACATCATAGGTAGCATACCACCAAGCCTGGGATGGAGGAGCTGGGTCATGCTAAAGACCGTTGCTTAATTCTTCTCTTACAAATCCACTGTTCTTCTCCCAGCAAAAATGAGAGGCTTCTTGTCCACAACAACACATCTCAGTGATCCATAAACTCCAGTGATTTTCCTCTGCCACAATTCGGTTTCGGTTCCTTTAAAAAAATATATATTGTATGCAAGGTGTTTTCTCGTGATGTTATAATGAAGTACAAAATGCATCAGGGTGTAAGTTTCATTGCCCTAATGACTTTCAGATTTTCTGTTCTTTTACCCACTTGGTCATCTTTTATTCATAACAGACTGGTTGCTGTGGTGTTGGGTGATCAATCTTGGCAATGGTTTGCTGGTAGTAACTGGTGAAGAATGGTTAATAGGAAGCTAATTCTGAAGGGCAGATTAATAAAATGGTGCTCCTAATGTCTCCTAGCAATCCCATAGTTAAAGAAAAGATGTAGGTTTTTTTGGTCTCTAAATCTGCATTTTTAATTTATGCCATAATCCGCCCTCTGACTTAAATGCTACTTCATTACATTTGAGAGTACCAAAACATTAAAATAAAAATTGTCTATTTCACCAGCCTGAATGGGCATCAGTGCCAAACCCAGTTACTGCCTGACATTATCTGGGTAAGTATATTCTAGACTGGTAAATTCAAGACACAAGACACTAAAGTACTGTAGAAATGCACTATTTTTTAAATGAAATATTTGATATCTATCAAATAAGTCACACTACATCTGTGTATGCTATGAAGCAGAATGCTTAAGTATAAAATTGTATTTAGAAATTTTAAATATAGCATACTGTCAATAAATACAAAGTTCTGTTCATGAGAAAAATGGAAACAGACCAAAATAAGAGAAAATGCCTAAGTGAGTTTGCGTTAACATTTCTTACTAAAATTATCTTTTCTCCATCAGAGCAAAAAGAGAACATTTTTGTGCAAATGTCTCGCTAATTCTAATCATTATTTCCTTTCATTAACATGACCAGATTATTCTTAAAGATTTGCCTTTAAAGCTTGTAAATACTCAGTGATCAAAATGCATATCAACAGGCTTGAAAAATCTTAGCAATTGCTAATATTTCCCAAAATAACATTTTTTAATGCCAAGTAAAAATGTTTTTAAAACTGAATACTGTACATATGGATCAAATATTTGAATAAAGTATTCTTTCACTACAAAGTGCAAATGTATTGAGCTGGAGGATACCTTAGGGTCCAAGAAAGATTTAACTTATTTTGCAATAAGTTTTCTTGGGACCTCAGAAGCATAGCCATTACATCAAATAAGGTAGAAACCTTATACTTCCAGATGACCAAAATATTTGGTTTAGAACATGAAATAAGGGGTAAGGCTAGGCGTCAAGAAATAAGCAAGAACTCAGCATGAAATAGGTATAGTGATGGTTAAGAGCCTGCATAGAGAAATCAGCTAGACCCCTGGGAGCTGGGAGCTGGTTCTTGTGTGACATTTCCAGGTTGATTACATACTTCAAGAAGCCTGTAGGATAGGGATGCTGTTTTTCAGCTCACAGGGTGAGGAGAGAGTGTGTGTGCTTAACCAATCCATCCCTAGGTGGGTACATGCTAAGCCGGTTCAGTCGTATCTGACTCTGCAACCCCATGGACTGTAGCCCACCAGGCTCCTCTGTCCATGGGGTTTTCCAGGCAAGAATAGTGGAGTGGGCTGCCATTTCCTTCTCTGCCAGCACTAGGTATGTGATGCTTTTATGTCCACTCCAGAGAAGCACTGCAGTCCCAGCTTGCATGAATCAACCAGAAGCCATCAGAAATCTGAAGCGTGGGGGACCGTGGGCTTCATGTGTGTCTCCTGGCCACCAGCCCACATCTTCTAGTATTCTAGAATGCGGCAAAGAGGGCAGGAATTTGGCCCCTAAGTTGTATTTTGACTGTATTCTCCTATAAGCAGGTCATGAGTCCCTTACGGGTATGATAGCATGTATTTTAAGACTTCACCAAGACTGGAAATGACACATGCAGAACACCTGGTACAGGGCTTGTCCCTGGGCAGCGGGCAGGTGGCATTACCCTCACTGGGCAGTGTGCACCTGGCATTACCATTACTGGGCAGCATGCAGGTGGCATTACCATCACTGGGAAGTGTGCAGGTGGCATTATGCTCACTGGGCAACGTGAAGGTGGCATTACCATCACTGGGCAGCGTGCAGGTGGCATTACCCTCATTGGGCAGCATGCAGGTCGGATTACCATCATTGGGCAGTGTGCAGGTGGCATTACCATCATCGGGCAGCATGCAGGTGGCATTACCATCACTACAGGGACTGGCTCAGCACTAGCTCTGAAAGCACCTCAACCCCTAGTGGAGGTGGTTTAACAAAGCAGGAACTTACACCGAAGCTACGTGACCCACCACAAATCCTGCCCACGTGGTAATGGTGAACCTGAACTGCTTTAATAAAGCTTCTGTAGCCTGATTGTGGTGTCAATATTTACAGAGCAGAACCCTGAAGTTCAAAGTCAAGGTCTGACAACACAAAGATGATTGCCCAGATTATGAAGGCAGCCTTGATCACTGGGCTGAAGATGTGAGTGGGTAATGATGTGAGGAAGAGATGCGCAGGGAGGTGGATTAGAAAAGATATGCGGGGGAGGGGTGGCCAGTGAGGTAAGGGTGCTCCCTGATCAGGACAGCAGCCAGCTGCCAGCTGCTGGCCAGGGGTTCCAGGTGGCATCCGGTACAGCTACAGAGGACATGCAGAGGAAATCAGCAAAATCAACGTGGTGACAACAGGGGAAAATGCCATTCAACCAGGTGCACAGGGGAAGAGAAAGGCAACATGAGCTGGAAAACTGAGTCCCGGTGTGTCCAGTCAGTAACCTTCCCAGCACATGGGTGCTGAGCTCAGACCACTGCTTGATACCATTCTGCCTGTCAAGACCCACTTACCTGGTGTATATAAGACACATAATCAACAGGAAACTCTGCACAATATTCTGTGATAATCTCTACAGAAAAGGAATCAGAAAAAGAATGAATATATGAGTATATAAAATTGAATCACTTTATTGTACATCTGAAACTAACACAGCATTGTAAACCAACTACAGTCCAATAAAATTTTTAGAGAAAAAGAATAGGTCTCATCCCTAATTCCCTTGTTTATAAGACGAGGCTAATGATCAGCATGTTATGTTTGGTTGTGGGAACTGAATGCGGTTATGCGTATAAAGAAGCAGCTGTGACCACTACACATAGCAGATCCCCTAATTGTAACTTTGAAACCAGTCGATAAAGTTCAAAAGTGAAACACATTTTGCGTTCTCTATGCCCCGTTAAACACCAAATCTGTATGGCCTAAAATAATCCAATATTTCTGGACAAACTGTGATTTTATTGATGAGAACCGTAGTAAAGAATGAAATGCTGATCTTCAAACATTAGCCATATTATTGCAAACAGGAAAATGTTGGAATAATCTTTAAACAAATAAGTCAAGAGGCCAAGATTTAAACATTAATCCTAAAATTCTGACTTATAAAAATAGTTTCTATCACCAGCATTAAATCTTTTGTAACAACACAGTTCCGCTAACCTGACATGGTGATTTCGTTTTTCTGTTTCTTTTTCATTCTTAAATGACATAGACACTTGTTTTTACACACGGACAGTAAAATGTCCATGTCTTCTTGTGTTTTACTGATATGATTTAACACTGTGTTTTTTAGAATCACCAACAAACTAGACAATGTTAGAAAGTGATTTAACCCAGAACAGCAAATGAGCTATTTTAAAGTATGAACCAAATAGGAGGGCAAAGAAACACTCCTTTAATTAACATACTACTCAGATTTATAACATGATAGTATTTATTTGTCTTCCTGCCTTTTTTCTTTTTGGTGTACATTTTCCCATTTTCAGGACAACCTAGATGGAGTCAGCACAAATGTAAGGAAGTAAAATCAGATGGAGGCCTGGGCTTCACATTTTGCAACTCCAGGAAACAAGGCGTGATACCCTGGTAGACAGGCAGGCGGATGTTACCGCTGTGACCTTGCAGCCATAAAGCATTCTGAATGCCATCAATAAATCACTCCCTAATAACCTTCCCAAAGAGCAGAGTGCAGTACATCTGGCTACGTTTAGGGTAAAATCACCCTAAAAGAATGCGCATAATCAGAGCTATGTTGGAAAAAATTTGGCATATACAGCAATAGATGCAGTAATGGTTCCAATAGTCAACTGTAGACATTAGCAACACTTTAAACTGTATGTATATGGACTTATACGAGTGCCACTGAAATCCACCAGCAGCTGTGAAGTATATTATTTTAAAAATAAAAAAGGAAATCAACAACAAAATAACGCACTTGAAAGAATTCTTGTGTAACTGAAAGCAAAGTCTGGTTGTACCTGATAAATTTTCACCTTTCCATGTTACTTTCTATATACAAGCCTCAGCTTCTAAGCTTTAATTTCATATGAAAATGATGCCTATCTCATATTACAATTAAGAATACTAACAGAAAAAAATATTTTAGAAAATTGTTTTAAATTCTATACACATATTTAGTATCATCTTAAATAATTTACACAACCATAGGTTATTTGTTTATTTCATCTTTAATAGAGCATCTCATTGTAAGAAAAATATAAAACATCTGTGTCTAGTATAGTCTGTACTTCCTGAAATAGTTACATGGTAAAGGACTGATAATGAATGAAAGGGGATTATTTCAGTACTTCTCTCTATACATTTTGCTGCAAAATCAGTTGTGTAATAATTTTAGCTCTGTAAGAATTGACTCAGAAATAGAAAGAATGGTGAGCTTCCCTGGTGGCTCAGTGGTAAAGAATCTACTTCCCAATGCAGGAGATGTGGGTTTGATCCATGGGTTGGGAAGATCCCCTAGAGAAGGAAATGGCAACCCACTCCAATATTCTTGCCTGGAAAATCCCATGGACAGAGGAGCCTGGTGGGCTACAGTCCATGGGGTCGCAAAGAGTCAGACATGACTTAGTGACTAAACAGCAAGACTTTCTGATTCAGAATATCCCCCATTTGCTTGATCTCAATTTTTGTACTGGGGTCTATTTTGACTAATTCATGGTAAAATAAAAGCTAAACAGGTTGAATCCAATGAAGTACAGAATTTTTAAAGGGTCATTATTCATTTGTTTCTGTTTTTTAATGAACTGAGTTTTCTAATTATTTTTCATTGAACCAGAAAAGATAGAACACTTGAAATTCACTAAACAAAAACATCATCAGGGGTAGATCAATTCAGACTGTATCCAGATGTGTCAACTGAGCGACTTCACTTTCAGTTTTCCCTTTCATACTTTGGAGAAGGAAATGGCAACCCGCTCCAGTGTTCTTGCCTGGAGAATCCCAGGGATGGTGGAGCCTGATGGGCTGCCGTCTATGGGGTCGCACAGAGTCGGACACGACTGAAGTGACTTAGCTGCAGCAGCGGCAGCAGATGTGTCGTTAGAATAGTGTACCACTGAGGAATGGCAATTCATGGAGAAAATTGCAGAATTGCAGATGCTCATCTGGGAAAGAGGATTCTTAAGATTTGGGCAAATATCAGAAAGACCATGGGTTGGGCAACCTGCACTTGTTTACAAGTAACCTGAGAACTCACTTGTGGAAGAATATTTAGATGAAATGTGTTGGAAACAAGAAGTCAAGGATACAGGAAAATAAGCTTGACTCATTTTATTATTTTTTTTATTTTTTATTTTTAGAGCTTCCATTTTACTTTATTTTACTTTACAGTACTCTATTGGTTTTGGCATACATTGACATGAATCTGCCACGGGTGTACACGAACTCCCAAACGTGAACCCCCCTCCCACCTCTCACCCCACATCATCCCTCCGGATCATCCCCATACACCAGCCCCAAGCATTCTGCATCCTGCATCGAACATAGACTGGCGATTCGTTTCTTACATGATAGTATACATATTTCAATGCTATTCTCCCAAATCATCCCACCCTCTCCCTCTCCCAAATTGTTTTCATGGGACAGAATGAACTAGTGGCCTGGCTTGGGATTTCTGTTGCTAAACAGCAGTATATCAAAATACAGGGTCTTATAAGCTGAGTAACTTTGGAGGAGTTACTCAAGCTCTGACTTTGATTTCCTTACAGGTGAAACAGTGTGAAAGGTGGTATCTGTAAAATATCTGATAGGATTTAAAAAGAAATTATATATAAAGTGCTGAGCAAAGAGACTGACACAAAGTATGCACTCTGTAAAAACTGCCTGTAAAATTAGACCTGAAAATAACACATAGATCCCTCTTAATAAATATTATTTTAAAATAAAATCTTCCTTGGTAGCTCAGCTTGTAAAGAATCCACCTGCAATGCAGGAGACTCTGTTTTGATTCCTGGGTTGGGAAGGTCCCCTGGAGAAGGAAATGACAATACACTCCAGTATTCTTGCCTGGAAAATCACATGTACAGAGGAGCCTGGTGGGCTATAGTCCATGGGGTCACAAAGAGTCAGACATGACTTAGAGACTGAACGGAACACAGTCATAACAATAAGTGAAAAGTGAAAGTAAAGTCGCTTAGCCGTGTCCGACTCTTTGGGACCCCATGGACTGTAGCCTACCAGGCTCCTCCGTCCATGGGATTTTCCAGGCAAGATTACTGGAGTGAGTTTCCATTCCCTTCTCCAGATCTTCCCGACCCAGGGACTGAACCCAGGTCTCCTGCAGTGTAGGCAGACGCTTTACCAATAAAGCAGAGCCACATTATTGACTATTGTATTTTTGATCATTCTCTAGCTGTTTAAATTATAATAAGAATATTTGCATCTATATTCATAAAGCATTCTTTTTCTTATAATGTCTTTATTTGGTTTAAGTGTCAAGGTAAAGCTGAACTCATGGAATTAGTGTGAAATTATTCCTTCGTCATCAGTTTCCTGCAATAGTTTGGGTAGCATTTGTGTTGTTTCTTGCTTAAATACCAGTGACACCAGATATGTGCCCAAAAAATTTTAAGGAGAAATTTTAAACTACACTTTTAACATTTAAATAGATTTAAAACTGCTCAGTTAATCTGTTTGTTTCGGAGAAAACTTTGGAAGTTTGTTTCTTTCAAGGAATTAGTCTGTTTTACCTAGGCTGTTAAATGTATTACTATAAAGTTGTCCACAATATTTATTATTCTTTTAACATCTATAGAACTTGTATGCTTCCTCTTTTATTCCTGATATTAAATCTAAGTTTTATATTATCTTCTCTTACAGGACTAGCTAAAATTTGTTAATGATAATAACTTTGCAGAAGAAACAAATTTTGGTTTCATTGTTTTCATTATTTGCTTTTACTTTTATATTTCACTGATTTTTGCACTTATTATTTTTGTCCCTGCTTATTTTGTATTTTTAAGTTGAAAGTGGAAGCCATTGATTTGAGTTCCTTAGTATGATAAATTCCTAATTAAACACTATTAACACCCATGACAATTTTTGACATGGGTTTCCATTTTTATTCTTTAAAAGATATTTTCTGATTTGTTCATTGGTCTACATGTTATTTAAAAATGTGTCTTTGAGTTTCTAGAAACTTGGGAGTTTTGCAAATATCTATCTTTAATTTTCAATTAATTCTGTTGTGCAATAAACAAATCTTTTAATAAATAAAATTCATATGATCTGAAACTTTTTTATTTATTGAGAATTGTTTTATGATCCAGAATACAGTGTATCTTTGTTCAAACTTGTAAAGATTACTTATTCTGGGTTGGGTTTAGGTTTTCTATAAATGTCTACAAGGTCAGTTTGATTAATGATGCTGCTCAGATCTTAAATATCCTTAATGAATGTCTATTTAATTCTTCTATCAGGTAATGATACAGGGAGGTTGAAATGTCTGACCTTAATTGTGGGCTTGTCTATTTCTTTCTCCTTGCTTTTGATGTATGTATTTAGAAACTCTGATAATAAGATGCATAATCATTTTGTGCCATTATGCCCTCTTGATGTTATCACTTCTTTATCATTCTGAAATTACCATTTTAAATAAGGTTTTTGCTCTGAAGTCCACCTTGTCTGATTAATGTAGTAACTTAAATTTTATTTCATTCAGATTAATGTGAATGTTTCCTTTGGTCCTTTTATTTCAACCTATAATTTATGTCAATATTTATATCTTTCATAGGATTCTTGTCAGCAGTATATACTTGAGTCTTATTGTTGTTTTTAATCCAATTTGATAATCTTTTAATACAATTTAAAATTTTTAATCCAATCTAATAATATTCCAGCAAATTTGGAAAACTCAGCAGTGGCCACTGGACTGGAAAAGGTCAGTTTTTATTCCAATCCCAAAGAAAGGCAATGCCAAAGAAGGATCAAACTACTGCACAATTGCACTCATCTCTCACACTAGTAAAGTACTGATCAAAATTCTCCAAACCAGGCTTCAACAGTACATGAACCATCAACTTCCAGATGTTCAAGCTGAATTTTGAAAAGGCAGAGGAACCAAGAGATCAAATTACCAGCCTCCACTGGATCATTGAAAAAGCAAGAGTTCCAGAAAAAAACATCTAGTTCTGCTTTATTGACTATGCAAAAAGCTTTTGACCATATGGATCATAACAAAATGTGGAAAATTCTGAAAGAGATGGGAATATCAGACCACCTTACATGCCTCCTGAGAAATCTGTATGCAGGTCAAGAAGCAACAGTTAGAACTGGACATGGAACAACAGACTGTTTGCAATTCAGGAAAGGAGTATGTCAAGGCTGTATATTATCACCCTGCTTATTTAACTTATATGCAGAGTACATTATGAGAAATGCTGGACTGGATGAAGCACAAGCTAGAAACAAGATTGCCAGGAGAAATATCAATAACCTCAGATATACAGATGACACCACCCTTATGGCAGAAAACGAAGAAGAACTAAGAACCTCTTGATGAGAGGCTCTTGAAAGAGGAGAGAGAAAAAGTTGGCTTAAAAGTCAACATTCAGAAAACTAAGATTATGGCATCTGGTCCCATCTCATCATGGCAAATAGATGGGGAAACAGTGACAAACTTTATTTTGGGGGAGGGGGGGCTCCAAAATCACTGCAGATGGTGACTGCAGCCATGAAATTAAAAGACGCTTGCTCCTTGGAAGAAAAGTTATGACCAACCTAGACAGCTTATTAAAAAGCAGAGCCATTACTTTGCCAGCAAATGTCCATCTAGTCAAAGCTATGGTTTTTCTCGCTGTCATGTATGGATGTGAGAGTTAGACTATAAAGAAAGCTGACAGCTGAAGAATTGATGCTTTTGGACTCTTGTCCTTGGACTGCAAGGAGATCAACCAGTCCATCCTAAAGGAAATCAGACCTAAATATTCATTGGAAGGACTGATGCTGAAGCTGAAACTCTAAAACTTTGGACACCTAATGCAAAGAGCTGACTCATTTGAAAAGACCCTGATGGTGGGAAAGATTGACGGCAGGAGGAGAAGGGCACAACAGAGGATGAGATGGTTGGATGGCATCACTGACTCAGTGGACATGAGTGAGTAAACTTTGGGAGTTGGTGATGGACAGGGAAGCCTGGCGTGCTGCAGTCCATGGGGTCGCAAAGAGTCAGACATGAGTGAGTGACTGAACTGATAATCTTTTCCTTTTAAATGGGCTATTAAGACTATTTCACTCTTTTCCTTCATTCTTTCCTCTTCTGAGGTGATTCCAATTATTTATGTATTTTGTATCATGTAGTATTTTATTGAAGCTCATTGATATACTGTTTCCAATCTTTTTTTTTTCTTTTTGAATGTGTTCTATTTGTATGTCTTTGCATTCACTAATCTTTTCTTCTGCCAAGTCTAATATGAAATTAATCCATTCAGTGTCTCAGTTCAGGCATTTTTTTCTTTTATAAGTTTAATTTGTGTCTTTAATAAATCTTCCACATTTCTAATATGTTCAATATTTTTTCTATTTCTTCGTGCAAATAAAATATAGTAATCATAGCTTTTTTAACATCTTCACTAATTTTTTCTCTATAATATCTCTGAGTCTGTTTCTATTTTTTTCTCTATCACAGGTTGTGCTGCTTTTCTGCATAGTTGGATTCTTGATTTGGATTCAAAACATTATGACTTTTATTCTATTGTTTGCTTTATAATTTTGTGTTCCAGTAACTACTTCTAAGAGAGTCCCTTGGACAGCAAGGAGATCCAACCAGTCCATCCTAAGGGAAATCAGTCCTGAATATTCATTGGAAGGATTGATGCTGAAGCTGAAACTCCAATACTTTGGCCACCTGATGTGAAGAGCTGGCTCATTTGAAAAGACCCTGATGCTGGGAAAGAGTGAAGGTGGGAGGAGAAGGGGACGAAAGAGGATGAGATGGTTGGATGGCATCACCAACTCAATGGACATGGGTTTGAAAAAGCTACGGGAGTGGGTGATGGACAGGGAAGATTGGCATGCGGCAGTCTGGGGTCGCAAAGAGTCAGATACGACTGAGCGACTGAACTGAACTGAACTACATCTGAGCTTTGTTATAGAGCATAGTTACTTTTAAACCATTCGACTCATTTTGGGTCTTTTTTAAAAGCATCTCTTATTAGATTATGTTGACTCACTGCAACATTCAGTCTGGAGATAATCATTCAACAGTAGTGAGGCAAGATGCTTCTTCGTACGCCATCCAGTGTCGTGTGAACGATGGAGCCTTCCTGTGTACACCATCCAGTGTTCTACGAATGATGAAGCTTTCCTGCGTACACAACCCAGTGTTGTGTGAACAATGAAGCTTTCCAGTCTGCCTGGGAGCAACGGGCACTGTGCACTCACCAAACGCTGTCCCCTATAATGCCTGTGGTGGTGTGACTGTTGCTCTTATTGCCTCAGGTTGCCTTCTCACATACCTTCTCTGATCAGCACTTAACTGAATAAATAAAGGACAGCCTCTCAGAACTCTAGAACTCCCTGTGTAGTCTTGTCTTCTCCTGGGCTCTGGCCATAAATTAACAGTTTGCTTCCTGTGACTTCTAGCTCTGTCTCTTCATTTCAGAAGGAGCAAGATGAGATCATAAGGTTACACCTCCCTGCAGTGATGCCTGAACTCTCTCCAGGGGCCAGATCAGGATCATTGTATGATTCATCAGGCTTGTTTGTCACCTCTCAGAAATCACTCTCTGGCCTACAATTCAAAGAGTATCCCAAGTGCTTAGTCGTGTCTGACTCCATGTGAACTCATGGAGGTCATGTCACCTGCCTGCCAGGCTCCTCTGTCCATGGGATTTCCCAGGCAAGAATACTGGAGTGGGTTGCCATTTCCTCTTCCAGGGAATCTTCCCAACCCAGGGATCGAAGCTTTCTCTTCTGCATTGGCAGGCAAGTTCTTTATCACTGAGCTACCAGGGAAGCCCACATATGCATACACACATTACATAGACCACAAGTCTCTGAGTCAAGTATGAGCTCATCACCCCCGCCAGCACATACACAAATTCACACACCACACACACACACACAAACACACATGATCATGCTACTATGGGAAAAGCAGTTGCAAATATCACTACTTTCATGGTTGTTACTTACACAAATCTAACCCCACCCCCACCGCTGGGAACAGAATGTATGTCTGCTAATGCCGAGTTTTCATAACTGAACTCTAAAATCCATTTATGAATGGGTACATTGTTCATAGGCTAGGTCATCTACTGATGGCCCAAAGCAATAAACATAAACTGCCCTTGTGGACCAGAGAACCCAGATTCTAGATATAACCTCATAAAGCACTGTATTCTCTCATTTCGTAGCTTCACCACATACCATTTTCAGCCAGAATACACCCCTGGGACCTGGAAATCTCCACTGGATTCCATGCTGTTGGTGAAGCTGTGTCAAAAATGCTTTGACAGTGGGCTCTTCTTCCCTTGGGGTGCATCAAATATTGCTGGTAGAGAGTTTTCTGGCTTTAAACATTTCCTTTCCTCAGGTACCCGGGAATACCATGTAATTTGTAAAGATATCTGGGATAATGAATGCACACTGTAGTCCACTCTTACCAGTAGTAATTGGCACACCTTTCATCTCCTGTCAAGCAGAGTGGTTGGGATTAGGACCAAAAGGCAGCTATCATCTCTCTCATTTCCTGACTCAGACAAAAGGCAAAAAAAGGTGCCTGTCTGTGCTGATAGGTGTCTGATCAAAGCGCTGAAAGCTGTCAGAAGCCAGCCAGCCCGAGCAGCCTGGCGGCTTCTTACTGCAGCCCTGCCTTTGATCGGCCGGCCGTCTAACTGCGGTTCTATTTATGTAAAAAATAATAAGCAGGGTTGTAACCGAACAGAAGAAAGGGCCATTTTCTGTTTTGGTGCTGGTTTTGCAGTCTGATAAAGCTAGGAAATATGGACCAATTCTATCCAGAGTGTGAGTGTGTTCAACTCATTCAATAAAATAAAAACCACAATCAAAAACCATCAAATCTTCATGAGATAAATTTGCAGCCAGCAGTAAGCAGGATGCTGGTAGAAAGAAATTATTCCCCTTGGAAGGTTAAAAAAACCTTGAGTAAAACTGCTATAGTATTGGCATCTGTATTTTGTCATTAGCAGCATCGACTGGCTGGCTATAGGTTTGTAAAATGGGAAACTGGTCTTGGATTTAAAAGATTTGGGGTCATATCTCAGGTCATCACTTTCTAGTCATGTGAGCTGATATTTATTTCTAATCACATATGTGCTCCAGGTTCCTCATCTGGTAAATGATACGTGGGTACATTCCTGCATGCCAGTTACTGCCAGTATCAGATGAAAATGCTGCCTTGTGGTTGTTAAAAGCAACAAAGGAAGGCTGTTGGCCAGAAAGCAGACAGACAAGTATTAATATCACTTAACCCCGCTCTTTTCCAGGTTCCACTGCCACTGAGTAGAACCAAGTGTCTTTCATCTCTGTAATAAATTTTACTGAGTAAGTGAATAAATGAATTTGAGCAAGAACTAATGAAAATCTACTTGCAGAACCAGAATAGCATAGAGATACATTTCAGAAAAGCTGAATTTGTATCTTTATTACTACGATAACTAGAGATCTATCTGCACTTAGCCTTACTGTCAGACACACATACAAAAGCAGAACACACTGGCTGGCCCATACACATGTCACTAAATGACTGTGACTGTCATTCTGTGTAAATACGTTTCCGAAGTGATCACTTAAAGAATATGAAGTATGATCTCAAAAGATCAGTATCTTGCACAACACCTAAAGCATATTTAGTATACAATAAATGTTTCTGGAAAGATCCAATCATTCTTCCATAATATTCATATGGGAGGAATCTCGTATAACTTTTAAATACATTTTATCATAATTGTTGAGATTTATCCCTTGCTGTCACCTTGAAACTCTACTCATCTTAATGTCACAAGGCCCGGAGCACAACTTGTCTGGTAAGTAGTCTGTGTTCAATCAGTGATGCAGAGGGAATTTAAATACCTATAAAACTTACAGTCGTTAGAGGTTAGAGCTTGCTGTGACACTAAGATTCCGAACAAATCTTCCACTTTAGAGGCACCAGAGCAGGGCTGGGGCTTCAAAGATTCAGTCTGGGCAGTTAAGGAATATTCAGTGAGCTGCTCCAGAAAATGCTTGCGACCTGATAATTTTCATTTCCACCCTGGGTGCATCAACAGCTGTGTTCTGCGGGATTTTGGAATTTCTGAGCTCAAAAGGGAGTTTTAGGTCAGTTCCACTGTTGGAAACACGCACTGCTTTCCCACAAACCCAGCCGTGCAGACCCTCCTGGGACGCCCAGTGGAGCAGAGAAGAGGACTCTGCCGCGTGGTTTTCAGGGGGCCTTTGTCACCACCCCTCCTCACATCATCTCCTTTGTACACAATAGACAAAAACTCAGTAATATGTCCCTTCAAACTTACTTCTGATATGACAGAGAGGAAAAGAAAGCATTTTAGGAAAGAGCAACACTATCTCCTAAGGTCTGAGATTACAAGCCAGTGATTTATTGAACATGCATGTGTGTCTGCGTGTGTGAAAGCATCAGTCGCTCAGTCGTGTCCAACTCTTGTCACCCCATAGACTGTAGCCCACCAAGCTCCTCTGACCGTGGGATTCTCCAGGCAAGAATCCTGGGAAGTGAGTAGCCATTCCCTTCTCCAGGGGATCTTTCCAACCCAGAGATCAAATCCAGGTCTCTCACACTGCAAGCGGATTCTTTCCTTTCTGAGCCACCAGGGAGGCCCCGTCTGTATGCATACACTTTTTTAAATGCAGAAAATCTTCCCAAGAGTCTCCAGCCACACACTGTGGACTTGCCAGCCAATTGCAGTCCCAGGGCTCTGCTTCTCTGGAGAAACCTGACTAATCCACTCCTCAGTACTTTCCCATCTTTGCACTGCTGCACCCTCGCACTCAGCACGTGACTGAGCTGTGCCTTTCCTAGGACTTGGTCAGTGGTCCTTGAGAGAGGGGAAGGAAAGGTGCTTTCCCTAGTCTCTGAGTTATTAGATTTTAAGGTCTGCCTTGAGGAGTGTTGCTTGAAGCTGTATTTCCTGACTGCCTGGAAAGAGTGGAAAAGGGTCAGAAAGAATGAGCAAAACCTCCTAGGAACAGAGGAAGGAACAGAACCCTTGAGCTTGTGGCTCCAGCAGTTACATGTCCCCAGGAACGTGAGACAAACACTTCGCCATTTTGTTTAATTGTATTTGGGTTCGGTTTTGGACACTGCTAAATGACTGTAAGTATTGTTAAGATTGTTTTTAAAAGGAGAGATAAGCTCTACTCAAAAATTAAGCAAGGAGAAATGGGAGATTGGATGACTAAGACGGACTTTGATTAAGGGAGGGGGCTACAAACTAGAAGTGTGTTTAGCTCTTGAGCACCAACTTGAATCATTTCTTAAATTATGTGACCATCAGGAGGCCGAGAGAGATTGGCATGCAGAAGTGACATGATCTGACTTGGGTTTTGGAAAGTTTAACTTTGAAGCAATTTAGATAATTATTTAAAGGAGAAAGACTGAAGTCAGGAGGCCAGTAAAAACAAAAGCAATTTAAATGTGAAACTACTCTGCATTTAAAGTGAAAGAGTGAAGTCATAAGAGGAACGCAGCATAGGTGGCCGTGGTGACGGAGCGTGCATTTACAGAGACAAAAGTGGATACAAGGGGAGGCGTCAGAGATCAGACTGGAGGCTTCCGCCAGAGCAAAGAAAATCCAGACAGGGAAGCTGGGAAGGTGTGTGACTGCCTGCTGGTTCATCCCTCCTCATCCTACGGAGGAAGAAATGTAGAGGAGTCATGGGAGATGGACAGTGACCTTCAGTTAAAAGGTTGCGCTTAAAATGCCAGCTGGAAAATCCTGGGAAGTCCTGAAGACGAACGGAACTGTGGTTGGTACTCTGAAACTGAGCAGCAAGAACAACAACAAAAATCCCATACAGTGTCAATCAGATTTGATTATTGAAAACCATCCATATTGAGCAGCGCTCAAAATCACTAGCAACAGACGAATCGATAAAGACCTAATGAAAAACAGACATTGTGGGCGCTCTCTACAGGAACTCAAGACCTGGGTCCTGATGATGCAACAGTAATGTTTCAAAAAGAAACATGTCCTCAAGAAAAGAAAAAAGAAATAAAAAGTGTATGGGTTCCTGAGATGCCTAAGTAGAGAAGGGTTTGATTTGGGCTAAAAGGAACACAGGTTTTCAATCACAAGACCCAACAGAGGGAACTGCTGCTGTTGCTGCTAAGTCACTTCAGTTGTGTCCGACTCTGTGCGACCCCATAGACGGCAGCCCACCAGGCTCCCCCATCCCTGGGATTCTCAGTGGTGCCCAAAACCACAAAGGCAAGATCAGATGCAGTGCATTTGTTTCACATCAGCGTATCCTTTGCTTCTCATGAAAAAAAAAAAAAAAAAGTCCACAGTTATTTTAACCAAAGGGCAGATGGCACTTGAAGCTGTGTGGTGAGAAATAATTTCCCCAGGAAATGTTTAAGTGATGGGCAAGACATTCAGTGTTTTTGAGGGACGTTCTATCAATATAAATAAATTGTTGAATGGGTACTATGAATTTCGTACTTTTTTAAAGCTCTCAACAAATTCAGCTAAATGATCCTCAACATATATATGATGCTAGAAAAACATTGTTTTCTTTTCTTGAAGTGAGTCAATCTATGACTTGATGGTTCACATTCCTGTTTCCCATGAAGATATAGGGCACATAGATACTTCACAACATATTTTCACTTTCTTTTCTTATCTACTCCTCAAAGCATAACTAAGCTGAATGTAGGAAAAAAAAAAAAAAAAATCAGTTGTGTCCGACTCTGTGCGACCCCATAGACGGCAGCCCACCAGGCTCCCCCATCCCTGGGATTCTCAGTGGTGCCCAAAACCACAAAGGCAAGATCAGATGCAGTGCATTTGTTTCACATCAGCGTATCCTTTGCTTCTCATGAAAAAAAAAAAAAAAAAAAAAGTCCGCAGTTATTTTAACCAAAGGGCAGATGGCACTTGAAGCTGTGTGGTGAGAAATAATTTCCCCAGGAAATGTTTAAGTGATGGGCAAGACATTCAGTGTTTTTGAGGGACGTTCTATCAATATAAATAAATTGTTGAATGGGTACTATGAATTTCGTACTTTTTTAAAGCTCTCAACAAATTCAGCTAAATGATCCTCAACATATATATGATGCTAGAAAAACATTGTTTTCTTTTCTTGAAGTGAGTCAATCTATGACTTGATGGTTCACATTCCTGTTTCCCATGAATATATAGGGCACATAGATACTTCACAACATATTTTCACTTTCTTTTCTTATCTACTCCTCAAAGCATAACTAAGCTGAATGTAGGAAAAAAAAAAAAAAACCCACTCTCAGCTTCTTGTTGTGAAACAAAGATAAGGCTAGTAAAGTTGTCACAGTTTTCAAGGCAATAATTACCTGTACTTAAGCCGATAAACATTGTCTCCCTATACTAAATAATACTTATTACACAAAAAGATTTATTCAGCTCTTGAAATACACTTGGCCACAACCTCTTACCCTATCCTACCAACCTTCACTGCCACAAAATCAGACATCTAGAAGAGACATGTTGACCTATTTGTTTGGCTTTTAGTATCTAAACTTCCAAGAAAAAGAAATGTATTTCAACTAGTAGAGAAAGCTGGGAAAATGTTTCAGTGAATTCAGAACATAAACTTGTATGTTGAGATTAAAATCTAAAATGACAAAATATCTTATTCAAACTTGTCATCAGTTCAGTTCAGTTCAGTTGTTAATCCTCACAGTTATCCAGCAAAATAAATAGTTTTTCAAATTTAACATGGGAGAAAACGAAGGGAACAGAAGTTAAGCACCAGGAATAGGTCACCAGCCTCTGGGAGCAGCAGAGCTGGGTTTGCAGCTTCCAGTGACCTCCCTTCTGAGCCATGCCCTCTCCATGCAGTGTCACATCTCTGCACCCTGCCCCGCTCCGAGCATCTGCAAGTCCAGCTCTAGGCTTGCTCCCTGCTCTTCTCCAAACTGCCTCCCCCTCCCAGAGGTGAGTGGTTGGGTCCCTTGTCTTTTGGTGTCTGGCTGTGTTTGACCACTGGAGAGGAGATGGGATGACCCCTTAGTAACATCTCCACCACAGCCCTCCATCTGCAGGGTCTGGTGGGCTGGCTGCACTGCTCCTGAAGCTCCTGCCCCTGCCAGTGGCCTCCCCTGCAGGACTCTCTGTCTCTCCCTTTCTCTCTGGAAGCTGCCGCTGCTCCTTCCCCTGCCCTCTCTGCTCTAGGGTACAGAGTCTAGGTCTAGGACTGTGAGGAGTTGTTAGCCCCAGGGAACTGCAGCAGCCCTGTGGCTCCACACTCATCCAACCTTGGTCAACAGTTTGTGTGTGTTTGACCCCTTAGTAACATCTCCACCACAGCCCTCCATCTGCAGGGTCTGGTGGGCTGGCTGCACTGCTCCTGAAGCTCCTGCCTCTGCCAGTGGCCTCCCCTGCAGGACTCTCTGTCTCTCCCTTTCTCTCTGGAAGCTGCCGCTGCTCCTTCCCCTGCCCTCTCTGCTCTAGGGTACAGAGTCTAGGTCTAGGACTGTGAGGAGTTGTTAGCCCCAGGGAACTGCAGCAGCCCTGTGGCTCCACACTCATCCAACCTTGGTCAACAGTTTGTGTGTGTATGCATGTGCACTGCGTCGTGTCCAACTTTCTGTGACCCCATGGACTGTAGCCCGCCAGGCTCCCCTGTCCATGGGATTCTCCAGGCAAGAATATAGGAGTGGGTTGCCATTTCCTTCCCCAGGGGATCTTCCTGACTCAGGGATCAAACCCTTGTCTCCTACATCTCTTGCACTGGTAGTCAAATTCTTGACCAACGCACCATCTGGGAAGCCTGCAACTAGTTTAAATTTTGCCTAATTACTCAGTTTCATGGTGTTATCAGTTTATACTAAGATGTGTTTCTTAGGGGAGAGGTCCAAATCATACAAAATTGACATCAGATGAAATTTTTCTGAGACTTTCTTAGACTCACTGAAGTTCTACTGCGTTTTACCTGCCCCCAGGTCCCAGGGCCACAAATTCTACCTTGATGGACCTACTCTTTCCTTTTTCCATCAGCCATTCTTTTCTTCTTTATTTGTCCCTACCATAATCTCTATCTATCTATCTATCCATTTATCTACACACAGGTGAAGATATTGACAATGCATACCATATATAGATTGAAAGGTAGATGAAGATAAAGAAACAGAGATAGAAATAGAAATTGATATATACACACAGAGAGAATTCGTGTGTTTAAAAAAATCTCAGCATTCAATTCATTCATTATCTCTTAGATGCACGTGCTATCAGTTCAAGTGTTCAGGTAATTATTTCAGAATTAATTCTTTTGTGTGATATAACATTAATTCACCTTGAGAAATATTGTTTAAGATAACCTATAAAAAGAAACATAGATTACACTGAGGAAAAAGAATTACCAAGTTGTTGTCTCAGTTGCCAAATTTCTACCAGTGTTGACACAACCAATAAAGCCTCATCTGTTATTAGGAAAACACCTTAGTTCTTAAGCTACTTATCATGACTATTTTATTGTGAGTAATGGGCTTCCCAGGTGGCACAGTGGTAAAGAATCTTCTTGCCAACGCAGGAGATATGGGTTCAATCCCTGGGTTGAGGAGGAAATGGCAACTCACTCCTGTATTCTTGCCTGGAGAATCCCATGGACACAGGAGCCTGGCAGTCTACTGTTCAAGGGGTCACAGAGAGTTAGACAGAACTGAAGACACTCGCACACACAGATGAAGTCACAAACACTCAGAGCTGATGGGACTTACTTGAGAATGCCATCAGGGAATTCTAGAATCAGAGCGAGGACCTGACCAGGATCTGATTTTCCACCCCACTGTCTACATTTCACACTGCTCAGTGGCATCTGTGCAAAGAATTATTGATTTTCTAGTAATCCAACCACACTCATTTGTTTCAATATGCTGTCATAATGTGACTGCTATCAACATGTCCATAGAAACGGTCTTTCCTTTCATTGCATTTACTCTCCCAGAAAACCAGAGGAAGTGTACCCTTCAACAAGGATGCAGTGAGTTGACAGCAAGACAAACTTGAATCTTTTTAAGTGAGGCAGTTCAAGACACACACACACAGAGACTCCAACCTTGGCCAGAAATCTTGTCTTAAGCAGAGGCTGGATAAAGTGGAATAAAGGAAATATGCACATTCATTTCCAAGGTTTGGGTTTTGGCATCGATAAGGGAAAAAAGTCAAAGTCTGTGTAGGTAATCACAGCTTCCCCACTCAGCTAGGATTCTCTTCTAAAACACCGGTCTCTTTAAACTCTTCCTTCACTCCCACCTGTAAAGAAAGGGTAAACATTCATCAGTACAGTGGTTTTTACATTGATTTAATTAACATTTGTGAAGGATGTTATGATCCCTAAGTAGCATACATTAGAGCTGGCAAGTTATCATCAAGATTAATAAGCAAGTAAAGGTTCTAGCTGAAAGCCAAGGTTTTGGAACTAACTACCTTACCTGAATATATTGGTTTTGATCGTATCTGTGTTCGTAGAATCATATGAACATAAAAGAATATAGTACACGAAGGGAAATTTGTGCTTATACTCTATTCATTCTTTCACAGATTATGCAACATACATTCCTTTCATTACCGAAACCAGCAGCTATCATCTCCAGGCAGCTGAACATTTCTAGGGGTGTCTGATCCACAAGTCAGAGAAGGTGGAGTTAAATGACTCTCTCTCTCTCTTTTTTTTTTTTTATCAAATAACAGCAGTGTCATGCAGGAAAAAAATTCACGAGTGTGACCTTATTAGCACAAGTTCTTCTAGAATTTCTTCTCTCTGCCACAAGCCTTGTCTGCATATAATAAGTCATCTGCCTTGGAAATTTATTCGTCTATTCTATGCCTAGGATTTGGGCTTCCCAGGTGACTCAGTAGGTAAAGAAAGTGGAAGTGAAAGTCGCTCAGTCATGTCTGACTCTTTGTGACCCCATGGACTATATAGTCCATGGAATTCTCCAGGCCACAGTACTGGAGTAGGTAGCCTATCCATACTCCAGAGAGTCTTCCTGACCCAGGAATTGAACTGGGGTCTCCTGCATTGCAGGCGGACTCTTTACTAACTGAGCTATTAGGGAAGCCAGTAGGTAAAGAATGTGCCTGAAATGTAGGACATGTGGGGTCCATCCCTGGTTCTGGAAGACCCCCTGGAGAGTTCCATGGACAGAGGACCCTGGGGGTCACAGTCCATGGGGTCACAGAGTTGGGCACGGCTGAGTGACTGAGCACAGACACATAGGAATTTGTTTACTTATAGCTCTTAAATCATGGGTCATGAATAAGAAATGAAATATATCTATGTAATTTTACTGAAGACAATAACATATTTAAGATAGCAATAAAGACCAAATATTAAAAATATGTGTATAAACCATTTTGAAATGAGATTTTAGACACGTATAATTTTATTATTGTCATCAATCAGCATTTAGATTTTGTAAATCTGCACCCACCCAAAAATGTTTTTTTGTTTGTGCATGCAGATTTCAGTTCATTTTGTCACATTAACTAAAACAAAAGTATTTCACAGAATTTTTGTAACCTCAATGTCCATCTAGGCCTATTTCTATTGAAACATTTCTATTGAAATTCAATAGAAATTCAATATCTATTCAATATGTCTATTGAAAAGCAGCGTTTCACGACATGGCATAACTTACTTCATCTCAGTCAGTCAATTCTGACTACCAATTTTTAAATTTTCTTTTTACTTAATAAAAATGAAATTTGATATAAAGTATCTTAGCAAAGGGATTCTTTTTATTTGGGAAATATTTTTCTCAGTATTCTTCTCATGTAAATACAAGCCCTCTCAACAGTGATAGTGTTAAAATCTGTTTTAACACAAATAAAGCACTGTCTTCACCTTAATTTGAATTTCCCAATAAAGTTGTATTTTCTACTTTGATTCTATTTAATGCACAAAGTTTATTCCATAGCAGTGCCTGGACAGCAAAGTGACCCCATTTAGCTTTGCTTTTCAGGCTGAGAAAATCTGTAGCATATCAATTTCTTCTCCTTGAGAGGTTTCATTAGTATTCAACGTCTTCCTCTTCCTTTTTAAATAAAATCAGGCGTTCAACTTTGTTTCATATGTGTGCACTCTGAGCATAAGGACACTGGGTTTATCTAATAGATACACATGAGATCTAGAGAAGAGTGACGATGGAACTATATAGCAACCCAGGGAAGGGGACCCTGGGGATCCAGGTATTAACCTCAGAGCAGGAGTTTAATTCACAAAATCACTCTCCCATTCATTTAATTATACAGTTAGTCATACATTCACTCAATAATCCCTTGGCAGCAGTGCAAAGCCTCTGAGCTCTACACAAAATGTTCTGATGTAGTCTTGCCTTCCATTAGGAATCTTCCCAAAAATGACAGGAGAAGGGTCATAACTGAGAAAAAAGCCACAGAGAAAGGAAGGAACCCGAGGAAGTCATCACGTTTCCAGCCTGAAAGCACCAGTGACCCCGGTTTACTAAGCGTCTGTGGGTGGCCCCTTGTCACATGTTGCACGTGTTCTTCAGGTTTGTATTTCAAAGTAAAATCATTGTCATTGGATTATCAGGCTAACTTTGGACATCTGTGGCAGCCAAACTGCGCACCAGAGTCTCGCTTTGGACCCAAGTGGAGGGGTCACCTCACTCAGTTTTTTCTTAAACCATCAAAGAAAAAAACAAAATTGGTTTTCAGTGTTTCATACTAGGGGAGAAGCTTTATCTGAGAAATAGACTTCATTTTACGCTTTTTGTTTTCTCTTTCTCTTTTTACCCTGGGATCCACACCAGATTCCATATCTTCCCCTCACTGTTCTCATCCTCCTGAAGAAACGGAAAAATATGTAAATTTGGCTGAAACTGACTGTCTCCTCCTCTGTGACCACCCATACTTGCTCTTAAGTATTTACGCTATGAGTATTTACATCTCCCTCTGAACGTGGTTTTTCTTGCAGAATTTGCCCTATATAATTCATTGTATTTTTTCTTAAAAGAGGTTTTTGGCCCCTGAGAAGGATCTCAGAAAGAAGCAAGGCGCTGGGCCGGGGTGCACGTACTGCAGGGGGTCTGGGGACATTTCAGGACTCAGGCCCACCACGTGGAGGCTGTCCCATTAAGGGCACACAGGAAGCCAACTCTCTCCTGAAACTATTCTGGGCTCTTGGAAAGAGTCACTTACAAAAACTACAGGGTGTTGGTCATTTTTGCTTTCATTTTAAATCCCAAGTTAATTTAAGCCTAAAATCTCTCCAGATTAATGGAATTTTTTTTTTTCTAAACCATTCCCATTATGTGACCATTACATTGAAAGCTCCATTAGGGCAAGCACATACTGCTAAGTCTACCAGTGAGAGTTTCTGAATGCTGTCCATGAAAAGTCCTTTTAGATACTAAATTATGGCAGTTTTCAGAAAGAAGAAAAAACATGATATTCTGTGAGCACAGGTGTATTCACACACACCAGAAAATTGAAATCCAATTCAGAAGGCAATATTGGAAACAATTTGAGCCTGGATCCAATCTGGCCAGGGCTGAAATAGCACAAGAAATGACTTTGAAGATGATTCTGCCATTTTTTTTTTTTTTCAGTTCATTCTATATGACTGGGGCCATCAATATGGAATGAACTGGAAAACCCACATTAAATTCGTGCTTATGTCGCTTCAGCCAGAGCAGAGGCTGCAAGTTACTTCCAGTGGTGCTACTGAAGTAAAATGTTACACAATTTTTTTAAATTAAATAAGAAGCAAAATAGAAAATGAGCTTTACTTTTAAAAATGTGATTACGAAAAACTCACAAGCGTAGTTACTTTTAAATAAATAGGAATCCCTAATTCTAATGCAGCACATGTTTTAGACATTCTCTTATACTGTTAGAATCTCTAATTTGATTATACGAGAATATGAAATTTTATGTGATAAGTTCATTCTTAAAACGGTATTATTCTCATTGTTTTAAGTATTGATTTTTCATAAAATAGGATTGTGTTATCACTGCTATGTTCAAAATGGATAACCAACAAGGACCTTTTGTATAGCACGTGGAACTCTACTCAATGTTATGCGCCAGCCTGGATGGAGGGTAGGTTTAGGGGAGAATGGATACATGTCCGTGTATGGTTCAGTCCCTTCGAAGCTCACCTGCAACTCCCACAACATTGTTAAACAGCTTTGCTGCTGCTGCTGCTAAGTCGCTTCAGTCGTGTCCGACTCTGTGTGACCCCATAGACGGCAGCCCACCAGGCTCCCCCGTCCCTGGGATTCTCCAGGCAAGAATACTGGAGTGGGTTGCCATTTCCTTCTCCAATGCATAAAAGTGAAAAGTGAAAGGGAAGTCGCTCAGTCATGTCCGACTCTGTGCGACCCCATGGACTGCAGCCCACCAGGCTCCTCCGTCTGTGAGATTTTCCAGGCAAGAGTACTGGGGTGGGCTGCCATTGCCTTCCCCCGTTAAAAAGCTTTACCTCAATACAAAATGAAAAGTTTAAAGTCTGATTTAAAAAAAGAATTCTGTTAAGCATAAGTAAAGTAAAGTTACTCAGTCGTGTCCGAGTCTTTGTGACCCCATGGACTGCAACCCACCAGGCTCCTCAGTCCATGGGATTCTCCAGGCAAGTACACTGGAGTGGGTTGCCATTTGCTTCTACCAGTCAGGATCTTCCCGACCCAGGGATCGAACCCAGGTCTCCCACATCAGAGGCAGATGCTTTAACCTCTGAGCTAAGCATGGATTATATGATAATTGAGGAAATCTTCCTCTCCTAAAAGGAGGAATCCTTCCGGCATATAAGTAACTGGTCCTCTGAATTTTTTTAAATTTGTTTTTTCATAAAGCCAGTAAAGGAGCTACGAGAATTGTCCTGATTCCACTGGGGGCACCTGAGCCCCCCTCTCTGTGTGTGGCCCCCCAGGAGCCTCAGCTTTTCTTGAGGACCAGACAGAGCGAAGGACAGCCTCTGCTGAAAATCAGACTTCTTTGTGACGCGTGCTCACTTCTGACTTTATCATCAGGGTTTCAGTTTCCCTGGACCAGCCTGGCTTACTGCTACTCTCCAATTCTTTGAGTCTCTGATGTAGCCAGGTTGTGACAAGAAATTCTTATGACTGACTCTGTGGTCATGTATGGATGTGAGAGTTGGACTGTGAAGAAGGCTGAGCACCGAAGAATGGATGCTTTTGAACTGTGGTGTTGGAGAAGACTTTTGAGAGTCCCTTGGACTGCAAGGAGATCCAACCAGTCCATTCTGAAGGAGAGCAACCCTGGGATTTCTTTGGAAGGAATGATGCTAAAGCTGAAACTCCAATACTTTGGCCACCTCATGCGAAGAGTTGACTCATTGGAAAAGACTCTGATGCTGGGATGGATTGGGGGCAGGAGGACGACCGAGGATGAGATGGCTGGATGGCATCACGGACTCGATGGACGTGAGTCTGAGTGAACTCCAGGGGATGGTGATGAACAGGGAGGCCTGGCGTGTTGCTATTCATGGGGTCACAAAGAGTCGGACACAACTGAGTGACTGAACTGAACTGAACTGAATTGACTCTGTCCAAACCACCAGACTTCAGATCCACCTGCCCGATTTTCATCAATATCATTAGTGTGGTCAATTCTGCCTGTCTCAGCTGACCCCTGATATGAATTCATACTCTTACAGTTACAAGAGCATGTTTGTGTGAACTGTAATAAGGTAGGACCGATTTTTAATTTCATGGCTGCAGTCACCATCTACAGTAATTTTGGAACCCCAAAAAATAAAGTCTGACACTATTTCCACTGTTTCCCATCTATTTCCCATGAAGTGATGGGACCAGATGCCATGATCTTCATTTTCTGACTATTGAGCTTTAAGCCAACTTTTTCACTCTCCTCTTTCACTTTCATCAAGAGGCTTTTTAGTTCCTCTTCACTTTCTGCCATAAGGGTGGTGTCATCTGCATATCTGAGGTTATTGATATTTCTCCCAGCAATCTTGATTCCAGCTTGTGCTTCTTCCAGCCCAGTGTTTCTCATGATGTACTCTGCATATAAGTTAAATAAGCAGGGTGACAGTATACAGCCTTGACGTCATTTTCCTATTTGGAACCAGTCTGTTGTTCCATGTCCAGTTCTAACTGTTGCTTCCTGACCTGGTAACTGCAGCCATGAAATTAAAAGATGCTTACTCCTTGGAAGAAAATTTATGACCAACTTAGATAGCATATTGAAAAACAGAAACATAACTTTGCCACCAAAGGTGCATCTAGTCAAGGCTATGGTTTTTCCAGTGGTCATGTATGGATGTGAGAGTTTGACTGTGAAGAAAACTGAGCACTGAAGAATTGATGCTTTTGACTGTGGTGTTGGAGAAGACTCTTGAGAGTCCCTTGGACTGTAAAGAGATCCAACCAGTCCATTCTGAAGGAGATCAGCCCTGGGTGTTCTTTGGAAGGAATGATGCTAGAGCTGAAACTACAGTATTTTGGCTACTTCATGCAAAGAGTTGACTCACTGGAAAAAACTCTGATGCTGGGAGGGATTGGGGCAGGAGGACAAGGGGATGACAGAGGATGAGATGGCTGGATGGCATCACAGACTCGATGGACATGAATCTGAGTGAACTCCGGGAGTTGGTGATGGACAGGGACACCTGGCGCGCTGCGATTCACGGGGTCGCAAAGAGTCGGACGCGACTGAGTGACTGAACTGAAATGAGGACCAATTTTTACATCCTTCTCCAGTCATTGCATATGAATAGAATGTCTTCATCAAAAGTGGTGCTCAGAGTAATTTTGGTGTTTTGATTTGTATTTTTTTATTGTTTGATTTTACTTTGGTGATACAGGAATTAACTTCTACTTTTCTATTCTGCAAATTCTTGTCCAAATGCCCAGTTTATGGAATTAAAGAGAGTTGTGTTACTGGATGAGCCCAGAATAGGTAGACTAGAAGAAACTAAATATGTGCTAATATTAACTGTCATTTTAAGAAACATGGATAAACTTGATCTTAGCAAAAGAAAGGAGGCATGAAAGAATAAGGAGCATAATTCATAGGCAGATGGAGAACGTATCCACAGGATTCAGAAAACTCCAGGACCTAAGGTCCAGGGCCCTGGTTGGAGCCACTGGCAGAAACAGCTTCCATATGTGTGGATTTTAAAACAGACTTTCTCAACCAACACTGCAATGATGCAGTTTGGGATCTCAGTGTAGACTTCATGTTTATCTCTGATCATCTTTATCTGATCAGATGAAATGTAATGCCTTGGTCCCCTCTACAGCACACCTTCAGGGTGATAATTTGGCTGTTCCTTGATCATTTCTTCTGAAGGAAATCTTAACTTTATCCTGCAGAAGGCATTGCCTTTTGAGTTCTTGCAGCATTTTAAGTTACCCTTTCTGGAAGTGCAAGTGGCCAATATGAAAAGCAACATGAAAAGATGCTCAACACGGTTAATTATTAGAGCAATGAAAATCAAAACGACAAGGAGGTACCACTTCACAGAGTCAAAATGACCACTGTTAAAAAGTCTACAAATAACAAATTTTGGAGAAGGTATGAAGAAAAAGGAACACTCATACTGTTGCTGGGAATGCGAGTTAGTGTAGCCACTGTGGAAAATAATATGGAAGTTCCTCAGAAAACTAAGTAATAATAGATTCACCATATAATCTAGGAACCCCACTCCTGGGCAAATACCCAGACAAAACTATTATTCAAAACCATACATACACCCTCATATTCATAGAAGCAGTATTCACGATAGCCAAGATATGGAAACAATCTAAATGTGCATTGACAGTTGAGTGAACAAAGCAGATGTGATATACATATGCAAGGGAATAAAAAAATTAATGCTATTTGCAGCAATATGCGGAGACGGCAATGGAACCCCACTCCAGTACTCTTGCCTGGAAAATCCCATGGACAGAGGAGCCTGGTAGGCCTGCAGTCCATGGGGTCACTAAGAATTGGACACGACTGAACTACTTCAGTTTCAGTTTTCACTTTCATGCGTTGGAGAAGGAAGTGGCAACCCACGCCAGTGTTCTTGCCTGGAGAATCCCAGGGACGGGGGAGCCTGGTGGGCTGCCGTCTATGAGGTCACACAGAGTTGGACACGACTGAAGCGACTTAGCAGCAGCAGCAGCAACATGGATACAACTAGAGATTATTGTACTAAGAGATAGAAAGACAAGTCCCATGTGATATCCCTTATATATATGGAATCTAAAATATGACACAAGTCAACTTATCTATGAAGCTAAAATAGAATCATGGACAAAGAAAACAGACTCAATTCAGTTCAGTTTAGTCACTCAGTCATGCGCGTCTCTTTGTAACCCTGTGGACTGAAGCACACTAAGCTTCTCGGTCCATCACCAACTCCTGGAGCTTACTCAAACTCATGTCCGTCAAGTCGATGTTGCCATCCAACCATCTCATCCCCTGTTGTCTCTTTCTCCTCCTGCCCTCAATTTTTCCCAGCATCAGGGTCTTTGCCAATGAGTCAGTCCTTCACATCAGGTGGCCAAAGTATTGGAGTTTCATTTTCAGCATCAGTCCTTCCAATGAATATTCAGGACAGATTTCCTGAAAACAGACTAGTGGTTGCAAAGTTGGGTGAGGGGGTAGTGGTTGGAGGAGAATGGAATGGAAGGTTGGGGTTATCAGATGCAAGCTATTATATATAGGATGGATAAACAATGAGATCCTACTGTACAGCAGAGAGAGCTATATTTAATATGGTAAACCATAATGGAAAATATTGAAAAAGAACATATATATACATATATATGTGTGTATGTAACTGAATCACTTTGCCATACAGCAGTAATTAACACAACAGTGTAAATCAATTATTCTTCAATTAAAAAAAATAATCTGTCCTTTCTACTCTAAGGATATGGACATAATCTAAGGACAGGTTTTCAGCTCCCATTATTCATCATGGTTTATGTTAAGCTAAATGATTTCCACAATTTGCTTTTCTGATGATATTTTTTCTTGATGTCTGTACTTTCATAAACAAACAATTCATTATTTTGTCTTCTACTTTTGGAATAGCAATGCTCCATATCACCATCATTTACTACGTCTCCTTTGTGTTTGACCTCAGGCTTTTTATTTTGTTAAGATCTCACAGGGGTGTGGGTTTCGTTTTTCCTGGATAAACACTGTGTACAATCCAGTCTGGCCTAGAGGCAATGGTCCTTAGAACTCTGTGTCAAGAAATCTGGAATTAATTGAGCCAGGATGGAACAGAAATTCTAGTATTTTTAAAGTTTTCCATGTGATTTTAATATTCTACAATGTTTGCTATCCCCTGCTCTGAATGAATCCTCCTTTATATAATTTTTGCAAAATCTTCTCCAGCCTTGTAGACAGAACAAACTTCCAATAATTTATACAGGTGCCCTCACATTGGCCACACAGAGTGATCTTTTTCAAGGATGTATGATAGCTGTTCCTGTGTCTCATTTAATTATTATTTTGTAAGTTATCATCTCCAGTATGTTCTTAAGTGTCCTTCTCTAGTAACTTAAATTTGTGACAGCAAAAATCTGACACATGATGTCATGTATATTCTAATCATCTTTGTAGAGAGAAACTATCTCACACTCCTAAGCCCCCAGTTTCCAGGTGCCAACACCTTGGACTGAGGTGCTACATGCCAGTTAATATCAAAGTTTTATTCCATGACCTCCTGCTGAAGAGTCTCATCATGCTTGGTGGCAACAAAGGTCTTTAGCTGTTGTTCATACTGAAACTAAATATCATCCTTTAAAAATAGAATTGGTAAGAAGGCATTTTTGTAGTTTTAAATTAATATCTTTTGTGAGCTAAACCAGGGGAAAAGTATTTACATAACATGAACTTAGTCCCTTTCTCTTCCTGGTTGACATGGGTCAAGTTGATTCTAGGCAGGAGAGGTACGACTTTTCAATGAGAAGGGTTAGTGTTATGAAATAACTTTTGTACTTCTCCTCTGACTAAGTACTAGGAAGAGCATGCATTTCTTGTGGAAGAAGTTGTCCCAGTGATACAGGTGCTACCCGTTTGGGTCCTAATAAGTACATCCTGTTTACTCTTCAGTGATTTAAGTCAGCACATCTTAGCCCCCTCCAGCTCCTCCAACTCTTCAATTCTCCATGAACTTCCAAAAATAACCCAAAGCTATTCAACAACCTCACATACGAGTTCCCTCTGCATTAGTCAATTATTTGGCTTATCAGGATCAAGATTTTGATTCTTTGTTTTTATTGTTCTGTTTTCTTTGGTGGTTGTTGATGTTGATGTTTCTGGATGGAAGTGATTCAAAACTTAACCCCTTCTGGCCTAAAATTACACATTCAAAGGATGCTGACTTTATTGAAAAGATATTGAGGCTCACAAAACTGAAGAAATGATAGCTCTCAAGAACTAAAGGGAAACAGTGATAAGTAGAACTAATTCTCATGTTTACTGCCTTCTATTCTCTCAGTAAAGTTGAGTTTTACTTTCATGACCACCAAGCTAGTTTCTTGACTAAATAGACAACAGAGTATCATCTTTTCAGCTTCAGAAGATGTGAAGGGAAGGACCATGCTTGGCTGGATTGGGGTCATAACAAGTTATGTTAAGAAGGATATAATTTTATGATTAGATCTTTCTGATTCATCGGCCCACTTCTGAGTCAGAATGGATAGGTTTTAGTCTCAAAAAGGAGAGAAAACGTTTTTTAAAAATCACCACATACTTGGACTCATTTAGAGCAGTTAAGCACTCTTTCAGAATCACATCATCTATCTTGTGTCAACTAATAGGAAACTTGCTTTACAAATTTTTTTCGCTGAAGATCATTTCCCTTGTCAGAAAAGTTGAGGGTAAAACCAGAGCTGAGTAGTTCCTCTCTCATTTCAAGCATTTTGCCCCAACCTGTCATGTCCTTTCTTGCCTTATTCTCCAGAAATCAGCCATTTCTCACTTTCTTTAAAGTTTTACAAATCCTCTCTTTGAGATTTAGATTTTTGAAAATAGTTTTTCAGAACTATATTTCATATTTTTATTCTCTATATTTCTCTATATTTTCATTCTCTTCATGTTCTATATTTTTTATTCTCATCCTTGGTTATGCATTTTCACTTTCCTTTTACTTTAAGCTCCAAGGGCATGGTTCTTTGTGTGTAGTAATAGTTGTCAGGCTGGGATGGTGACTGGGAGCTTCCTGATTGTCTAGGTGTATCTCCTATAAATAATATAAATAAATAGTATATTTATAAGTAGTATAAATAATGAATGATGATCCCTATCATATTTATAATGAAATAATCAAGCAATCCCTAACTAGGTTAGGAAGAAGCCTTAGAAACTTGTTCTGTATCTCTAATTTCTATTGTTCCCTTCATTGTTTAGAGTTAGTATAAAATTCACGGAGATCTCTTCACTCTCTAGCTCAACAACTGGTCATCAGAAACACAACTCAAGAAATAGCAAAGCTCTCATTCTTGCTTTTGTTGCGCTTCTTATAGCTGAACAAGATTACCAGCAGATAGTTTAAACCTCCCTTGGTATCACATATGGCTACTATGTCAGTTTAGTGGTCTTAGAGGGAATATAGCATCCATGTTCTCTTATTTCACTCCTATTTATTTCAATCTTTACCCAAGAGTTCTCCAAATGAATGCACTCTGCATCTGTGACTTTTTATTTTGGCATATAGATTTCATTACATCCTGCTACTTTAGCTCCCCTGCCAAATAGTTAACTTATCTGTAAAAAGAGATACAAGATCTTTTCATATGAGGGATGGGATTCACATGTGGGTAAAAATGGAGGCCTTGACAGAGTCTCTTGAGGTGACACTGGTTTGATGTTTTTCCCATCCTCATCTCTGGCCTGCAAAGCCTTCAGCAGCACTCTCAACCTTGAATCTGTGGAGCAGATTATCGCTAACAAAACTGATAAGATCCCATGTAAACCAGAATCTCCACACACGTATTTTATTGACAAACATAATTATCCAGCAGAGTCCGCTGTGTCTGTGTCTCAGTAAGTTCTCTTTAGAGAATAGTGAATGGCTAAACAGTCAATCCTAAAGGAAATCAACCCTGAATATTCATTGGAAGGACAGATGCTGAAGCTGAAACTCCAATGCTTCAGCCACCTGATGCAAAGAGCTGACTCATGGAAAAGACTCTGATGCTGGCAAAGATTGAAGGCAGGAGAAGGGAGCAACAGAGGACGAGATGTTGGATGGCATCATGGACTCAGTGGACACAACTTTGAGCAAACTCTGGAAGATGGTGAAACACAGGGAAGCCTGGCGTGCGGTAGCCCGTGAGGTCACAAAGAGTGGGAACAGCTGAGTGACTGAACAACAACCACAAAACTGTTTTGGTATATTGCGTGAGTACGAGATATAAGTAAAAAGACTGAGCTGGACGAAACGTCTCTGGGCTGCAGTCATCAGGTTAGAATATGTTGATCAATGCTCTAACTTATGTAGCTTTAACACTTTTGGATAAATTCTCCTAATCCCAAGGGTCTACTCTTCCATTTTTTAAGTTATCTCTTATCCATGTTTTAATTCTGTGAGAATATAATCTCACTTTTTATTTCTGTTGTACAGTAACAGAGTTGAAAACCACTTCCTTTTTTGCGGTCTCCTCCAGATATTGAGTTCCCTACATCAATCCCTGCTACAGCCTACTCTTCTCTTGCTGTGTTTCCTTCAGAGATCTTCTCCCGTCACAAATACCCAAAACATTCGTCTGTGATCCGTGCTTACCACTGCTTCCTGACTTTGGTCACCCAAGAATATGTGTGTGCAGGCATCCACTGGTGGGTTTGAGGCCCTCCTATTCAGTGCCCTTGTCCAACGACATATTTACACTGTTTCCAAGGCCCTAAGACAGCTCACCAGATAGAAACAATTCTCCAAAGTGATGAGCAGCTATTTACATTTAAGGGATTTTTATTTCATTTCCTAATCTGATTTTTGGTTCTTCATGATGAACAACTGTTGCTTGTAGATCTCTGTATACCAACTTCCTGGACGATATATAGGATATATGCCTGAAAAGAACATTTTCTGAATTATTTAAATTCTCCAGGGAGGAAATGGTATTGAATTAAAGTGCATTTCTAGTTAATGTGGTTTATTTGTTTTTAATTCTGGGAACATAGGAGTATGGTAATGTTATTGATGAAGGTAAATATTAGAAAAAGGCAGCAGGTGTGTGTGTGTGTGTGTGTGTGTGTGAAGGGGGAGGAAGACTTAGGTGAAGGGTGAAGAAGAACCTCATAGCCCACGGGAAAGAAGTGCATGATGGGAAAATATTATATGATGCCACAGAAAAGCTTCTGCAAGGTGCGAATATAAGTATACAATGTATAGTATATTAGACTTTTAAAAATATTATGTTTTAGTCACTAACTCTAAATCAGAGTTATCTAAAGTGTATGTGTGGGTGCACATGCACGTTCAATCACACAGTCATGTCTGAGTCTTTGTGACCCCATGGACTGTAGCCCCTCAGGCCCCTCTGTCCATGAAATTCTCCAGGCAAGAATACTGGCGTGGGTTGCCATTTCCTTCACCAGGAGATCTTCCTAACCCAGGAATCAAACCCAGGTCTCCTGTGTCTCTTGTATTAGCAGAAGGATTCTTTATATGGCTGAGCCATTGAGGATGCCATCAACAGATGATAGTATATAAAATGAAAGTTCACAAAATAACTAAATCTACCTTTATTTACCTGACTATACCTTCTCAATAATCCTGAGCCCCTGCCAGCTAGAACTGCCAATTGTTTTGAAATGAGCAAGCCTGAGCCATTTAAGAGCCAACTCTATAATCAATACAAAGTTTTATTTTCTGTCATTTCCAGAAAACTAGTTCTTGACCTAAAAAGTCTTCACTTTTTCTCTAAAGTCATCAGAAACATTATGTAGTGAATTCCCTAAGCCTCTGACACCAGTTTTTCTAGTCTACTGTTAAAACACCTTTTAATTTTTTCCATTGCACTTAAAAAAATTAACTTCTCATTTTGAAAGCAGATTTTTAAAAGAGTGCTAGTCCCTGAGTTCCCAAAGGCGTGGATGGAGGCACCATCAAGGGAGAGTTGGGACCACTGTGACTCTGAGAGCCAGCATCTCAGCTGCAGAGCCTTGCTCAGGTTCCCCCAGCCCAGTGCTCTGTGCAATAGCAATTTTAAGCTGTGAGGATTTCCCTAAGAAAAAATTCCTTAAGGGAGATGGCAAGATGCTTCATTCCACGTGCTGAAATTCACGGGTTTTAATGTAATTGACAGTTGGTAATTTTACCAGTTTTTCCCTTCTGCATCAGTGACTTATTGAAGTGACATTCATAATGAAAAGTGCAAGAAGTTATTCTTCCTACTTTTTCTCACTTCAATTAACTAGAGGTGAGCACGTCAGCTGCACAGCCTCCCTGGTGCATTAATCACTGGGAAACCATGCGAATTCAGAAAGATTTGTGGCTCCACTCTTAGCTTGAGCAAAAATAATCCTCGCATAATTGATATATTTGATACATTTTGGATTCCAGTTTCAATAATGATTCAGTACCATGGTTTAAAGATCCAACCCATTTGAACAGCCGCCCTTCAACCTGGAATGAAAACAAAGAGTCATTCTGTGATACATAAGAAATTAATTTCCATTTCCACTTCTTTTCCTTCTGCTTTATCCTAATCCTGCTCACTGACCATTCCTCCAGGATTAAACGCCCATACCCCTCATTCAACCGCAGTTGACCGTGTCCACCCTTACCTACCCACTTCCTCTAAAAGTCTGCAGCATGAATATAAAGTAAGTTCACTCCAGGTGACACAACCATTTTTTTTCACTACTTTTTACTTTGGTTGTCCAAAGCAGAGTTTCAAATTTCTTTGTACACTTCTTTCCCACCAAGCCCACCAAGACCTCCACCCCCAGCACAGTGTCAACATCATATGCTTTCAGGTTAAATGGATTAAATGTGTGCTTAAGAGCCCAATCCAGGAAGGGTTCCTTTTAGTTGTGTGCTGTGCATGCCAGATGAGTGGACTTTGTAAGGAAACGGCGCTAGTTCTTATAGTCTTCAGCCATTTCAGTCAGTAGCTTTCAGTTATCAGCTTAGTCATTTTGAATCACATACTTGAAGACTCCCTTGGTGGTCCAGGGGTCAAAACTTTGCCCTCTAATAAAGGGACACAGATTTGATCCCTGGTCTGGAAGCTAAGAGCTTCCATGGTAGCTCAGTTAGTAAAGAATCTGCCTGCAATGCAGGAGACCCCGGCTGGATTCCTGGGTTGGGAAGATCCACTGGAGAAGGGATAGGCTACCCACTCCAGTATTCTTGGGCTTCCCTTGTGGCTCAGCTGGTAAAGAATCCTCCTGCAATGTGGGAGACCTGGGTTCAACCCCTGGGTTGGGAAGATCCCCTGGAGAAGGGAAAGGCTACCCACTCTAGCATTTTGGCCTGGAGAATTCCATACACTGTATACTCCATGGGGTCACAAAGAGTCAGACACAAATGAACAACTTTCACTTTCACCAGGAGCTATCTCAGACATGCTTCACGGCCAAAACAAACAGAAAACCTAAAAGTGAAGTGAAGTCGCTCAGTCGTATCCAACTCTTTGCGACTCCATGAACTGGAGCCTATCTGGCTCCTCCGTCCATGGGATTTTCCAGGCAAGAGCGCTGGAGTGGATTGCCATTTCCTTCTCCAGGGGATCTTCCCAATCCAGGAATCGAACCCAGGTCTCCTGCATTGCAGCAGACGCTTCACTGTCTGAATCATCAGGGAAGCCTTCAGGAGCAATATTGTAACAAATTCAATGAAAATTTTAAAATGGTCCATGTCAACATCTTAAAAAATGAAAACAACTCATATGATTGCAACAATTAAGGGCAGGTAAACATTTGTTTTAATGTGAAGAACTGGTTTCTCAAATCCAAGACAGATTAAAAAAAACTACTTAGAAGAGTTCTTTTTGTTTAATTGTAATCAGTATTCAGATGCAATTTTGTCTCAGTTAATGATTTAAAAGCTAGATAACCAATGTACTAATTTTACTTTTTCTTAAGTATTTAGGTGGATATCATAATGGGCAAAATTTTATACAAAAGTATCTTATAACTTATTTACAAACCATATTTTGTAACGTAACTTTTCCTGCTATATGCATGTTCAGTCATTTCAATTCTACTTTATACAACCTATAAAAATTCAAATGTAAAGAAATGTTAAGGATCAATTATTTCACCAAAAGATTTACCAGCCAATTCTACTTTTAAAACCTGTTTCACACTAGAACATCAACAATTAGTGCATAAATAACTATATGACTATATTATGTGGTGAAATGAGAAGACGTGTCCAGTAGCCACATACATCCCATGGACACATTGAGATGTGGAGAAAGCATAGAAAGATACAATTCTCAGCTGCTTCTAACAGATGATTTCAAATAATATATTCTAATACTTTCTAATTTTTTCCCATAAAGAAATGACAGGGAAGAAAACCCTTAGAATACCAAAAAATTATCTCTGAGGCCCCAACATTTCTCACAGTCAAGTCATAACAATTAAACAACCTAAAACAAAAAGCAAATTGAAGCAACCCAACTCCCTGCTGGGGAAGAAGAGCATAGGACTGGCTGAGGCTTGCCGCCCTACCATTGTGCAGCCTGTGAAACTAACCGCACGGGGCACCTCCAAGATGAATCCTAGACTAACGCTCACCCTCAAACATGCCCTCCTTCCTCCCCTGCTCTTCAAGTCACCCCGGCCGCTGTTTGCTGTGGGGTAGAGGTTTCCATTCTTCTTCAGCTACCAAGACACTCAGTGGTCGCTGGGTTCATTACTGGTGTTGGAACCTGGTAGCATGCTTAGCTTATCTTATTAGAGATCCCCAGATTCCTGCCACTGGGTCTCATCTTGGGCCTAGCCTTGGATTTCTGTGTCAGAATTTGCTTTGCGTGCACTTTCTTCTGCCTTTGTCGATAATCACAGTAGTTTCAAGCCCTCTGATACCCGTGAAAGAGGAAAACTGTCCGCAGCCCTTTAAGCGACAGCAGGCTCTTAGTATTCCAAGATTTTATGGTCTCATATCTCTGCACCACGTTCCTCAGAACACGCTTCAAAAGTAAAAGTTCAAAAACTAAAATATGTTTGTAAGTGGTGCCTTTCTCCCATCTTGACATCTAATTTGGTAATACTTCACTTAACTAAGAATCATGCCAGCACTGTGCTAATTACTCAGCCCTTCCCTGGCTTCTGCAAGCTTTAATTAGTAAAAGAAGTTTTCAGGACAAGTTATAATTTGCATGCCAACAAATTTTCCTATAAATTACACAGGAAAGGTAAAATTTGGTACCATCAACTCCCTTTACACAGCTTGATCTATTATACAGGCAGATTAGCTGTGGCGTGTACCTGAATATGCTGTCATGAAACTTGGTGAACATTTTATTCCATTTTTACCCCTACCTTAGACCTCTGATTACAAATTTTTTTTTCTGTAAATCTCTACTTGTCATGGGCTTCCCAGGTAGCTCAGTGATGAAGAATTTGCCTGCCAATGCAGGAGATGGAGAAATTGTGAATTTGAACCCTGGTTTGGGAAGATTCCCTTGAGAAGGAAATGGCAACTCACTCCAGTATTCTTGCCCAAGAAATCCCATGGGTGGAGGAGCCTGATGGGCTACAGTCCATGAAGTTGAAAAGAGCTGGACACAACTGAGCACTACTTGTTGTAATAGCACTGCAATTCACAAGCCAAAGTAACTGCACCCAAACTATACACATATTATCCTTATCTCCTTAGATATCGCCATAAAAATAAAATGATTTTGATATGACCTACCTGAGTGTGTCTTAGTAAATCACAAATGTAATATCAGATGAATTAATTTTGAAAGTCAGGCTTATTTCAGAAAAAGATTTGACTTGAATAAGGCCATTTTTGCTATGGCATCAGGGTCCAAGATTATACAATATAAGTTTATGAATGCATGTCCCACTATGTAATCTAACTTTCCAATTCTAAATAAAAATACTTTTATATTCACTTATAAAATCATCTTATTTAGCTCACAGATCCTTCTTGCCTTCCTAAGTGTGGGACTTCCAAGGGAGTTCATGCTCTCGATTTCAATTTTTGCTTTAAACGTTAATTCCTAAAAAATGGTATCAGAAGATGATCTTAAAATTTTAATGATTCCCCGAAGTGGATTTATCAGATGGTATGGTCCTACTGTGTCAGTCATCTCCCCTCATCCAGAGACATTGTACCTGGACAAACAACTGCTGTGTGAAGAAATGGTGTTGCAAAAAATCTTCTGCCAGGACTCTGGATGCTGACAAAAACAAACATTGGACAAAGAAGTGATAATCCATGAAAAAAAGCTGGATTTTGTGTGAGAAGGGCAAAAGTCTGTTCTTGGGTCAGTGGGATGGTTCTACCAGTTGGGACAAGTTGGGACGACAGGAGCTTTAGTGCCAGAGGGGCCTGACATGATTTGAATGTGGTGTGTAAGACATAATGCTCATAGCATTTTCCATGATAACAGCAATACCAATGGCCAACCGACAGAGAAAAGGAGTGTTCCCAGTGTTGTGGGTTGGTCAGGCCAACAACAGATTGACAGATTGGCTGGAAACTTACTAGGGAGATCTAAGAAATGAGACAGCTGAAGGGTAACAGAGTAATGACTGGCTGATCAAAATGCTACTCTGATGCACGGTGAGCGTAGGAAGCCAAGGTCACTATAGACAGTGACTGCAGACATGAAATTAAAAGATGCTTGCTCCTTGGAAGAAAAGCTATGACAAATATAGACAATGTATTCAAAAACAGAGACACGACTTTGCCAACAAAGTCCATATAGTCAAAGCTATGGTTTTTCCAGTAGCCACGTACGGATGTGAGAGTGGGACCGTAAGAAGGCTGAGCACTGAAGAACTGATGCTTTAAACTGTGGTGTTGGAGAAAACTCTCAAAACTCCCTTGGACTGCAAGGAGATCCAACCAGTCCATCCTAAAGGAAATCATCCCTGAATATTCACTGGAAGGGCTGATGCTGAAACTGAAGTTCCAGTACTTTGGCCACCTGATGAGAAGAGTTGACCACTGGAAAAGATCTGATGCTGGGAAAGATTGAAAATGGGAAGAGAAGGGGGAGACAGAGAATGAGATGGTTGGATGGCATCACTGACTCAACGGACATGAGTTTGAGTAAACTCTGGGAGATAGTGAGGGACAGGGAAGCCTGGTATGGTGCAGCCCACGGGGTCGCAACGAGTGGGACATGACTCAGCTGAACAGATGAACAACAGCAAAATTCATGTTCATCTCATCATCTTTAGGAGTTCAGTTGTGTCCGACATTTTGCAACCCCAAGGACTACAGTCCACCAAGCTCTTCTGTCCATGGGATTTCCCAGGTAAGAATACAGGAGTGAGTTGCCATTTCCTACTCCAGCAAATCTACCCAATCCAGGGATTGAACCCACATCTCTTGTGTCTCCTGCATTGGCAGGCGGATTCTTTACCACTGAACCACCTGGGATGGTATAATATATAATTTTAAACTGAGTAGAAACAGCAGCAGCCACATACCATAGGGGGATGGATTCCATCGATTTACTCCAGGCAAGGTACTACACAAACAAACAAAAAACTATGTTAAACAATTCAACAACAAAAATTCCCAGGGATAAAACATCAGAATCCACTGTTGCTAAATGTTTATCAAAAATGTTCAGTTTCCAATAAAAATTGAGACTTGCAAAAAAACAGTAAAGTCTGACCTACATCCAGGGTGAACATTTATTGTATCTTTTATTATGCTTTTATTATAAACTACCTCCTCATCAGGAGGCAAATGGTAAAGGTACAGTGAAATTTCCAATCATAGGCTTATCCTATAAACATGTACTGAGAGCTGCTCACTCAGTTCCAGACACTCTGCTGGGGCCAGAAATACACCGTGTCTACTATAGAGCCTGTTTCCCACAATTTTGCATTTGTTGTCAAGAAAACAGATAAGTATAATACTCTATGATTGGAGCCATGATACAGCTAAGTGTAGCATATTGTAGGGACATGCAGTGCAGACTGGGTTCTGTTTGGCCTGTATTGGGACACAGGTCAGCCCTAGATTTAGTCATTAATTTAAGACACATCTGTTCAGCACCTACCTTGTGGCTTATGCTACTAAGTCCTAGAAATACAAATATGAAGGAACTTGGAACCTCACTTAAAACAGTTCATAATCTAATTGGGGAAGCAGAAAAGTGGACAACCCCACATATGTCAATGGTATATGTTCAAATTATTCTCATCCTACATTTCCAGGAAAACGCAAAAATCCTTGGATAAGCTTTCCTGGCAACTCTGATAAAAGACCTTTTCCAAGCTGAATGAACCAAACCTGAGCATTTTTGTTTATAAACATGACCACACCAGCTTGTTGTGTGGCCACAGCAACATGCCCGTAGAGACAGCGATAGACTTTTTATTAATGTCAAACATAGATAGTTGTGTTATTATTATTTTTTTTATACAGCGTGTCATCACAAGTTAAGTACTCTAATGATGATTAATATTCAACACAATTTAGACCAGATGACTACACAGAATTCAATTTTAGTTTAAATGTACTAAGCAAGTCTTTGACTCTTTTATCAATTCAGAATCAAATACAATAAGCAATTTTTTCCTAATAAACTTATCCAGATAACAAAACAGTTTGAAGTACCACAATCACTATTCATCTGACCAGGATGAATCTATTATAAGTCTGTAAAATATCCTAAGCCCAAAGTTGGTACAAGAAGTACTTTATCTCTTGACAAATAAGAGTCTAATTAAATGTTCATGGTTCTGCCCAGAAGAGATGGTTGTTTCATCTCAATGCTAATTAGTAATCAGAGCTTTAGAAAACTACAAAATCTTTATAATCTCAGAATCATCAGCATTGTTCTTCATGTCTCAAACTTTTAAAGAATTGTAAGGGAAAGTACATACCTGGCATAATTTATTAAAAAACAGTGATAATAATTAGTCTTCTGAGATTAGATAGAATTGAATTCAATTCCCCACTCTGAAACAATAGCTATTTTTTTTAAATTAACACTTTACTGATTTTATACATTAGCTGTAATACTTTTTAGGTTTTTTTCTTAAACTTTCTGTTCAGTCTGGAGTTATGATTTAAATAATTAGTAATAAAAATAATTCCTCCCTCAGCCTGAATATATTTTCAATAATTTCATCATCATGATATTTACATGATTTTTTGTTTATATTACCATAAGCAGTAAACATTAATAAAAATAGGTAGTTCTTTTAAAATTTTTGGCTTTTTTTTTTTTTTTTGCAGTTCTAGAAGCTAGAGTCCTTGGGATTACTTGATTGGACTCATCTAAAAGTTTTGCCCAGGGCTACTTTGCCTCACTTAACTACAAATACAATAATATACAGATGCCTATTTTTCATTGCGGCCTTCAAATTATATTTCTGTTTAGAAATGAAACATATCTTAAAATGTGTTAGTAAGAAAGCTGACTTTTGAACAAGTAGGTTAGCATCAACTTATAGAGAATAAGAAATTCACTATAGGGAGTGAGGAGGGCTGTATAAGCTCACTTTTTCTAAAACAGAAAGTATTCCTAGCCATGCACTCATATAGATGCATATCTGGGTTGGTGTGTGTCCATTCATGATCCATGGACATTATTAACACAGAGACTGCACACTATTTTCTTTCTCCCATTTCCCTTTTATTGATGTTTCCTCTTGAGTAATATTTTCAGTATTGAGTTGAAATTTTCTGAGCCCTTGAAATTCAACTCCTGTGTCCATGCATGTTCCCTCAAAAAGTCTGTTAACAAAAATGTATATGTCATTATATCACCATATGTTGAAGCCCTGTAACAGAATTAAATAAGAAGTTGGCAAGTTTCCCCCAACTTGAGATATTTAAACAGAGACAGAGACTTCATTCCGTCAAGGATGTGAAAGACTTGTATACTGAAAACTGAAAAACATTAGTGAAAGAAATTGAATAAGATCCTAAATAACTGGAAAGGAGATAGTCACTAATATAGGCAGAAAACAAAATTATAATCCTAAAAACTGAAATAAAGAGAAAAATATATTTGCCATTTTAAGAGTAAAAATATTCAGCAGAAAATAGCACATTTAGAAATGGTACAGATGAACCTGTCTGCAAAGCAAAAAATAGAGACGCAGACGTAGAGAACAAATGTATGAACACCAAAGGAAGAAGCGGGGTTGGGACGAATTGGGAGGTTAGAACTGGCGTATATACAGTACTGATACTATGTATAAAATATACAACTACTGAGAATCTACCGTGTAGCACTGGGATCCCTTCTCAGTGCTCTGTGATGACCTAAATGGGAATGAGATCCAAAAAAGGGAGATAAATAGTTATACCAGTTCAGTTCAGTCGCTCAGTTGGATATACGTACATGTAGAACTGACTTACTTTGCTGCACAGCAGAATCTCACACAACAGTGTAAAGCAACTGTACTCCAACAAAAGTTGTTAAAAAAGAAAATAGCACGTTTTGCCTAGAATAGGAAAAATATAGATGTTCCAAATGTTACAAAGCATCACTACAAATCCCTGGGGTGACTTTTAGAGATCCTGACTTGTTCAGTGAGGATCAAGCCTGGAGATCTACTTAGGTGATTCTAATTTACCAAATATGTTGCAAACCACTGACCTATTTAGAAAAATAACCTGAGAAAAAGAACCTTTCTTCTTACTGCTGGCTCTCCTCAGATCTGCCTCTCATATCTGGCTGTTCAGAAATGGTGCTGTTCGGCATTTAGATACTGACTCAGTACTCATGAGAATGAATACATACTTGAGGGTATTTGAAAATTATAATCTGTGGGCTTACAGGGAGGTGGAGAGGCAAATAGCTTGCAGAATCACATGTGAAATCAGCTGTGGAAAATAGCTTTGTCCATCTGTGGATAATAGCATCAAATGGACTCAGAGAGGCTCAAAGGAAATTGAGATGGAATACAAATTCAGTTTAAAGTGTAGCTGGAAGCATCAGTTTCTTTAGTCTTCCAAAGTTAAAATATTGAAAAAAATTTTCTAGGCAGTCTGATTTAATATAGAGTTCACCTGATTAGTGTCTGGAAGCCCCAGGTTAGAATCTCAATGATGGCGTTGTCTCTTATCATCTCCTTTGTGGTCTAGAGATGCTCTTTATTGACTATGTATATGCTGGGATCATGTGTCAGCTCTTCTTCACCTCCTCAAATTGTCCAACACCTCTAGACAGGTTCAACATCCTCACGAGCCTTTCCTCCTCTGAGTCCTGCGGTAGGAGACAAGGTCGAAGGTACTGAGGGGTCATACCCCTGCAAAGGCCTGACTAACTGTACAAAACAATCAGTTCCAGAAGTGGAGGTCACTACAGAGACCGACATTGACCTGAAAGTGAGCTTAGGGATCACACAACAGACACACGTGAGCCTTAGAGCCATTGGAGCTTTCTTCTGCCAACTGTTCTGTTCTGTTGCATCGTGAAGATCTGTTTCATAGTTTATATCTTGTCAACAATGAATACCATGGCTGGTTAAGTTAGGACAATGTACATACATACATACCATTTTTGAAACTGATCATACACAAAAAAATGACACAAATAAATTAAAAAAAAAATTGTTGATGAACTTTCTGTTTCAGCTCCAAAATAGAGAACTGGAAATTGTGTCACCCTACACAACAAGGAAAGAGCTGAAAAAAGTGAAAACTGATGCTGCTGCTGCTGCTGCTAAGTCGCTTCAGTCGTGTCCAACTCTGCAACCCCATAGACGGCAGCCCACCAGGCTCCCCTGTCCCTGGGATTCTCCAGGCAAGAACACTGTACTGGGTTGCCATTTCCTTCTCTGATGCATAAAAATGAAAAGTGAAAGTGAAGTCACTCAGTCGTGTCTGACTCTTCGAGACCCCATGGACTGCAGCCTACCAGACTCCTCCATCCATGGGATTCTCCAGGCAAGAGTACTGGGGTGGGGTGCCATTGCCTTCTCTGGTGAAAATTGATAACTTCTCTTAAATTCATCAGAGAACTGATGTTGCAGAAAAACCACTGTTCCAAAATATGGGGAGAGACAAGTGACTGCAGGTCGAAATAGTCCCATTGATTATAAACCAATGGCAGGCTTTTTCAGACAACATACAAGCCAGTGGGATTCCCAGGTGACTCAGTGGTAAAGAATCCGCCTATCAATGCAGGAGAAGCAGGAGACACGGGTTCAATTCCTGGATCAGGAAGATGCCCTGGAGGAGGAAGTGGCAATCCACTCCAATATACTTGCCCAGAAAATCCCATGGACAGGAGCCTGGTGGACTACAGTCCATTGGGTTGCAAATAGTTGGACATGACTTAGTGACTGAGCGCACACACACACACACACACACACACACACACACACACACACCAGTAAGAAAATTCAGCTAAATGTTTTATCATTTCTTAAAGGCAGAGTGCGGGCTACCATGAGAGTGTAAAGCCCCTGAGGACCAGTCATCAGGGTATTTTTTTTCCCATTTCAGTCTCTTCCTGTAAGCCTTCTTAATAGGCACTCATGCAGAAAGTAGGAACCATTTAAGAAAGTTTCCATGCTGCTGACTATTGAAGAGGAACAGCAGTCAAGGCCAGAATTCCTCCCAAACCCATCTGCCCTAAGTAACAAAACCTTAATCTTTAGTAAGAGAGGAATAAACACTGCCAGCTTAGAAGACTACAGAAATTCACTGCATCCAGAAGAAAGAAACGAGAGGGAAACCTACACCTCTGGACGAAACGTGAATGCATATCTGTCCCAGCAGGGGATATGTGGGGACTCTCTGGGCTTTCCTCTCCACTTTGCTGTGATCCTAAAACTTCTCCAAAATAATAAAATCCTAATAAAAGTTTTTGTTCACACGAAAGCTTATACACAATGTTTACTGCTGCTTTACTCATAATTATCAAAAAAATTGGAAGAAATCAAGATGCTATGAATGAAGTAGAATTTTCAGAGGTAAAAAAGAACGAGCTATTAATTCATGCACTAATGTGAATGAATCTGAAATGAAGTTTGCTGAGTGCAACACTATAAATATTTATATGCTGTCCTGGGAAAGGCAAAGCTATTTGAATGGAAGATGGATGGCGAGTGCCTTGGTTTAGGGGGAGAAGAGAGCAGCAGCAGCAAGCAGAAAACACAAAGGAAATTCTAGATAATGGAATGTCCTGTGTGGGACTCGGGTGATGGGTTCATAAATTCACACGTTTGTCAAAGTACCTGGCAAAACTGACTTTTACTTTTCACAAAGAAAAGAAACTGCACAGATTTTGCAGGATATTCAGAATAGAGATCAGCCTGTTATAAAAAAATCTGCTATTACTATAAATGTCTGACACAACTGCACTGAAGAGGATGGGGACAAAGGAGTTGGGTGAAATCACTTTGGGAGGGATTTCCCTGGTGGTCCTGTGGTTAAGACTTCACCCCTCAGTGCAAGGGCTGCAGGTTCAATTCCTGGTAGGGGAGTTAAAATCACACATGCCTAGCAGCCAAAGAAACCAGAATGTAAGCAAAAGCAGCAATATTGTAACAAATTCAACAAAAACTTTTTAAATGGCCCATAAAAAAATCTTTAAAAAATAACTTTGGGACGTTTTCTTGATGCTATAAGGATGCAAACAAAAAGGAAACTCTTGGTGGTAAAACAACCTTTTACAGAAATACATATTAGCAACTTAGAAACTAATTTACACATATCCTAAAGCAAGTAACTATATACTTTGTAGATGATGAGAGCCAGGTTACTCACTGACAGAGAGCAAACTAGAGAGGAAGGTTGCAATGAATCCTAGATGCTAGGTTAGAACAGCTGGGATACCAAAATAAGTCACAGTATCATTTAAGATTATAAACCAGAGAATAAAATCAATATCCAAACAGCTT
>SJYX01005188.1:191735-237717 GCA_006410675.1 Oreotragus oreotragus
CACACACACACACACACACACACACACACACACACACACACCAGTAAGAAAATTCAGCTAAATGTTTTATCATTTCTTAAAGGCAGAGTGCGGGCTACCATGAGAGTGTAAAGCCCCTGAGGACCAGTCATCAGGGTATTTTTTTTCCCATTTCAGTCTCTTCCTGTAAGCCTTCTTAATAGGCACTCATGCAGAAAGTAGGAACCATTTAAGAAAGTTTCCATGCTGCTGACTATTGAAGAGGAACAGCAGTCAAGGCCAGAATTCCTCCCAAACCCATCTGCCCTAAGTAACAAAACCTTAATCTTTAGTAAGAGAGGAATAAACACTGCCAACTTAGAAGACTACAGAAATTCACTGCATCCAGAAGAAAGAAACGAGAGGGAAACCTACACCTCTGGACGAAACGTGAATGCATATCTGTCCCAGCAGGGGATATGTGGGGACTCTCTGGGCTTTCCTCTCCACTTTGCTGTGATCCTAAAACTTCTCCAAAATAATAAAATCCTAATAAAAGTTTTTGTTCACACGAAAGCTTATACACAATGTTTACTGCTGCTTTACTCATAATTATCAAAAAAATTGGAAGAAATCAAGATGCTATGAATGAAGTAGAATTTTCAGAGGTAAAAAAGAACGAGCTATTAATTCATGCACTAATGTGAATGAATCTGAAATGAAGTTTGCTGAGTGCAACACTATAAATATTTATATGCTGTCCTGGGAAAGGCAAAGCTATTTGAATGGAAGATGGATGGCGAGTGCCTTGGTTTAGGGGGAGAAGAGAGCAGCAGCAGCAAGCAGAAAACACAAAGGAAATTCTAGATAATGGAATGTCCTGTGTGGGACTCGGGTGATGGGTTCATAAATTCACACGTTTGTCAAAAGTACCTGGCAAAACTGACTTTTACTTTTCACAAAGAAAAGAAACTGCACAGATTTTGCAGGATATTCAGAATAGAGATCAGCCTGTTATAAAAAAAAATCTGCTATTACTATAAATGTCTGACACAACTGCACTGAAGAGGATGGGGACAAAGGAGTTGGGTGAAATCACTTTGGGAGGGATTTCCCTGGTGGTCCTGTGGTTAAGACTTCACCCCTCAGTGCAAGGGCTGCAGGTTCAATTCCTGGTAGGGGAGTTAAAATCACACATGCCTAGCAGCCAAAGAAACCAGAATGTAAGCAAAAGCAGCAATATTGTAACAAATTCAACAAAAACTTTTTAAATGGCCCATAAAAAAATCTTTAAAAAATAACTTTGGGACGTTTTCTTGATGCTATAAGGATGCAAACAAAAAGGAAACTCTTGGTGGTAAAACAACCTTTTACAGAAATACATATTAGCAACTTAGAAACTAATTTACACATATCCTAAAGCAAGTAACTATATACTTTGTAGATGATGAGAGCCAGGTTACTCACTGACAGAGAGCAAACTAGAGAGGAAGGTTGCAATGAATCCTAGATGCTAGGTTAGAACAGCTGGGATACCAAAATAAGTCACAGTATCATTTAAGATTATAAACCAGAGAATAAAATCAATATCCAAACAGCTTGAATATTAAGGCAGCTTGAATAAATAATCAAATGAATGAAAGAGTAAGGACAGTTGTTTTTAGAAAAAAAACTTCCAATTAATAAATGTAGAAAGAGTGCAGAAAATAGAAAAATCACCATTAGAACAGCACAGCAATCATTACTGCAGGCAAGAGTCCTCGATGAATGCTATAATTAGTGGACAAAGCTTTAAAGAGACCCAGAAAATGTTTGTAACTTCAAAGTCTCTCCCACAAAATATATATTCATCGCTTCTGTCATTTTAATGTGTGTCTACAAATGTTCTGATAATTCTTTCTCGGGGAGAGGGAGCCTAATTCCCTTCCCTGGGGCATGAGCTGCACAGAGTTATTGGCTTCTAGCACATACAGTACGAAATGAGAGAACAGTGAATTTACAGGGGAGAAATCTGACAGAAACCACTTAACAAAGTGACAAAAGTGAAGAGTGGACATGCTAGTCACCCAGTCATGTACCTCCAGGCTCCTCTGTCCATGAATTCTCCAGGCAAGAATGCTGCAGTGGCTTGCCATTCCCTTTTCTAAAGGATCTTCCCAACCTGCCGGGAGCCAGCACGGGAGATTCCCCCCTTGGCAAAGGTCATGAGGAAGAGACCTGATGGGCAAAGGCGGATCAGGACTTGAGGGACTCCCCAACCCTACCCATGACAAGGTCATGCAGAAGAGGCCTGACAGGCAAGGTGGATCAGGACTCAAGGGGTCCCCTGGATCTGCTCGAGCATCTACCTCTGAAACCAAAATCTGTCTGTTATACTACACTCTTCTGACATTAACAGAGTCTATCCCCGACCACCTTTCTCTGGAAAATTAACTTAGAGCTCCAGTTAATAGTGTCCTGCATATAAAAGGAGTGTCTCAGCTCAAACCTCTCTGCTGGCAGTTTAGCTTGTGTGACAGGTTTATCCACGCTCTTGCTACTATGCACATGATTGTTTATAACTTCTCAACCATAAACAGCACAGAGAGTTTAGAGTATTTTGAAAGTCTTAGTTAGCATAGGGCTTTTCTAAAGATAAAAATCATGTTGGTGAAGGGTTTCATTGCTGAGTTAAAGATTGCTGCCAGGTCTCCATATCCTCAGGCACCTGGGAGTATGTTAATCAATGTAATTGGAATGTAGAAAAAGAAATATAGTAGTTTTGATGTTAGCAATACTAGACTCTTGAGTTAATGAATTTTCTCTTTGCTATAAATCACTGTACTCCTCTTTCTTTGTTATAAACCGTTGTATCCTTGCTATGTAAGAATGTAACTTTATCACTATCTTAAGGCTAAGCAGATCTTAAGGGAAAACAAGTTTTCTGATTGACTAACCTTTGGCACCCCACTCCAGTACTCTTGCCTGGAAAATCCCGTGGATGGAGGAGCCTGGTAGGCTGCAGTCCATGGGATCATGAAGAGTCAGACACAACTGAATGACTTCACTTTCACTTTTCAGTTTCATGCACTGGAGAAGAAAATGGCAACCCACTCTAGTGTTCTTGCCTGGAGAAGCCCAGGGATGGGGGAACCTGTTGGGCTGCCATCTATGGGGTCACACAGAGTTGGACACGACTGAAGTGGCTTAGCAGCAGCAGCAGCAACCTAATAGAAAGAAAGACGGGGCCATAAAATGTTAATCAGTCTTCAGACCAGAAGATATTGTAAACAAGAGTAAGACTCTTGTAAGAACAAAGGTATGCAAAGAACACTCTGTCTTTAGATAAGGGTCAGAGCAGCTGACCCTGCGTGACTCTGCTTCTTACATTTATCTCTATGTACAACTTAAAGCATAAAAGCTTCCCTGAAAAATAAAGAGACGGACCAGGACCAGTTCCACGAAAGGCTGGTTCCGTGTCATTTTTTCTTTCAATTCTTTCTCTCTCTCTGTTACTCTCCTTTTCAGGCTGATCCCTTGGAGCACAGAGGCTCTCTGCATTCACTTTTTCGCCTGGGCTTCTAAGACCTGACTGGGAAGGCGCTCTGCGTCTTCACTCCTTTGGGAAACCGGGAGGGTGCCTGTGGCCTACGTGAATGTTACAAGTTCCTTGTCTGGAACTTTATCGGCTTTCTGCGTAAACCAAGGAATATCAGCCTATTTCTCGCCTATATTTTCCTAACTGCTATATTCCTTTTTTATCTCTTTCTATATCTATAAATAAATCATTCGTCTAAGTCGCTGATGCCATCTCCCTGAGGATACCCTGGATCCAACCAGGGCTGGACCCCAGTACCAACCCAGGGATCAAACCCAAGTCTCTTGCCCTAAGACAGATTCTTTACCATTTGACCATGAGGGAAGCACAACCAAGTGATAAAGGCCACCAGAAATAAGGTATTATGACATCAGATACTACTTCTTTAGTGCAATAATGAAAGCACATCACCTCAATGATCTGTGCAATCTGTGATGACTTCAAACATTAGTTCAGCAAATTGTGAGAAAATATCAAGAACACCCAAGTTGAGGTGCTTTCAACAAAACACCTAGTATTCAAAACTGTCAAGGTCATTGAAGACACGGGCAGGATGAGTGCACACATTAGATAATGAGTTGACTCTTAGAATTGAAAAGGGATACTAGTGAAAACAGCTGGAGAAATCTGAATAAAATCTACACTATTCCCATCAATAATGGGAAAAGGAATGGAGGTACTTTAAAAAACCAAAAATAGAGGTACCATGTGATCCTGCAAGCCCACTCCTTGGACATATCCAGAGAGAACTGTAATTCAAAAAGATACATGTACATAAGGCTGTTTTAAGAATGAACTTAATACATAAAATTTCATATTCTTGTATAATCAAATTAGAGATTGTAACAGAATAAGAGAATGTCCCATCACTTCATGGGAAATAGATGGGGAAATAGGGGAAACAGTGTCAGACTTTACTTTGGGGGGCTCCAAAATCACGGCAGATGGTGATTGCAGTCATGAAATTAAAAGACACTTACTCCCTGGAAGGAAAGTTATGACCAACCTAGACAGCATATTAAAAAGCAGAGACTACTTTGCCAACAAAGGTCCGTCTAGTCAAGGCTATGGTTTTTCCAGTGGTCATGTATGGATGTGAGAGTTGGACTGTGAAGAAAGCTGAGCACCGAAGAATTGATGCTTTAGAACTGTGGTGTTGGAGAAGACTCTTGAGAGTCCCTTGGACTGCAAGGAGATCCAACCAGTCCATCCTAAAGGAGATCAGTCCTGGGTGTTCATTGGAAGGACTGATGTTTAAGCTGAAACTCCAGTACTTTGGCCACCTCATTTGAAAAGTTGACTCATTGGAAAAGACCCTGATGCTGGGAGGGATTGGGGGCAGGAGGAGAAGGGGACAACAGAGGATGAGATGGCTGGATGGCATCACTGACTCAGTGGACATGAGTTTGGGTGAACTCTGGGAGTTGGTGATAGACAGGGAGGCCTGGCGTGCTGCGATTCATGGGGTCGCAAAGAGTCAGACACGACTGGGCGACTGAACTGAACTGAACTGCAGGTCATAGTATTATTTGCATGAACTCGCTCTGAAACCAGCTCTACCTGAGGACGCCGCTTCCATTTCAGCTCTTAGTGCTTGTACTCTGTACCAACCTCCCCTCCTGTGCTCACATGCTCTCAAGTTTGTCATATTACTATTTCTTAAAAATGAATGTGCTCCAAAATAGGAGGCAAGGTAGGATAGTAGCACATTAGTTTTGATTTTAAATCTATCTATATCTCTATATAATACATAAAATTTAAAACTATACATATACACAAACTACACTGGCATCCAGGCTCCAGTGGACATTGCTGGATTAGACTGAATTCTTTTCAAAGCCCAGATCCAGTTGCTTTGGAGTCTTTTTGGAGTAGATGTGCTTTTAAATAGTCACAGCTGCCTTGAATGAAAATAAATTGAAGATCAACCATATTCTACCAGCGGAAACTATTTGACATTGTTCTAAGACAATTCCTTGCTGGACAGCTTAGTATCCTTTAAGTCAATCTACTATTTCCAAAGTATCTTACTCACACTTCAATTCTTTAACAGTAAATTGCTGAGTATGCCTCAGAGTTTTATCTTTGAAATATATCAAGCTGATAATGCCTGAGAAAATAAGCACATGACCAGAGTGCAGGGCTTCAAAGAAGTGTCAGAAAGCACGCATTCCAAATCCAATATGACAGCTGAATAATTCACTTAGATCCTATGTGTTTTCACATTTGTGAGAGATAACTCTGAATGCCTAATTATCTAACGTGGTGCATATTTTCACCTGTGCATATTTGATACGTAATATGTATCAAATTGGAAAATGCTATTAATATTATCTATGCTTTGGAGAGGTAATAAATTAAACTGAGTGAGAAGAAAATCAAGTGAAAAGAAAAAATTTCCAGCGGCAGTGAAAACATTTCTCTCCTCCGTATGGCATCTCTGCATGATTTCCCTGCATTTTTAAAAACACACACCTTGAACTGCTTAAAACTATCGAGGTCAACAAATCCTTTCTTTTTTAACAGATTTTTATTTCTAAGGTAATTTAGAAAAATAACTAATATTCTTCATTACCCCTCTATATTCACACATTTAGTCCAAATGTAAATATATAAAGATTCAGGTATCCATTAAAGGCAAAATGTGATAATAAAACAAGGATAGGATGTATTTACAAATACTTTTATCCCAAAATAAGGATACTTGAATTTTAGCATTTTGAAAAGATAAGGTATAGGTTGACACATTTAGTAAATGACCTTCAGCATCGATTTGACATTTAGTGCAAGATAGTGAACATATGACAGAAATGAAACCATGTATAATACAGTACAGAATATCATGAATAGTATAATATGAGAATGATTGAAGTCTCAGTTGGTTTTCAAAGGAATAAAACAGAAGAAAAAAGAAACCTGAAGAAAATGTGATTGATGTCAACTAGCTTGAGTTTCCATCCATGTGCACTGTAACACTATCTCCCTTGTAACCTCACTCTCCCGAGTGAGCTGTTTTGTTTTTGTTTTGTTTTTTTAATGCCACACTGCCTTGCTCCATAATGAGAGTTGCCAAATTCTTCCCCTCTCCCACATGCCACCAACACAAGGCTAGGGCATCCAATGCTAGGTATACTGAATATTCAGGAAAATAGAAGAGGTTTACAAATAGGCAAAGAGCAGCACATACGTGAGTTGCAATACTGTACTTGTGGGGATCATGCAAGAACAAAAGCATCTTGGTGGAGACTCGCTTTTGTTCTGAAATGAATTTAAAACTGAGTATTATAAATCTCTATCCTTAATTCTATTGGCTACTTAACTGTCATGGATTTCTCTTGAGCTACTTTCTCCATGAACTCCGTCTACCATCACATCTCTGTTTTTATTTGGTCACCCCCTCACTTCTCCTTTACCACTGTTGACCCCAACTCCCAAATCTTGACAAATGACCCTGTTTGTCTTTGCTTTTTTATCTTTATTCCACACGTCAAGGCAACCTATCAAAGTATTTCCTTCAAATAATAACAATCCTCTCTCTTTGAAGATCTGTATGGTCGATTTTAAAATAGCATGATTTCCTACGTACCTTAATGACACTAACTCAATACCTACTAGATGTGATCTTCTTGCTTCCATTGAATTTTTACAATTCCTTGAAGCAGTTACTACACTGGGAGATGCACATAGAACCTGAAACCATCTCAGTCAAATAACATAGACCAAAATGGGGAAATGACAGTTTTGTAAGTCCGAAGTCACAGCTGGGAAGTGCAGAGTCAAGATTTCACCCGAATCTACTCGTCAACAGTACAAGTCTATGTTTCAATTTGTTTATATGGTGTATCACAGTGATTGATTTGCATTTACTGAACAATCCTTACATCCCTGGAATAAACCCAATTTGTTCATGGTGCATGAGCTTTTTAATGTGTTGTTGAATTCTGTCTGCTAGAATTTTGTTGAGGATTTTTGTGTCTAGGTTCATCAGTGACAGTGGCTTGTAGTTTTATTTTTGTGTGTTGTTTTTGTCTAGTTGTGATAACAAGGTGATGGTGGCCTCATAGAAGGAGTTTGGAAGTGTTCCTTCCTCTGCAATTTTTTGAAAGAGTTTTGGAAGGATAGGTATTAGCTCTTCTGTAAATGTCTGATAGAATTCACCAACGAAGCCATCTGGTCCTGAGCTTTTGTTTTTTGGGAGATCTTTGATCACAGTTGCTATTTCAGTGCTTCTAATTTGGTTGTTCATAATTTCTATTTCTTCCTGATTCAGTCTTGGAAGCTTGAACTTTTCTAAGAATCTCTCTATTTCTTCCACATTATCCATTTATTGCCATATCATTGCTCATAGTAGTCTCTCATAATCCTTTGTGTTTCTGCGCTGTCTATTGTAACTGCTACTTTCTCATTTCTAATTTTGTTGATTTGATCCTCCTTCCTTTTTTTCTTGATGAGTCTGGCTAAAGGTTCGTCAATTTGGTTTATCTTCTCAAAGCTTTTAATTTTATTAATCTTTACTATTGTTTCTTTCTCTTTCATTTCTTTTCCATTTATTTCTGCTCTGATCTTTATGATTTTTTCTGCTAATTTGGGGGGTCTTTGTTCTTCTTTTTCCAGTTGTTTTAGGTGTAAAGTTAGGTTGTCTATTTGATGTTTTTCTTTAAGGTGATGGTGGCCTCATAGAAGGAGTTTGGAAGTGTTCCTTCCTCTGCAATTTTTTGAAAGAGTTTTGGAAGGATAGGTATTAGCTCTTCTGTAAATGTCTGATAGAATTCGCCAACGAAGCCATCTGGTCCTGAGCTTTTGTTTTTTGGGAGATCTTTGATCACAGTTGCTATTTCAGTGCTTCTAATTTGGTTGTTCATAATTTCTATTTCTTCCTGATTCAGTCTTGGAAGCTTGAACTTTTCTAAGAATCTCTCTATTTCTTCCACATTATCCATTTATTGCCATATCATTGCTCATAGTAGTCTCTCATAATCCTTTGTGTTTNACTGTGATATTTAATGGTTTGCCTTGGAAACAAACAAGGGATCATTCTGTCGTTTTTGAAATTGCATCCAAGACTCCATTTCAGACTCTTTTGTTGACCATGATGCTACTCCATTTCTTCTAAGGGATTCCTGCCCGCAGTAGTAGATACAATGGTCATCTGAGTTAACTTCACCCATTCCAGTCCATTTTAGTTTGCTGATTCCTAGAATGTCGACGTTCACTCTTGCCATCTCCTGTTTGAACACTTCCAATTTGCTTTGATTCATCGACCTAACATTCCGGGTTCCTATGCAATATTGTTCTTTACAGCATCGGACCTTGCTTCTTATCACCAGTCACATCCACAATTGGGTATTGTTTTTGCTTTGGCTTCATCCCTTCATTCTTTCTGGAGTTATTTCTCCACTGATCTCCAGTAGCATATTGGGCACCTACTGACCTGGGGAGTTCTTCTTTCTGTATCCTATCATTTTGCCTTTTCATACTGTTCATGGGGTTCTCAAGGCAAGAATACTGAAGTGGTTTGCCATTCCCTTCTCCAGTGGACCACATTCTGTCAGACCTCTCCACCATGACCTGCCCATCCTGGGTGGCCCTGCAGGCATGGCTTAGTTTCATTGAGTTAGACAAGGCTGTGGTCCTAGTGTGACCACATTTTAGGAAGTGGAAAAATGTCCTATGATGCTACACATAATAGGAATGGTAATAGCAGCACCAAGCAAAAAAGAAAGAAAGAAAGAAAACCAAACAAGAATCTTTAAAGCCATGAACTCTTGTGACGAGGTCTATTATTAGTGACTGCTTCTCCTATGAATTGTTTCTCTTTAGATGTTTCAGGTAACTCAGCAGCAAAAGTGATATTCTGGGCCGTGGCTCCCACTGAGAGGAGATATTCAAACATAGAAAAAAGCACCAGGGCAATCAACATTTTCCCTTAGTATCAGAGGCATATTTATATTCCAGAAGATTAAAAGTTGCAGTCTCCACAACTGTCTTTTTTTTACCACCTTCAAAGCTACAACATAAAAGTAGTTCAAAAGAAAGTACCATAATAACCTCCTTTAATCTGCTGGCATCATGCTTGCCCTTGGTGTGGGATTATGGGCAGCATGCAAGCAGATGCAACCATTCAGCGAGGAAAAGTCTAAAATGGAATAGAAAAGAGAGCCTGGTAATAAAACCCAGCATACAAGGTCAACTAATACTTGCCAAGGGAGCCAAGAACACTCAGTGGGAAAAGGACAGTCTCTTCAACAAATAGTGTTGGAAAGAATAAATAACAATCTGAAGAAGATGAAATTGAACCCTTATCTTACATCACTCATGAAAATTAACTCAAATTGGATTAAAGACTTAAACATAAGACCCGATAACATAAAACCCCTAGAAGAAAGCACAGGGAAGAAATCTTGGCAAGGATATTTTGGGATATGACACCAAAAACACAAGCAGAAAAACAAGTGGGACCACATCGTAGCTGGCAATGGTCTTAACCAGCTACCAGGCTCTGACACTTTAAGGAAAAGTATCTTGTCACCAAAAATGAAAGCATTCTGAATGGAATGTTTCCCTGAACTGGGAGATTTCTCCAGAACAAAAATATCTAAGATCTGACTTAGAGAAAACACTGAATTCCTTTATTCCTATGCCACCCAGTGGTGGGGTGGAAACAGCTCATATCGTCTCATAAGAGCCATGCTTTGTTCTGTTCTAAGACTTTGGTAAATCAATGGCTAAGCTCAGTAATTATGAAAAGCTATTTGCATGTTTTGTGTCTGCCAGATAGAAATACTATGTAATGCTGTACTAACTCACATCTCTTTTCAAGACCTCATTTAGTGATTGCGTGTCAGTAGCTTCAAACTGACTATGATTAGAATATTTACACCATGGAAATTAATGACTGATATAGATGAAAGCATTTTTTTCTGGAGACTGGGTGGTTAAACGTTTCCCAGTTACAGTTACAGCATCATTAGATCAGGTAAGATAATGTCATCTCTAAATGATGCTCATGGGCAAGAAATCGGCACTGGATATTCTAAATGGACAGCACTCTATTTTGGTTTGTTTTGGAAGGAGGTAAAGAAAGCAAGATGTTCACTCTCTGTCTTTCTGTCTCATATAAGCACACATATTCAACATAAAAACAGGGTGTTTTTTATGAATTTCTAATCTCATTACTTTGAATTGCCTCAGGATTATCATTATCCTTTTCCTCCTACTAAATTCCTATTTATGATTTATGTAAGATCTCGTTCAGTTGTCACTTTTCTGTAAAAGCATTGTCCGCATTCCAGGCATCCACGGAGAGTTCATAGCTTTGTGCTACTTTCTCAATGACTCCTATCCCAACGATTCTTTTTAAAATTGTCCTTGGCATAATCTTTCTTCAGTACTCTGCTTCATCACATTAGCACATAAAACGCATTTTTAATCCTCTCTTTTAAATTCCATGAGGGCCAGGAGTTCTTATATATTTCATGTGCCTAAAACAGTCCTTAGCATGCAGCAAACACCCAACAAACAGTTGATAAATGAGTGAATTACATTTGCAAAGGGGCAGTATGAAGCTGAGTTCCAAAATGAGACAAATTATTTACCAGCTCTGTAGCCTGGGGAAATTACTCAAATTCTCTGAGCTTTGCCTTAAGGTAGTTATGAGAATTAAATCATGTAATTGGATATTTAACCTGAACCCCACTGACCAGCACCTTGTACAGACTTCAGAACTGTCCATATAATTTCCTCTCAATAAGTCTTTGTTTCCGCACAGATTTCATGTTCATTGAAGCCCTATTGTTGTTTAGTCAATAAATCATATCCAACTCTTTGTGACCTCATGGACTGTAGCACCCCAGGCTCCTCTGTCCATGGGATTTCCCAGGCAAGAATACTGGAGTAGTAGCTATTCCCTTCTTCCTGATCCAGGGATCAAACCCAGGTTTCCTGTGGTTCCTGCACTGGCAGGTAGATTCTTTATCACTGAGCGACCAGGAGCGACCAGGGAGGCCCCACGTGCAGGGTTAACCCTGTGACCGTCAAGGCCATGAGTCATCTCATCCCCTACTACACTTATGCATCAGGCAGTAGTCCTATCATTGGCAACCCACTCCAGTACTCCTGCCTGGAAAGTCCCATGGATGGAGGAGCCTGGTGGGCTGCAGTCCATGGGGTGGTGAAGAGTCGGACACAACTGAGCGATTTCACTTTCATTTTTCACTTTCATGCATTGGAGAAGGAAATGGCAACCCACTCCCGTGTTCTTGCCTGGAAAATCCCAGGGATGGCAGAGCCTGATGGGCTGCTGTCTATGCGGTTGCACAGAGTCGGACAGGATTGAAGCGACTTAGCAGCAGCATTAGAGCAGTCCTATTTGACCACCCTGGGAAGATGAGGAGGAACCAAAACTGGATCACCATAGACAACCTACTTGGAGGGTAAAGCACATTCAGCCGCTCAGAGGAAGCTCACTGCTGCAAACTCTGATCCGAGCCATTACTATCATCCTTGCCCAAACACGGAAAAGCACTCGCATGGTGACTAACCTTGAGATTTCAATTACGAATGAATGAACAAAATGTCTGATGACCTATTCTAGATTATTAAACATAAAGCATCAAAAAAAAAAAGGTATTAAATTATTCAATGCCAGCATTTGGGAGTTCAAGGGTTTGAAATCTTTTCTCGTGTTGGATCACGCAGTGGGGCCAGACACGTGACTCCCTGAGCCAGCATATCAGCAGTGAAATATCAATATATGCCAAGGCATGAGAGACTGGATGCTATGCTGAGTTAATGCAGTAAAACAAGGGTTTTGTCAACAATTCACTTCAACCTGGTGATCAAATTCACTTGAAATGCCTCTGGAGTTTTGGCTTTCTGCTCATATTTATTCAAGACAGTCTTTTACAGCATACCATTATGCCCTGTTTTATCTAATAACCACGGTATTTCATTCACTTAATACACAGTGGCATTGCTCTAGATATAGCAAGAATTGATATGATATTTCATATAATGTACAAACTACATTATGAAACTGGAATATAAAATTCCTGGAAAAATATCCTTCATAAAAGGCAGAAAGTTTGGGGAAGAATGCTTTAAAGATAGTATGAGCCTCTTTTTGTTCATGATCTTCATAGTGAGTTTAAGAGTAGAAAATATTTCTACAATATTCAGGAATTCAGAAGTCTCTGGAAATGGTCTGTGAAGGTTGACCAAGCTATTAATATTATACAAGCCACAGAAAATATGATGTGATTTAGAAGTTCCCACCTGCTTTTTGTGGTCTGAAATGTTTCTTCTGTGTCCAAACCAAAGTAGAGGGAAGAGTGTGCATTTGGAATGTTGGAAGATGTATGTGAAAAATCCCCATCAGCTTTGTCTGATGTATGACAGTAATAGCTGTTGGGGCTGAGATAACACACAGTTTCCAAGATCTATGGTGACTAAATATTGCTGAAGAGCCTGACCACAAAAGGTATCCATTACTTGTGTGTTGGGAAGGAAGGAGAGAGAAGGACATTGATGTTTAATGGGCGGTCATCACATGATGAGTATGGACCTTAATATGCGTTGCAGCCAGTCCTCTGACAGCACACCAGAGTGAATATTGCCATCTTCACCTCTGACTCAGAAAGACTTGCAAATAGTCTAATTTATTCTCTGTTCTTCAGAGAAAACGAAAATAGAATTAATCTCCTGGCAGACCTCTGTAGAAAACTCCACAGTAAGATGATTTCTCAGATCCTGATATCCTTAGGCATTTGAGCAGTACAGCAGGAATAACAATACATAACTTGCAGGGTTATTGTGAGAATTAGTTTATGTGTGCAGACACGTCAATGAACGTTTTACTCTATAAATACTAGTTGTACTGCAGTAGTACAAGTACCCACTCTTGTTAAAAATGTCTTAATATCTTTGTGGGGCTTCCCTGGTGGCTCAGTGGTAAAGAAACCACCTTCAGTGCAGGAGATGAAGGTCAAGAAGACCCTCCTAGAGGAGGGCATGGCAACCCACTCCAGTATCCTTGTCTGGAGAATCCCATGGACAGAGGAGCCTGGCAGGCTAGAGGCCATGGGGCTGCAAAGAGTCAGACATGAACAGCAACAACTGTTATCATCAGGACATGTTATTTGCCACCTACAGTATAAGTTGCTAGAAAAAGGCCATTGCTTATGCAATATGTAAGGCCTGATAGGCATTTAGATATTTGGAGTGGGGGGGATGGATTGGGGTTTTAAAACCTGTGCCTGATCCTCTTCTTCATCTTTTCATTTCTATTTACTCTAATGTGGGAGACAAATTATTTCTAAATTAAGCATGATTTTTAAAATAATCCAGGCTGGCTTCCCTGGCGGCTCAGTGGTAAAGACTCAGCCTGCCAATGCCAGACACACGGGTTCGCTCCCTGATTCGGGGCGGTCCCAGAAGCCGGGGAGTAACTAAGCCTGTGCAGAACTCCCGAGCCTGGGCTCTAGAGCCTGCGCTCTGCGTCAAGAGAAGCCACCCCAAGGAGGCGCCTGTGCACCGCGGCGGCCAAGCCCACGCTCTGCAGCCAAGGAAGCCAGCACTTCTCTGTTCAGACGTCACGTGACCTCCCAACGTGACCCCATCCCTTTGTCTTTTTAACATGTTCTTCCCTTCTGACACCACGGCATACTCTAGACTTACCTCGCTTTTCCTATTCCCCAAACCTGGAATCAGCCATTTCTTTAAGGAGCTCTGTCTCTTTTTACTGGAACCTAAGATATGGTTGCTAAATGTGGTCACTGCTATTGAGGAGTCATTGATTTAATGTTGGAAGATGTATGTGAAAAATCCCCATCAGCTTTGCCTGATGTATGACAGTAATAGCTGTTGGGGCTGAGATAACACACAGTTTCCAAGATCTATGGTGACTAAATATTGCTGAAGAGCCTGACCACAAAAGGTATCCATTACTTGTGTGTTGGGAAGGAAGGAGAGAGAAGGACATTGATGTTTAATGGGCGGTCATCACATGATGAGTATGGACCTTAATATGCGTCGCAGCCAGTCCTCTGACAGCACACCAGAGTGAATATTGCCATCTTCACCTCTGACTCAGAAAGACTTGCAAATAGTCTAATTTATTCTCTGTTCTTCAGAGAAAACGAAAATAGAATTAATCTCCTGGCAGACCTCTGTAGAAAACTCCACAGTAAGATGATTTCTCAGATCCTGATATCCTTAGGCATTTGAGCAGTACAGCAGGAATAACAATACATAACTTGCAGGGTTATTGTGAGAATTAGTTTATGTGTGCAGACACGTCAATGAACGTTTTACTCTATAAATACTAGTTGTACTGCAGTAGTACAAGTACCCACTCTTGTTAAAAATGTCTTAATATCTTTGTGGGGCTTCCCTGGTGGCTCAGTGGTAAAGAAACCACCTTCAGTGCAGGAGATGAAGGTCAAGAAGACCCTCCTAGAGGAGGGCATGGCAACCCACTCCAGTATCCTTGTCTGGAGAATCCCATGGACAGAGGAGCCTGGCAGGCTAGAGGCCATGGGGCTGCAAAGAGTCAGACATGAACAGCAACAACTGTTATCATCAGGACATGTTATTTGCCACCTACAGTATAAGTTGCTAGAAAAAGGCCATTGCTTATGCAATATGTAAGGCCTGATAGGCATTTAGATATTTGGAGTGGGGGGGATGGATTGGGGTTTTAAAACCTGTGCCTGATCCTCTTCTTCATCTTTTCATTTCTATTTACTCTAATGTGGGAGACAAATTATTTCTAAATTAAGCATGATTTTTAAAATAATCCAGGCTGGCTTCCCTGGCGGCTCAGTGGTAAAGACTCAGCCTGCCAATGCCAGACACACGGGTTCGCTCCCTGATTCGGGGCGGTCCCAGAAGCCGGGGAGTAACTAAGCCTGTGCAGAACTCCCGAGCCTGGGCTCTAGAGCCTGCGCTCTGCGTCAAGAGAAGCCACCCCAAGGAGGCGCCTGTGCACCGCGGCGGCCAAGCCCACGCTCTGCAGCCAAGGAAGCCAGCACTTCTCTGTTCAGACGTCACGTGACCTCCCAACGTGACCCCATCCCTTTGTCTTTTTAACATGTTCTTCCCTTCTGACACCACGGCATACTCTAGACTTACCTCGCTTTTCCTATTCCCCAAACCTGGAATCAGCCATTTCTTTAAGGAGCTCTGTCTCTTTTTACTGGAACCTAAGATATGGTTGCTAAATGTGGTCACTGCTATTGAGGAGTCATTGATTATAGACTCTCATAGTGTTCAAAACTAGAAAATATATGCAAGTGCATTCACTCTTGTAGGTAAAGATACAGAGAGATAAAGACAGATATGTTAGATAAATAAAGATAGGCCAGATGGATGATAGACAACAGATAGATGTTTTATGATATTTATGAATTTCTTAATATTAAAAGAACCTTCTTATATTCTTATAATAAATGTAACCTGGTCATTGTGTATTATATTCTTTATGTGCTATTAGTTTCTGTTAATACTTTTTTGAGTATTTTTGCATTAATTTTTATAAGAGATGTTGACCTGTAGTTCCTTTTCTTAATTGTTTATTGGTTTGTTTTTACTGTCTCTACTGGGTTTAGGTTCATTTTTTTCCTGATATTTTGAGCTAGGAATTTAATTCATTTATATTAATGCTTTCCATTTTATTTAGTTTTTTAAAAATCTCATGAGTTTCTCCTATCATACAAACTAAAGTTAAATCTGGATAATTATTAACGCAGATCTTGAGGATATTTATCAAACCTAATAGAGAATCCAATCATTTAAGCATCTATGAAATAAGGTGGCCAGACAACAGAATTCAGAGATCACACTGGCAAGTTCATGTTTCACTGTGAATTAGAGTCACAAATCTTCACTGCCAAAGTAAAATTCTAGTCTGTACTCTATACAAAAAACCTTTGATTTCCCAAAAGAAGAGAAAATTAATATTTAAATTCTATTTCTGCTTAGCAAACGATATGCATCTTCCCTTTCTTTCTGGTAACTAGCAATAGCTTCTTACTATCCACTTTTCAAGAAGGTGGAAAATTTTTTAGCCAACTGAAACTTTTGGTAACTGAAAGTCTGCATCATCATTTTAAAATATCTTTATTTTTAAAGTAATTACCCAAATCCCCCTACTCCTCTCATTTTGTATTATATTTTTCTACAAATAGAATAAAATCTCATGTTATGGGCACCAACTCTAGAATACTCTAGGAGATGACACAAATCTGCTTTCAGAGAATTATTTAATTGAAGATAGAGAGCTTAAGTAGAGTTATGGTCAATAGATAGGCAATTAATTAGAAAATGTTTTAAAAGATCATAGAAGAAGCTTATAGAGAAATGCATTGTTAATTGCAAATAAAATATCCAGAACACAGACAGCAAACTTTGACAAGTTGTTAAAATTATCAACCGGCTTCTCTTGGCCATGTTAACCAATTGTCACTTGACTACTGTTTAAAAGATTATTAGTTTTTATTTAATTAAGTAATCTCTCATGTCACCTGAGGAGAAGGCAATGGCAACCCACTCCAGTACTCTTGCCTGGAAAATCCCATGGACAGAGGAGCCTGGTAGGCTACAGTCCATGGGGTCGCGAAGAGTCGGACACTTACTGAGTGACTTCACTTTCACTTTTCACTTTCATGCATTGGAGAAGGAAATGGCAACCCACTCCAGTGTTCTTGCCTGGAGAATCCCAGGGCTGGCAGAGCCTAGTGGGCTGCCATCTATGGGGTTGCACAGAGTCGGACACGACTGAAGTGATTTAGCAGCAGCAGCAGCAGCATGTCACCTGAAGAACCTGGTCAGAATATCTGAATCTTCCTCAATTCAACATATCAATCTACTATTACTAGTTTATATTGGTTGGCATGTGGGTTAAAACCTACTAGTTAACCCAATTAAGGGGCTAGTCCTTGTACGTACCATTTCAAGTTTGCATTTTAAGAGGATTTATGCAGGATGCAGGATGCTTGGGGCTGGTGTATGGGGATGATCTGGAGGGAAGATGTGGGGTGGGAGGTGGGAGGGGGGTTCATGTTTGGGAGTTCGTGTAAAAAAATAAATAAATACAAAGAAAAAAAGAAAATAAATAAATAAATAAATATCAGATACAAGGAACTGTTTCTTCAAAGGTAACTTCTAGTGGTTAGATTAAGAGGAACAGAGCAAAACATTTTTGGATTCCAAGAAGAAATCAGAAAGGTAAGAAAGAGCAAAGTCTGCTCTGTGTTCAAGGATAAACTCACTTTGCTAAGAGAAGTATGCTGTCGTTAACAAAACTATTCCATACTTGGACAATGGAGGGCTTTGGGGAGCAAGCTGAGGATTTTGTCCATTTTCAGTTAGTGAAGGAAGAACTATATTTTATTTAAATAAGTGCATTTTAGGAAGTTTTGACTGACAAGCCTGAATTGTAGGGGAGGGAGGCAGGACATAGAAAGTCTGTTTGGTAGGATTTGAGTGAAGAGAGGGAGTTTTAAATTGAATGGTAGGTAGCAGATAGTCAAAACCTTAACCTGGATACTTAAAAGAAAAAAAAAAAAAAGGAAGAAAGGCAGGCAAGAGAGGCACGCTAAAGGCTGAAGCAGTAATGAGTAGGTATAGCTGAGTAAGACGGAGTAAGGAGGAAAGAGATATGAGATCAGTTTTAACTGCTAACTATCTATGCCATGCATAAGTGTGCCCATAAGTGTCACTTCAGTCGACTCTTTGCAACCCCATGGACTGTAGCCCGCCAGTCTCCTCTGCCGATGGGATTCTCCAGGCAGGAACACTGGAGTGGGTTGCCATTCCCTCTCCAGGGGATTTTCCCAACCCAGGGATCGAAACCCTTTCCCTTCTGTCTCCTGTGCCTGCAGGCGGGTTCTTTCCCACCAGCGCCGCCTGGGAAGCACCATGCATTCATTCTCCTAAATACCATGTCTGCCAACAAAGCTTCTGCAGAGCAGACCCTCTGCATCTGTTACAGATGAATATTTCAGCAAGGAAAATTAACTAAGGAATATGCTTCTATGAAGCCTATAGAAATAAATGATCGCCCAAGTGAGAATAAGAAGGGGCTATTCATCCAAAGTTTGCTATAACCAGAAAGATAGTCACCATCACTCAAATTTGGCAGAAAGTGGGCGGATGGGAAGTGGTGAAGATCCAAGTGGGTTGGAAGTCTCCAGATGAGCTTTGAGTGGAGGTTTGGGGCATAAGGAAGCTAATGAAAAGTCAAGCAATTTATTAGATTGGTTTGGGGAACCTGTGCGACTTTCTCTCATTGGTGCTGAGTCGGAAGCAGAGCTGATAACTAGAAAATTGGCAGTCATTGACCAAACACAGCCCGTTGGGCTGATGGCTGCAAAGTTGTGGTTTGGCTTCCTGGAGAAATTGCTACAGAGGTCAGGGGTCTGAGTCCTATTGTCAAATACGCTCTGGCCTTTTTCCATGTGTATATTCATCTCTAAAGCCATGTGTGCAATGTTCAGGTGAGATGTTCAATTAGAGGATAAGAACTTTCAGAACTAATTTTATTTAATGAGTTCCTCATCAAGAGTATCTACTTATTTTAATTAGAATGAGAGATTACTGATTATTCAAATGCATGTGTTTTAAAATAATAAATGTGAAGAAAATGATGAAACTAGCTGTCTAAAGTTTAGGCTTAGTACTCTTAAAAAGGGTATTTCCTCTGAATTTGATTAATCCAGTGTTTCCTTTTAAAAATATTCTTACTAGTGTTGTCGCTTTGTTTATACAAAAGGTGATACAACTGGTATGAAAATAAAACAGATGTTCTGGCTGAATAATAAAGGATATTTGTCTGCAAATGTTTGTCTGTCATAGCCTGAGAGAGAGAATGAGTGAATTTTTTCCTGAGGACTTAAATAAAATTCAAATTATCTACCAAATCCGTTAGGATTAATTTAATGATAAGAAATCAACTAATTGGCACAAATAACCATTTAGGGAATGAGACAAGCTAAGCCAGTCTTGAACTTAGCATGTGAATTTTCAAAGCCATTTTGAGCATTCATAGTTTACTAGGAACTTTGTCATTCTAGAAAACAAATTGTTTTGAAATTACAGCACTTTATTTTATTTTTTAAGGGACTTCATACTAAATGTATGCTTTATATTCAATTATATTATCATTCATCCAGTTCATCATAATGGTCTTGCTTTCTGTGGCCTCTTTACTGAAAAAAGAAAATCAATAATTAAACATTTTCAGTTTCTGGGGATTAATGCCATAGCATAAAGGTAACTTTATAAAATATTTTACTTCAAGGAAATCTAATCTGATATTATGTCAACATTTTATAAAATTAAGGAGAATTTATTTTTTTAAAGCATACTTTTAATAGTTTTCTAAGCATGTCTCAAACATTTCTTAGCAAAATCTGGTACTGTAGAGCAACCAGTTGGATGCCTTAGATTTAAAGGTTAACATATTTTTCATATTTTTTTATTGCATAAAACATCCTGATTTAAGTTTTCCATTCAACTAGAAAATCTATTATTGGAAACAAAAGTTGCATTTTAATTGCTTCTCAGGTATTTAAGCATAAATGACACATACACACACAAAAAAATCTGAGTCTAAAATGCTTTCCCGTGGGAGGTGGGAGGGGGGTTCATGTTTGGGAGTTCGTGTAAAAAAAAATAAATAAAAAATAAAAAAATAAAATGCTTTCCCACATGTTGGCAAGATTTCTCATTTCCAAGATGCTTAAGTCTTTTCAACTTCTCTCTTTTTTGGAAAAATTTTTCCTATGTGGACTATTTTTAAAGTCTTTATTGAATGTATTACAATATTGCTTCTGCTTTTTATGTTTGTGTTTTTTAGCCAAGAAGCATGTGGGATCTTAGCTCCCCTGCTGCTGCTGCTGCTAAGTCGCTTCAGTAGTGTCCGACTCTGTGTGACCCCATAGACGGCAGCCCACCAGGCTCCTCCATCCCTGGGATTCTCCAGGCAAGAACACTGGAGTGGGTTGCCATTTCCTTCTCCAATGCATGAAAGTGAAAAGTGAAAGTGAAGTCACTCAGTCGTGTCTGACTCAGCGACCCCATGGACTGCAGCCCACCAGGCTCCTCTACCCATGGGGTTTTCCAAGCCTACCAGGAATCACACCTACACCACCTGCATTGGAAAGTAAAGTCTTAACCACTAGACCACCAAGGAAGTCCCCTCCATCTCTTTCCTTTCTGCCCAACTCCCTTCTCAGAATTTTAAAAAAAATAGCTTTTGACTGTATTTGGGTAAAGATGGTTCTCAATGGGTTTTCAAAAGTGTTCACATTTCCAGGCCCCAGGACACATAAACTAGCTTTTAGGATATTCTTCAAATATTGACAGAGCACTTATTACCATGATGCATTTGTGAAAATAGTACCATAGCATCTCTGTTCATATAGCCATCTCTCGACACATCATCCATTCATAATACTAGCAGTTTCTCAGCTAATAATGATTACTGGAAAATGTCCTTGCCCATCCTAAGAAATGAGGCTTCTGGTTCAACCAATATTGAATCATGCTTATTGTGTCTCTGGTGATGAAGTGAAAATTTTTTACGTTAGTGTACGTTAAAGTTTATTGAAGGAGCCAGATCAACTTTGCTCCTCAAATTCCAATTTCCAAGTTGATTTCAGTGAGAAAAGTAATTAATGTATTCATAAAGCAATCTTAGTATTTATCTCTCCATTCTTAGTGCACTGCCTTTAATTTTTGCTCTGAACTATTCATCTTACAGATCACTTCGGAACGAATGCATCTTATTGGCATAGTGATAGAGATTTCCTATAAAGAGAACCAGCTGAGACTGCAGCCTAGGGTTTTTCAAATCATTTTTATAAAAATCTTCATTTAACTCAAATGCAACGTTAATGATCTTTGTCATCAATATGATGCTGTTTATTATTGAAGTTAGGGGAAAAGGAAAGATGAGAATTCCCTAAAGAAATAAAGAAAACAGACACATGACTGCCTGAAATAAGTGGACACTTACCTGAGTCACTGATGACAAAATGTCAATGCTTCTCAAGGAATTGTTTATTCTGCAAACTTTATAATGAGGAGATCTGGAAAGACTTCTACTCAGGATAAATAAATATCTTCATCATCATTTTTTTAACTTTCAACAAAGTTGATATTGATAACAAACTTGAAGTTTATAACTCGAAGACTCTTCACTCTAGTTGATGACACACATTCTCCCTAACTCTTTCATGAAATGGGAAAAAATTCTCAAAATTAAAATGCATTCAAATTAGAAAAAGTCTATGGTACAGTCTATGGTATTTGTCTAAAGGACAGAATTATTACAAAGAGAAGGGAATTACTACAAAGAAAAGAGAAGGATTTTGTACATGTCAATAATTAACATTTTTTTTGAAAAGAGAACACTTTTCTTGTACTATATAAATTTAAAAAAAAAGAATATTGTCACCAAGAATACATATCAGGCAACATAGTGTTCACTGTCAGAATTGATTGTGAAGTGCACAGCCCCTGTGAGGATTCCCAGGTCAGGTGTGGAGTCTCTTTCCTCTTTGCAAGTTACTACAGTTCTGTAAAAAGCATGGGCTTTGGATACATAAAAGTGTGATTTTAATAAGGACTCTTCCCTTTAATAGGTAGAGTTTTTATGTTTTGGATAGTTTCTAGAAAAGGCCCTGATGCTGGGAAAGATTGAAGGCAGGAGGAGGAGGGGACGACAGAGGATGAGATGGGTAGATGGCATTGCCGACTTGATCTACATGAGTCCCTGAGACTGCTGCCCAGAGTCCAATCACAGGCTGTCACCGTACTTCTGACCCACTGGCTACAGATTGGTTCCTTTCTTGGGGTTAAATTAATTTGCTAGAGCAGCTAAGAAAACTCAAAGAAGCATTTGCTTCCTAGTTCACTCATTTATCATAAAAGGATGTAACTCAGAAACAGCCAGATGGGAGATGGGCAGCAAGAGCCACAGAAAGGAGCCCCCATGCTCTCTCCAAATGCACCGCCCTCCCCAGACCTCTGTGCTTCTCAGCCGGGAAGCTCTCAGAACCCCATCCATTTGTGTTTTTACAGAACCTTCATTGCTGCTGCTGCTGCTGCTAAGTCACTTCAGTCGTGTCCGACTCTGTGTGACCCCATAGACGGCAGCCCACCAGGCTCCCCCATCCCTGGGATTCTCCAGGCAAGAATACTGGAGTGGGTTGCCATTTCCTTCTCCAATGCATGAAAGAGAAAAGTGAAAGTGAAGTCGCTCGGTCTGTCCAACTGTTAGCGACCCCATGGACTGCAGCCCACCAGGCTACTCCGTCCATTGGATTTTCCAGGCAAGAGTACTGGGGTGGCATTACCTAGGTATAATTGATTAAATCACTGGACATTGATTCATCCAGCCTCCATCCCTTCTCCCTTCTGCCCTCCCTGTAAGTTAGGTGGTGGGTCTGAAATATCCAATTCTCCAGTTGCATGTTGTTTACCCTGGCATCCAGCCTTCATCCTTAGGAGACCTATGAGTGATCCAAAAGTCACCTCATTCACATAGGGAAAAAAAAAAAAAAAAACCTTTGTCCCTCTCATCACTTAGAAAATTCAAGTGTTTATGGAGTTCTGTGCCTGGAACAGGGACAAATATCAAATATAGATAGATATTTTTATTAAAAAATCACAGTGTTACTGTTTCTCTGGTTATATTTTTAAAGGCTAGACAGAAACTAAACATTTAGAAGTTTTGACTACCTTATTAATTTGTTTTATTGAATTGAAATTCTGTGAATGTCAAATTACTTGTTTCAGAAACAAGCTAATTCATCTATCACTAAAGACATTTAATCATTCTTTTTTATTGAAATTTTAAAATCTAAGTTTCTACAAGTATAGAAACCTAAATAAAGTGAATAGGAATTTTAAAGTGTTTGGTACTAGAAAAATATAAAAAATAATATTATTTATAATAATCAATCTATGAAGGTTGTTCTAAAACTTCATGTTTCTAATATTTGAGAATACTTAAAGGACTTGTTTTGACAAAGACCTAACTAAATTTTGCATAGTATTACAACAGAAAATTGATTCTTTCATTTTTCAGTTACCATGGAAGTCTGAGATGCTAATTTTAGTCTTTCATGCTTGCTCTCATCTTCTAGCTTTATCAGTGTAAAGAGTAGCACACACACCAAAAAGAAAGAAACCGCGTTAAAGTACCCCTTTATAAGAGGCATTCTCACTTGGTTCAGGACTATATAAACTCTTCTATCTAGGTATAAGATTGTTTATTGGGCGTTCAGGATTGACGTGTACACACTACTGTATTAAAATAGAAAACCAACAAGGGCCTACGGTATAGTCCAGGTAACTCAGCTCAATCTTCTCCATGGTTTTCCCTTTTATTTTGGATTTAATTCCCATGAATAGTCCTCTTTCCAGCCGGGGTCACAAACAACAGGAACCAGAGACAGATGGTTTCTTCACTGCAGTGAATTCTAAGCAGAGGATTTTGGTATCCATTTCCCAATCTGCCCATTAAAGAATCCTGAGGGTTCTGTAGCCATCTACAAAACTGAAATAGAGTCACCAATCTGGAAAACAAACTTATGGTTACCCAGGAGTAAGGAGGGAGGGATAACTTCTGAGATTGCATTGATGTACAAACACTGTTATATATAAGATAGATAATTAACAAGGACATGCTGTGTAGCACAGGAAACTCTACTCTCTACTCAGTACTCTGTAGTGATCTATATGGGAAAAGAAAATAAAAAAGAGTGGAGATATGGACATGGATATATGGACAGCAAGGAGATCAAACAAGTCAATCCTAAAGGAAATCAACCCTGACTATTCATTGGAAAGACTGATGCTGAAACTGAAGCTCCAATACTTTGGCCACCTGATGTGAAGAGTCAACTCATGGGAAAAGACCTGAAGCTGGGAAAGATTGAGAGAAAGAGGAGAAGGGGGCAAGAGAGGATGAGATGGCTGGATGACATCATCAACTCAGTGGACGTGAGTTCGAGCCCAGCCTGGGAGATAATAAGGGACAGGGAAGCCTGGCATGGGGCAGTTCATGCGGTCTCAGAGAATGGGGCACAACTCAGTGACTGGACAACAGCAACAATAACTGAATCACTTCTCTGTACACCTGAGACTAACCCAACATCATAGATCAGTTACACCCCAACAGAAGTCAAATAAGCGAAAACTGGAAAAACACACACACACACACACACACACACACACACACACACACACACACAAGAATCCTGAAGGCTCACAGTGGATATGGTTGAAGGAGTCCTGTCTGTGCTGGTTGAGTCTGGATTCTCTTCTCAGGCCCCCTGAGCTCCCTGCATCCCTTGGTCCACTATCTTCAGAGTATATATCATTGATCATAAAGTAAACATCCATCAGTTCAGTTGCTCAGTCATGTCCAGCTCTTTGCAACTCCATGGACTGCAGCACGCCAGGCTTCCTTGTCCATCTCCAATCCCAGAGTCTACTCAAACTCATGACCATTGAGTCAGTGATGCCATCCAGCCATCTCATCCTCTGTCATCCCCTTCTCCTCCTGCTTTCAATCTTTCCCAGCATCAGGGTCTTTTCAAATGAGTCAGCTCTTCACATCAAATAGCCAAAGGATTGGAGTTTCAGCTTCAGCCTCAGTCCTTCCAATGAATACTCAGGACTGATTTCCTTTAGGATGGACTGCTTGGATCTCCTTGCAGTTCAAGGGACTCTCAAGAGTCTTCCTCAATGCCACAGTTCAAAAGCATCAATTCTTTAGTTCTCAACTTTCCTTATAGTCCAACTCTCACATCCATTCATGACTACTGGAAAAACCACAGCTTTGACTAGACAGACCTTTGTTGGCAAAGTAACATCTCTGCTTTTAAATATGCTGTCTAGATTGGTCATAGCTTTTCTTTCAAGGAACAAGCGCCTTTTAATTCATGGCTGCAATCACCATCTGCAGTGATTTTGGAGCCCAAAAAAATAAAATCTGTTACTATTTCCACTGTTTCCCCATCTATTTGCCATGAAATGATGGGACCAGATGCCTTGATCTTTGTTTTCTGAATGTTGAGTTTTAAGCCTACTTTTTCACTCTCCTCTTTCACTTTCATCAAAAGGCTCTTTAGTTTTTATTCTCTTTCTGCCATAAGGGTGGTATCATTTGCATATCTGAAGTTATTGATATTTCTCCTGGCAATCTTGATTCCAGTTTGTGCTTCCTCCAGCCCAACATTTCTCATAATGTACTCTGCATATAAGCTAAATAAGCAGGGTGACAATATATAGCCTTGACTCACTCCTTTCCTGATTTGGAACCAGTCTGTTGCTCCGTGTCCAGTTCTAAAGTAATCATGGGCCAGTTTAAACCTATACTACCTCACAATGTGTACAGACTTAATCTTCAGTGTTTCCCTCCAGTCATGGCTGGTAACACGGTGGCCTTCTGTCTCTAATCTAGGACATTTATCTGCCCTCTGTGCCTTTGTATTTTCTCTGTGGGGTCAGGGATGGCTTCGTTTCCCAAATGCTTCAGTGACGGGAGGGGTGTTAAAGTCACATTGGAGGAGACAGGGGTCAGGCTGAGCATCTCCTATAAAATCACCTCCCTATCACATGGCACCAGGACCTTTCCTGTGTGTATTACACCTCTACATGCTCTGATGGTAAGAGTTTGCAATATTACAGCTTAATGACTTTATTCTCGATATCACATATATGACCCCAGGGATGTTCCTTTCACCTAGGATTCACTTTTCTCTCTCTGCAGCAACTCCGTCCATTTCAGACACACACATGATAACTTCCCCCAATTTTCCAGAATACTGCTGATTCTTGTTACTAGTCATTGTCTGGGAAACTTCCCCCAACAACCAAACGAGTACGTGCTCCCCTTTCAAGGGCTTCCAAAGGGCCCTGTGGATACCCCTTGTTCACCAGATGAATCAAGTTACATATCTGTTTTGTTTCAGAGCAGATTAGGCTAAGAGACTGAGTTTGTCTTTGCCAATATTTTATATGACACAGGTTCGCTGAGGGAATCATAATAATTTCACAAGCCAATAATGTACAGGAAAATGTCTCTTAATAAGGCAATAAAGAATAACCTAACATAACATATTCCAAACCAGTGATGGATTAATTTTATCATTGTTTTAAGCAAGAGGAAGATGAAAGGAATAAAATCCCAAATTAGTTTAGGGTGCAACTTTCTAAGAGTTGGTTTTCAGGAGGGAAGGCTTAGCCAATCAAGAGCTGACATCAAGCCACCAGTGCAAAAGGCAAAGTCCCTTGTTGCTAGGGCATGTTGCTAGGGCAGAAGATGCTGATGCTGGCAGGCAAGATGCTCTTCCTATGGCCACTGTGCAGTTCTTACCGCAGTTAAGCAGAGATCCACCTAGCCCAGGAAGGAGCTAACACCCCTATGTGCTGTGCCCAAAGCTCCCTTTACCTTCCTGTAGGATGTGTCTCCAGAACTGTGGGCTCAGCATGTGCCCACCTGGTGGACACAGTGCTGGTCTCTCTTGCTGCCAGGTTTTCTGGAGTCAGGGTTAAATGACCCGCATCTCCACCAGGTTTGGGNAGCTAACACCCCTATGTGCTGTGCCCAAAGCTCCCTTTACCTTCCTGTAGGATGTGTCTCCAGAACTGTGGGCTCAGCATGTGCCCACCTGGTGGACACAGTGCTGGTCTCTCTTGCTGCCAGGTTTTCTGGAGTCAGGGTTAAATGACCCGCATTTCCACCAGGTTTGGGGCTGCAGATCTCAGGGACCAACTTCAGCGTTGAGCTTAGTGCTTTGAGTCTAGTCCAGCAGTTCAGCTCCATGTCACTCGAACACTAATTACATCAATGTTTATACTTTGAGACCTCATAGTGACACGGGAAGTTTGTGGAGAGTATATTGAGATTATTCAGACACATTTAACAAACGCAATAAAAAGGAGGATGCATTTTGAGAATGTGTCACCAAAAATGTCATCAGAGTATCCTAGCTGCTGACTCCATGTTAGGCTGGTTTCATGAGTCACCTTCTCGTGAGAAGCTGCTCTGTTCATTGTCCCCAAGCCACCACCTCCCCTGCCTTTGTTGAAGTTCTTTCCTCACATACTGGGCATCAAAATGTCTTCCTGTCAAGTGACTTCATCAAGTGGCTGTTTGAGCTTGTGTAGACAGAACTGCTGTTAGAAAGATGAAATAGAAAGGACTCCTGGGCTGCAATTTCATTTGTGATTATATTTTTATTAAAACAGTTATTGACCGAAGCCTAAGTTTCCTATAACATTCAGTCAATCTAGTGGCAATGAAAGTACCCACCTATTGTAGTAAAAAAGTGCAAATCAAGATATTTTAGTAGTATGTGGAATCTAAATTTGTATAATGTTGATACAAAAAAATGAATTTCTTGATTATGTAATGTTTGGTACAGATTTAAAACTCTGCTCAGTCTCCTGGTGACTAATTTGATTCTAATAAGAAACATGTAAATACCAATATAAAAATAACTTGTAACAGTAAAGCAAGAAATAAGGAGAAAAGATAGGAATGATTTTTTTAAATAGACATATCCCTGGGATTTGGGAGGGTGATTCTCTCCTTAGTTGAATTATTACCCTGGCATTTACTTGGGAAAACATCACAGAATACAACTATAGAGCACATTATAGGTAAGATTCTATTAATTCACAAAGACGTCATAAAATGTTTTTTTTAATGGCATGAGTCACTGAATGTCATGTGTTACTAATGACCTATCAATCATGTTTGCTAAACACTAATCATGGAGAAGACTCTTGAGAGTCCCTTGAACTGCCAAGGAGATCCAACCAGTCCATTCTGAAGGAGATCAGCCCTGGGATTTCTTTGGAAGGAATGATGCTAAAGCTGAAACTCCAGTACTTTGGCCACCTCATGTGAAAAGTTGACTCACTGGAAAAGACTCTGATGCTGGGAGGGATTGGGGGCAGGAGGAGAAGGGGACGACAGAGGATGAGATGGCTGGATGGCATCACACACTCGATGGACGTGAGTCTGAGTGAACTCCGGGAGATGGTGATGGATAGGGAGGCCTGGCGTGCTGCAATTCATGGGGTCGCAAAGAGTCGGACACGACTGAGCGACTGAAATGAATGAATGAATCATGACAAACTTTTAAATAAGGTTTATTTGTGGAAAAATTATCATATGACTATGAAATTCATGGAGCATCTTTTTCCCAAGTCCTAGGCAGGTCTACAGGAGTAGGGAGTGTGTGTTAAATTAAGTCCCACTTCTGAGCAATTTGCAAGAAATCCTTCTGTACCTGCTTGCTCTTTTTTCAGATGTTTTTGATGTGGGCCATTTTTTAAAGTCTTTATTGAATTTGGAACAATACTGGTTCTGTTTTATGTTTTGATTTTTGGGGCTGCGAGGAATGTGGGGTCTTAATTCCCAGACCAAAGATGGAACCCACCAGGGATCGAATCCAGAAAGCTTTGCACTGGAAGGCAAAGTCTCAACCATCGGACCACCAAGATCCCCTGCTTGCTCTTTCCAGTTCAAAAATGTTGTCCTTGTGTGTGAAGAAGCTGTGAAAAGCAAAAGTACACACCTTACAAAGGTGCCCACTGTGAATTGAAAAGACAAATAAATACAGACCAATGAACGATGATGATAAAAGCAAAATGGGAATACTCACTATAACGCTGTCCAATTGTCAAACAAAATATTTAGTTACCAGCCTAACCTGTGGCTGGGTCAGCCCAACACCAGATCAGTAGTGGAGATTACCCATAGTCTTCATCAGACACCTCCCACCCTCCTATCTCATGCCCCTGGTCTGAGCATAGAAATCCAGAGAGCTTTGTTTGTGTCTGGTTCTAAGACTGTTGCTCCCTGGGCTTGCCTGCCCCACCCCTACACACCCAGCTCTCAGTCCTTGCCTCTGCAGGCAGCATTTGACAAACTTGCAGAAGATTAGGATGAATGGAAGTAAAGAAGCAAGATGTGCAAAGCATGGACAGTTACTGGCTTTAAGATTATAGATAAATGTAGACATAGCTACAGATGTTGATGGGCTTCCCAGGTGGCTCTCGTGGTAAAGAATCCACCTGCCAAGGCAGGAGACACAAGAGACGCGGGTTCAATCTCTGGGTTGGGAAGATCCCCTGGAGCAGGGCATGGCAACCTTCTCCTTCCTGGAGAATCCCATGGACGGGGGAGTCTGGCAGGCTACAGTCCATGGGGTCGCAGAGTTGGACACGACTGAAGCGACTTAGCATGCACACTCACACATAGAGGCTGATCTATGTCCTTATCTATCTATCATCTATGTATTTATCGATCCTACCTACCTATCATCTACTCACCTATGTGTCTGTCCTCTGCCTTATTCTCCAAACCAATTTAACACAACAGGACAAACATAAATAAGACATTTATGAGAGGCCAACATTAAGAAAGAAAAATAAACTAATGCAGAGATGAAGTTAGAAACAAAACAAATGTTCTCAAATCCAGGGCACTTGTATATGTGGTTCTGAGCTGCTCGGAGGAATGCAAGACAAAAGAGAAATCAATTGCTCAGGGGAAAAAAAAAAGTGACATGGCTCTTTCCATCAGAAAGACCTAAAATCACTTTCTGCAGTTGCTGCTGAAGAGGATCTGCCTTACAGGTACGACCAGCATCATCTAGAGCATCCTTGGAGTAAATGCATTCACTGGATCAGACGTTTCTTTCTGTTTGTTTTTAATGGGTGCAGATTCCCTGTTGCTGAAATGCTGCTCAGTTGGAAAGCACTGTTGGGGAGGTGAGTGGTGCTTCACAGGGAAGTGCTGACTTCACATCCTGTGATGTGATTGACAGCTCCTACTGTGGGCACTGTCAGTGTCACGACTGCCATGATGAGGAGGCTCTAGCGTCGTTATCTGAGATGGGCAAGATCTCGACAGACTAGCGAGTCTCCCTTTTACTAAAATTACCGGAGAATCTTTAAAAAATGACGTGTCGTTCTCACCCTCAAATATGTTTTCCCTCACACTTTCTCTCATACATCAGCCCAATCATTTTATAACTCTAGATGAACTAACCCCTTAGTCTTCATGCAATGTCTCTGAAGCTGGCTTTGTCTAAGGGCATTACGGCTGATCTACGTTATTTTGAGCTGGACTTCTATGATGTATCTCTTACTCTGTTGGCTTTCACTCATTTGTGCTGTGTAGTGATGCGTGCTCCATTAAACAGCCTGTGGTCGCTTCGGTCTTTTTTACGCAGTCCCTTAATCTCAGCCTTTAATTTTATCATTCAGGACGTTAATCTTTCACATGCTTATTAATGTGTTTTAATTTAAATCTGACATCCAGTTTTAAATAAAACTGTCTTTTATTTTAAATAAAAACTGTCTTCTAGTTTAAATAAAACTGTCTTTTATTTGCCCCATCTGTTGCTTACTCTATTTTTCCTCTTTCCTGTTTTAGCTTGAATTAAATGTATTCTTGTGTTCCCATTTTATTATCACTTTTGGCTTCTCATGAAACCCTTTTTAAAAATGTTCATTCACTTATTCAGTCACTAATTTCACCGATTGCTTTGGGGTTCACTGTACCTGTCTTTGCCCTATCATCTATCCTCAACTGATATTATACTAGATCTCATATGATGTAAGGTGCTCAAAGCATTCTATCCTTTCCTCTCTCATCCACTGTGCCATGTCACACATTTTTGTGTCATCAAGCCTGAACCCCATTATTATTTAAATGTATAATTATTTTATTGATGCTGAAATGGGAAAACAATATGATTTAGATAATTTGTATTTGCCAAAAATGGTTGTTCACAGTCCTGTACAAACACATTAATTTCCATCGGTGTCACTTTTCTTTAGCTCTCACGATCTTCCTTCATCCTTTATAATGCTGCTCTTCTGGCAGTGAGCTCTCCCATCTTTTGTTGGCCTGAGATAGTCTTTGGTTACCTTTATTCGTGGGCTGTATGTATATCTGGTAGAGAAACCTGTTTCTGAAGAAACAGAACATTCACGTCTACCCAGAATGGACTTGCCTCTTTCCTTACCAGACTCGCCTGTGGCCTGGTGAGTCCATTTCATCCACAGCTGAGCCCCTCTTGGGTTTTGTTTTTTTTCCCAGATTACCTTGAGTGACTGCAGGCTTTCCATCCCTTCAACAGCCCTCTGCCCTTCCCTGGACATGCTGAGATCTGAAATACAGTGTACCCCAGCATCCCTGCTCCGCTGTCAGCTCCAACAACAGTAGCGAACTATTATGGTATATTATTCGGTCAGAACACTTTGACTCAGGAAAAAACCTGGAATCCTCTTTATTTCAGTTGGTTCAGTTTATAATGGGCCATTGATATGTCAACTTTTGCTTTAAGCTTTTAAAAATTATTTTATGTTGGGTTGCAATGATTTTGGGTAAGATGTGCTATTCTTATAAGTGAATGAGTGTTTAATTTTCACAGATCACATGATGTTTCTAAAGATGATCTTTTTCAATTTCATCAGACTTGATTTTCCCTCAGTTGCCTTTATTTGGATGAAAGGAATTTACTTTTGATTCTTGCACTGTATTTCAGACTTGACAGACTGATAGCATTTTGTTGATTTTATATTAGTGGCATATATTGTTTGCTCAATATCATTGGAGAAATATGAGTGAGTATTAAGGCACTGGAGAAAATCTAAGATCATATGGAAGATGTGTTTGTTTCATAAAACAAATTGTTCTTCTGGATCATCTTTGAAACCACTGAAATACTTTTTGATAAACTAAAGATTTAAAAGGCTCTTCCATGAATCATCTTTCTCAACTTTTTCTAGCTCTTGCTTGTGACAGAAATTGTATTCAGTAGTACTCAGATTATCTTACTCATTACTGAAAAAATATACTTTTGAATATGCATGCATGTTTAGTCTCTCAGTCGTGTCCAACTCTTTGCAACCCCATGGACTGTAGCCCCCCAGGCCCTCTTTTCCATGGGATTTCACAGGCAAGAATCCTGGAATGTGTTGCCATTTCTTTCTCCAGGGGATCGTCCCAACCCAGGGATCAAATAAAGGACTTTTGCATCTCCTGCATTGGCAGGTGGATTCTTTATCACTGTGCCACCTAAGAAGCCTATTACTTTTAGTGTGCCAATAATCTGAACAACATTTACATAAACGTCTCCATCTCCTTAGGTGTCAGAGGGCTGGAAGAAACAGAATAACTATATAACATCAAAGTTTATTCTTCACAATAGAAAGCAGCACCTACCTTATGTGGTGACGTTTGTTTTGAAAAGTTTCTATGAAATGACCAAAAACATACGTAACAATTATTAACTTTCCCTAGCACACTGAGATGCAAAAATGTGACATTTCTTTTCAGCCTTTTTTTTTTAATCCAAATTAAATACGGTTTTAGGAAAATATTCCCCAACATAGCACAAGGCCCAGTATCTGCTGTTATTAAAGGATAATGTTGTTGTTCAGTCGCTCAGTTGTGTCCAGCTGTTTGCAACCCCATGGACTGCAGTAAGCCAGGTTTCCCTGTCCTTCACCATCTCTCAGAACTTGCTCAAACTCATGTCCATTGAATCAATGATGCCATTCAACCATCTCATCCTCAGTCGTCCCCTTCTCCTCCTGCCCTCAATATTTCCCAGCATCAGAGTCTTTTCCAGTGAGTTGTCTCTTCGCAGCAGGTGGCCAAAGTGTTGGAGATTCAGCTTCAGCATCAGTCCTTCCAGTGAAAATTTAGGACTGATTGAAGGATAATAATGTTCTTTATTTCTAAAGCAGTAGCAGAGCCCTATTAGTTGGCATAGTCTAGGAAATTCAAGGGAATTATCTCTACTCTTTGGAATAACTTAGTCACCATTGGGCTTACTTCAGCTTTGATGGTGGGCAAGATTTACTTCTGTGCAAGTCCAGGGTCTCCTACACCAAAGCACCTCATTTCCAGAATCTATAAATGCAAGCAATTCACAGGGTCAACTCATCCTCATATAAAGCAGAGCCCCTGCCCTACACACTGGACTATTCCCTCAGAGGGCTCACTTTCATATGACTCCTTGAAGATGTCACTTTATTTCTTTCATTGTGCCTAGATTAGTGGTTTCCACATATTGCTTTTTACTGAAATTACCTGGGAATCTTTAAAAAGAATACTGATCCGTGGCTCCCATCCCTAAATGTATTTTCAAATACTGCTCTCCACCACTGCCATTGTTTCAAAGATTGTTTCTTGTTAATATCATTTGGTGTTATGTGCCATACACTGTCCTAAGTCCTCTCTATGGACTTTATTTATTTATTTATTACCAGCAGGGTGGGGAAAAGAGCTTATTTGGGAATGGCAGAGAGATTGCCATTAAGGGCATGCAAACTAGAACCTAGACTCTCATACAGAGTGGGGTAAGTCAGAAAGAGAAAAAATATATATAGTATGTTAATGCATACATGTGGAATCTAGAAAAATGGTACTAGTGAGCTTATTGTAGAACAGGCATAGAGACACAGACATAGAGAACAGATTTGTGTCTGTACACTTTAACATTTAAGCTAGTAGAATCTATGCAACATCCTGATTAAACAGGCATTTAGGATGATGCCCACTCACATCTTAGGGAATTGGGCACAAAGGAGTTAAGCTGGTGGGGGCTCACAACTCCTTAAGGGCAGAACTGAATGGGGAGTCAGAGCCTCACAACCTAACCCACCACAATGCACGTCTGCGCCTGATTGACAGTCCTCCCAAGGCTTAAGTCTCCCAAATCCATGCTTCTTCCACTTTCAAAACAACTTCTGTTCAGTGCTCATTATCTCAGCTTCCCATGATCACTGTTCTTTTGAAAAAACAAAATCATTTTATTAAAAATACGTATATTCACCCCCTGTCTCTTATACACATCTATAAGTGGACACTTACCTGAGTCACTGATGACAAAATGTCAATGCTTCTCAAGGAATTGTTTATTCTGCAAACTTTATAATGAGGAGATCTGGAAAGACTTCTACTCAGGATAAATAAATATCTTCATCATCATTTTTTTAACTTTCAACAAAGTTGATATTGATAACAAACTTGAAGTTTATAACTCGAAGACTCTTCACTCTAGTTGATGACACACATTCTCCCTAACTCTTTCATGAAATGGGAAAAAATTCTCAAAATTAAAATGCATTCAAATTAGAAAAAGTCTATGGTACAGTCTATGGTATTTGTCTAAAGGACAGAATTATTACAAAGAGAAGGGAATTACTACAAAGAAAAGAGAAGGATTTTGTACATGTCAATAATCCCCCCTTACTCTGCTAGCTGGATGGCATTCCAAGGCTACAGTGTCTGAGTGGGTGGCAGGGGGCATTTGTTCTTGCTATCTCTACTTAAGAGCCTGCCATCTCAAAAAGACCGGTGCTCTTACCTCCCAACATTTCAATGTCTTGTTTACACTGTTTATTCATTTACTAGGCTGTCAGCTTTGTCTTTAACAAGTCAAGTCCATTTTGAAATGGATTCGTGTCTATTAAAAAAAAGAACTCCCTCAAATCTATTAGGCCCATATCTGCTCAGAGAGATCCCTGAACATCAAAGGGTGTAACTCAGACCCATGCTAAAGTTACCACATGTATAGGCAGAATTAGAAACTAACATTGAAGGGGGAAAGACAAGGTATATTTTCTTTTTTTGTTTATTTTAAAATCTGGCCTCTCTCATCAATATTCAGTTCAGTTCAGTTCAGTTCAGTTGCTCAGTAGTGTCCGACTCTTTGCAACCCCATGAATCACAGCACGCCAGGCTATTCATGGGGTCGCAAAGAGTCGGACACGACTGAGCGACTGAAATGAATGAATGAATCATGACAAACTTTTAAATAAGGTTTATTGGTGGAAAAATTATCATATGACTATGAAATTCATGGAGCATCTTTTTCCCAAGTCCTAGGCAGGTCTACAGGAGTAGGGAGTGTGTGTTAAATTAAGTCCCACTTCTGAGCAATTTGCAAGAAATCCTTCTGTACCTGCTTGCTCTTTTTTCAGATGTTTTTGATGTGGGCCATTTTTTAAAGTCTTTATTGAATTTGGAACAATACTGGTTCTGTTTTATGTTTTGATTTTTGGGGCTGCGAGGAATGTGGGGTCTTAATTCCCAGACCAAAGATGGAACCCACCAGGGATCGAATCCAGAAAGCTTTGCACTGGAAGGCAAAGTCTCAACCATCGGACCACCAAGATCCCCTGCTTGCTCTTTCCAGTTCAAAAATGTTGTCCTTGTGTGTGAAGAAGCTGTGAAAAGCAAAAGTACACACCTTACAAAGGTGCCCACTGTGAATTGAAAAGACAAATAAATACAGGCCAATGAATGATGATGATAAAAGCAAAATGGGAATACTCACTATAACGCTGTCCAATTGTTAAACAAAATATTTAGTTACCAGCCTAACCTGTGGCTGGGTCAGCCCAACATCAGATCAGTAATGGAGATTACCCATAGTCTTCATCAGACACCTCCCACCCTCCTATCTCATGCCCCTGGTCTGAGCATAGAAATCCAGAGAGCTTTGTTTGTGTCTGGTTCTAAGACTGTTGCTCCCTGGGCTTGCCTGCCCCACCCCTACACACCCAGCTCTCAGTCCTTGCCTCTGCAGGCAGCATTTGACAAACTTGCAGAAGATTAGGATGAATGGAAGTAAAGAAGCAAGATGTGCAAAGCATGGACAGTTACTGGCTTTAAGATTATAGATAAATGTAGACATAGCTACAGATGTTGATGGGCTTCCCAGGTGGCTCTCGTGGTAAAGAATCCACCTGCCAAGGCAGGAGACACAAGAGACGCGGGTTCAATCTCTGGGTTGGGAAGATCCCCTGGAGCAGGGCATGGCAACCTTCTCCTTCCTGGAGAATCCCATGGACGGGGGAGTCTGGCAGGCTACAGTCCATGGGGTCGCAGAGTTGGACACGACTGAAGCGACTTAGCATGCACACTGACACATAGAGGCTGATCTATGTCCTTATCTATCTATCATCTATGTATTTATCGATCCTACCTACCTATCATCTACTCACCTATGTGTCTGTCCTCTGCCTTATTCTCCAAACCAATTTAACACAACAGGACAAACATAAATAAGACATTTATGAGAGGCCAACATTAAGAAAGAAAAATAAACTAATGCAGAGATGAAGTTAGAAACAAAACAAATGTTCTCAAATCCAGGGCACTTGTATATGTGGTTCTGAGCTGCTCGGAGGAATGCAAGACAAAAGAGAAATCAATTGCTCAGGGGAAAAAAAAAAAGTGACATGGCTCTTTCCATCAGAAAGACCTAAAATCACTTTCTGCAGTTGCTGCTGAAGAGGATCTGCCTTACAGGTACGACCAGCATCATCTAGAGCATCCTTGGAGTAAATGCATTCACTGGATCAGACGTTTCTTTCTGTTTGTTTTTAATGGGTGCAGATTCCCTGTTGCTGAAATGCTGCTCAGTTGGAAAGCACTGTTGGGGAGGTGAGTGGTGCTTCACAGGGAAGTGCTGACTTCACATCCTGTGATGTGATTGACAGCTCCTACTGTGGGCACTGTCAGTGTCACGACTGCCATGATGAGGAGGCTCTAGCGTCGTTATCTGAGATGGGCAAGATCTCGACAGACTAGCGAGTCTCCCTTTTACTAAAATTACCGGAGAATCTTTAAAAAATGACGTGTCGTTCTCACCCTCAAATATATTTTCCCTCACACTTTCTCTCATACATCAGCCCAATCATTTTATAACTCTAGATGAACTAACCCCTTAGTCTTCATGCAATGTCTCTGAAGCTGGCTTTGTCTAAGGGCATTACGGCTGATCTACGTTATTTTGAGCTGGACTTCTATGATGTATCTCTTACTCTGTTGGCTTTCACTCATTTGTGCTGTGTAGTGATGCGTGCTCCATTAAACAGCCTGTGGTCGCTTCGGTCTTTTTTACGCAGTCCCTTAATCTCAGCCTTTAATTTTATCATTCAGGACGTTAATCTTTCACATGCTTATTAATGTGTTTTAATTTAAATCTGACATCCAGTTTTAAATAAAACTGTCTTTTATTTTAAATAAAAACTGTCTTCTAGTTTAAATAAAACTGTCTTTTATTTGCCCCATCTGTTGCTTACTCTATTTTTCCTCTTTCCTGTTTTAGCTTGAATTAAATGTATTCTTGTGTTCCCATTTTATTATCACTTTTGGCTTCTCATGAAACCCTTTTTAAAAATGTTCATTCACTTATTCAGTCACTAATTTCACCGATTGCTTTGGGGTTCACTGTACCTGTCTTTGCCCTATCATCTATCCTCAACTGATATTATACTAGATCTCATATGATGTAAGGTGCTCAAAGCATTCTATCCTTTCCTCTCTCATCCACTGTGCCATGTCACACATTTTTGTGTCATCAAGCCTGAACCCCATTATTATTTAAATGTATAATTATTTTATTGATGCTGAAATGGGAAAACAATATGATTTAGATAATTTGTATTTGCCAAAGATGGTTGTTCACATTCCTGTACAAACACATTAATTTCCATCGGTGTCACTTTTCTTTAGCTCTCACGATCTTCCTTCATCCTTTATAATGCTGCTCTTCTGGCAGTGAGCTCTCCCATCTTTTGTTGGCCTGAGATAGTCTTTGGTTACCTTTATTCGTGGGCTGTATGTATATCTGGTAGAGAAACCTGTTTCTGAAGAAACAGAACATTCACGTCTACCCAGAATGGACTTGCCTCTTTCCTTACCAGACTCGCCTGTGGCCTGGTGAGTCCATTTCATCCACAGCTGAGCCCCTCTTGGGTTTTGTTTTTTTTCCCAGATTACCTTGAGTGACTGCAGGCTTTCCATCCCTTCAACAGCCCTCTGCCCTTCCCTGGACATGCTGAGATCTGAAATACAGTGTACCCCAGCATCCCTGCTCCGCTGTCAGCTCCAACAACAGTAGCGAACTATTATGGTATATTATTCGGTCAGAACACTTTGACTCAGGAAAAAACCTGGAATCCTCTTTATTTCAGTTGGTTCAGTTTATAATGGGCCATTGATATGTCAACTTTTGCTTTAAGCTTTTAAAAATTATTTTATGTTGGGTTGCAATGATTTTGGGTAAGATGTGCTATTCTTATAAGTGAATGAGTGTTTAATTTTCACAGATCACATGATGTTTCTAAAGATGATCTTTTTCAATTTCATCAGACTTGATTTTCCCTCAGTTGCCTTTATTTGGATGAAAGGAATTTACTTTTGATTCTTGCACTGTATTTCAGACTTGACAGACTGATAGCATTTTGTTGATTTTATATTAGTGGCATATATTGTTTGCTCAATATCATTGGAGAAATATGAGTGAGTATTAAGGCACTGGAGAAAATCTAAGATCATATGGAAGATGTGTTTGTTTCATAAAACAAATTGTTCTTCTGGATCATCTTTGAAACCACTGAAATACTTTTTGATAAACTAAAGATTTAAAAGGCTCTTCCATGAATCATCTTTCTCAACTTTTTCTAGCTCTTGCTTGTGACAGAAATTGTATTCAGTAGTACTCAGATTATCTTACTCATTACTGAAAAAATATACTTTTGAATATGCATGCATGTTTAGTCTCTCAGTCGTGTCCAACTCTTTGCAACCCCATGGACTGTAGCCCCCCAGGCCCTCTTTTCCATGGGATTTCACAGGCAAGAATCCTGGAATGTGTTGCCATTTCTTTCTCCAGGGGATCGTCCCAACCCAGGGATCAAATAAAGGACTTTTGCATCTCCTGCATTGGCAGGTGGATTCTTTATCACTGTGCCACCTAAGAAGCCTATTACTTTTAGTGTGCCAATAATCTGAACAACATTTACATAAACGTCTCCATCTCCTTAGGTGTCAGAGGGCTGGAAGAAACAGAATAACTATATAACATCAAAGTTTATTCTTCACAATAGAAAGCAGCACCTACCTTATGTGGTGACGTTTGTTTTGAAAAGTTTCTATGAAATGACCAAAAACATACGTAACAATTATTAACTTTCCCTAGCACACTGAGATGCAAAAATGTGACATTTCTTTTCAGCCTTTTTTTTTTAATCCAAATTAAATACGGTTTTAGGAAAATATTCCCCAACATAGCACAAGGCCCAGTATCTGCTGTTATTAAAGGATAATGTTGTTGTTCAGTCGCTCAGTTGTGTCCAGCTGTTTGCAACCCCATGGACTGCAGTAAGCCAGGTTTCCCTGTCCTTCACCATCTCTCAGAACTTGCTCAAACTCATGTCCATTGAATCAATGATGCCATTCAACCATCTCATCCTCAGTCGTCCCCTTCTCCTCCTGCCCTCAATATTTCCCAGCATCAGAGTCTTTTCCAGTGAGTTGTCTCTTCGCAGCAGGTGGCCAAAGTGTTGGAGATTCAGCTTCAGCATCAGTCCTTCCAGTGAAAATTTAGGACTGATTGAAGGATAATAATGTTCTTTATTTCTAAAGCAGTAGCAGAGCCCTATTAGTTGGCATAGTCTAGGAAATTCAAGGGAATTATCTCTACTCTTTGGAATAACTTAGTCACCATTGGGCTTACTTCAGCTTTGATGGTGGGCAAGATTTCCTTCTGTGCAAGTCCAGGGTCTCCTACACCAAAGCACCTCATTTCCAGAATCTATAAATGCAAGCAATTCACAGGGTCAACTCATCCCCATATAAAGCAGAGCCCCTGCCCTACACACTGGACTATTCCCTCAGAGGGCTCACTTTCATATGACTCCTTGAAGATGTCACTTTATTTCTTTCATTGTGCCTAGATTAGTGGTTTCCACATATTGCTTTTTACTGAAATTACCTGGGAATCTTTAAAAAGAATACTGATCCGTGGCTCCCATCCCTAAATGTATTTTCAAATACTGCTCTCCACCACTGCCATTGTTTCAAAGATTGTTTCTTGTTAATATCATTTGGTGTTATGTGCCATACACTGTCCTAAGTCCTCTCTATGGACTTTATTTATTTATTTATTACCAGCAGGGTGGGGAAAAGAGCTTATTTGGGAATGGCAGAGAGATTGCCATTAAGGGCATGCAAACTAGAACCTAGACTCTCATACAGAGTGGGGTAAGTCAGAAAGAGAAAAAATATATATAGTATGTTAATGCATACATGTGGAATCTAGAAAAATGGTACTAGTGAGCTTATTGTAGAACAGGCATAGAGACACAGACATAGAGAACAGATTTGTGTCTGTACACTTTAACATTTAAGCTAGTAGAATCTATGCAACATCCTGATTAAACAGGCATTTAGGATGATGCCCACTCACATCTTAGGGAATTGGGCACAAAGGAGTTAAGCTGGTGGGGGCTCACAACTCCTTAAGGGCAGAACTGAATGGGGAGTCAGAGCCTCACAACCTAACCCACCACAATGCACGTCTGCGCCTGATTGACAGTCCTCCCAAGGCTTAAGTCTCCCAAATCCATGCTTCTTCCACTTTCAAAACAACTTCTGTTCAGTGCTCATTATCTCAGCTTCCCATGATCACTGTTCTTTTGAAAAAACAAAATCATTTTATTAAAAATACGTATATTCACCCCCCTTACTCTGCTAGCTGGATGGCATTCCAAGGCTACAGTGTCTGAGTGGGTGGCAGGGGGCATTTGTTCTTGCTATCTCTACTTAAGAGCCTGCCATCTCAAAAAGACCGGTGCTCTTACCTCCCGACATTTCAATGTCTTGTTTACACTGTTTATTCATTTACTAGGCTGTCAGCTTTGTCTTTAACAAGTCAAGTCCATTTTGAAATGGATTCGTGTCTATTAAAAAAAAGAACTCCCTCAAATCTATTAGGCCCATATCTGCTCAGAGAGATCCCTGAACATCAAAGGGTGTAACTCAGACCCATGCTAAAGTTACCACATGTATAGGCAGAATTAGAAACTAACATTGAAGGGGGAAAGACAAGGTATATTTTCTTTTTTTGTTTATTTTAAAATCTGGCCTCTCTCATCAATATTCAGTTCAGTTCAGTTCAGTTCAGTTGCTCAGTAGTGTCCGACTCTTTGCAACCCCATGAATCACAGCACGCCAGGCCTCCCTGTCCATCACTAACTCCCGGAGTTCACTCAGACTCAAGTCCATCAAGTCGGTGATACCATGCAGCCGTCTCATTCTCTGTCGTCCCCTTCTCCTCCTGCCCCCAATCCCTCCCAGCATCGGAGTCTTCTCCAATGAATCAACTCTTCGCCTGAGGTGGCCAAAGTACTAGAGTTTCAGCTTTAGCATCAGTCCTTCCAATGAACACCCAGGACTGATCTCCTTTAGGATGGACTGGTTGGATCTCCCTGTAGTCAAGGGACTCTCAAGGGTCTTCTCCAACACCACAGTTCAAAAGCATCAATTCTTCAGCGCTCAGCTTTCTTCACAGTCCAACTCTCACATCCATACAAATATCGCAAAATACGTTCTATTTTGAGAAATAATTGCTTTGATTTTTGTTTGGAACGGTAAACCTCCTGTTGACCTTTGCTAGAGGGAGTGCAACAAATCTCAAGATTTAATCATCATTTCTGGCAGATCTCTCTCCAAGACCGCCATGGTTTCTAATTCTGGCATTAACAATTAGCAAGGCTAGTCCACCATTTTTCTTTGGATTTCTAGAAATTTTTCTTGCCAATTGGGGAATAAATTCCATGAGATTTTCTTTCAAGTTATCTCTTATGGATTTCTCACTTTAAGAATTTAAAAGGGCATTAAAAATGTTTTTACAGCCAGTCCCTATCTTGTTTGTCTAAACCATATTATTTCATTTTCTTATGTAAAAGGTGCCAGGAACTTGCACCCTTGTCTTCTTCATCCTGTTTGGAGGTCGTGGACATGAATTTTGATCTCCTTTTTTGAAAAGTATCTTTGAAGGTAAATAGTCCCATTAGCGGTTTCATTTTTGAAACCGTTGTTTAGTCACTAAGTCATGTCTGATTCTTTTACGGCCCCATGGACTGTAGCTCTCCAGACTCCTCTGTCCTTGAGATTTCCCAGGCAAGAATACTGGAGTGGGTTGCCAGTTCTTTCTCCAAGGGATCTTCTCTACCCAGGGATAGAACCCAAGCCTCCTGCATTGGCGGGCAGATTCTTTACCACTGAGCCACCAGGGACTACAGTCCCATTAGTACTTTCATTAGGAAGTATCACCTGGGTATCACCTGGATATCTTATTTCCATGCATCCTTGGATATTCTTCCCTTGTTCTTATTTTACTTTAGAAAAAAAAAAAAAAGCAGCATTTTGAAATAAATCCTTCTTAAGTCAAAGCTTACTGGTGCAGGAGGAAAATCAGAGAATTCTAAGAACACCTTCCTGAAGGAATTGTCTTGGTTTTGTGTTATTTACTGTATATGCAGGCATCCAACCTTCCCTTGCTTCTCTTTGTTTCTATTGGACCAGAGTCTCTCAGACATGAATGAAGTGTCAGGGGACTTTACCTGCTTTCTTTTAGCTCAGACCCCAAGCAAGAGGCCTGAGAAGTAGACAGCATTGCACAGCTCGGAACTTTTCCTCTTGGGAGCATGCTGGTTCCAGTTGCAGAGAATTCTGCACCAGTGTTTAAATATACTAGCACCTGCTCTGCCCTGGCCCTGGCTGTTCATTTAGGGTAATTCTCAAGGTAAAGTTTAGCAACTGTTGAAGCCCGTCAACCCTCAAAATGTGTTGTCCTGTGTAGTCTCCAGTCTCTCCTGAGTGCTTTACACTTTGGATCCCAGGGGAAGCTGTGGTGATGTTGACAACAGTGGTATTTCAAATCTATCAGCAGTGCTGTGGACTGAAAAAATATTCACAACTGAATAGTTTAACATTAGTGTTTTATATGGTGGGGACTTTTAGGACTTCAAGCCCAGGAGACAGCATCTCAAGTAACCGTGACAGGACTGCTCTCAGAAAGCAAGAGGAGGACCCTTGTTATCTGGAGGTTTTGTGACAAAGGGCAGATAGTCTGAATATTAAAAGATTAATGATACTTAAAGAAAAACGGATATGCCGAGTTAAGGAATTCAGTACTTTTCTATGTATGGGAAGGTGCAAGATTCTGAGATCACTGAAGTCTTTCCTTTGATATGGACAGCGATCTGGGGCCAGCATCCTGTTTTGACCTCTGTACCGTCCTCATGGCTCACCACGGGGAGTGGCTGCAGTGGCTCCATGGCAGGTGTGCTTCCCTTCATGACTTCCCTCACGGCTCACCAGCTCACCGTCCATGGTGGCTCTAGTTGCTGATGATTCTGGCATTCTTTGTTTCCTGATTAAGCAGGAGATATGCCACTTCTCAAATCCAATCTTGTTACTATGAACATGTTTTTGTGGCTAGAAAAGCAATCCCAACCATGCCCTTGTTGTTCTATTTTATGCCAATGGGATTCCAGGCTTAAGTGACCATCTTGAGATTAAAATTTCTTGTTCTTTGAGAATGACATTCTTCAATGATGAACATATTTCACTTAAATAAACAACTCTTGGGAATCAATACTTCTGAATCTGCTGAAAATTTCCTTAATCTACTTCCTTAACACAGATTTTACAGGCTTCTCATTGGTCTCCCTAATTCAAAAAGAAAGCGTGCTGCCTCTCATACTGAAGTTCAAGATCTTCTCATATAAAAGCCATTCCTCTTTCCTAGTCTACCTAGATTCTGCTCATGTCACCACTTGTCACTGTATTTATCCTTGCATCCTAACCTCTAACCTTAAGCTTTAATTAATAATCCATATAAGAAATCTTAAAGTAGAAATAGGAGATATTTATTTCGTTTCAGCCATCTCTGTAAACAGAATCTGAATACATCATCAAACGGAGTCGAATTAACACAGTAATTATATTTAAAGAATTAAGACCTTATGAGAAGGGCAAGAATTGAGTTGTTCGGAATGACTGTCTTTCCAACGTTTGGACAAAAATCTTCAAACACTGTTCTGTGCACATGTGTTACATACAAGGGACTATCACATGACTTATTCATCTTAGTTCCTCCTCACTTGAAGTAATTGATGATAAAATGCAACCAAAAGTAATACCACTAATTGAGACAAAGCCTTAACTTTTGTCCTCGATGATCCCATTGACAAGTGGAATATTTCCTGCCATGTCAGGAAACAAAGAATGTCACAGTTATCAAAGAATGTCACACTGAAGCCACAGGTGATGGTGAGCTGGTAAGTCCTGAAAGGACTCAGGAAGGAAATAATTCCTGCCATCTAGCAGCATTATGGCAGAAAGTGAAGAGGAACTAAAAAGCCTCTTGATGAAAGTGAAAGAGGAGAGTGAAAAAGTTGGCTTAAAGCTCAACATTCAGAAAATGAAGATCATGGCATCTGGCCCATCATTTCATGGGAAATAGATGGGGAAACAGTGGAAACAGTGTCAGACTTTATTTTTTGGGGCTTCAAAATCACTGCAGATGGTGACTGCAGCCATGAAATTAAAAGACACCTACCCTACTCCTTGGAAGAAAAGTTATGACCAACCTAGTAATGTCTCAAAGCAGAGTAAAGTAAAGTAATGTCTCAAAAGCAGAGACATTACTTTGCCAACAAGGTTCTGTCTAGTCAAGGCTATGGTTTTACCAGTGGTCATGTATGGATATGAGAGTTGGACTGTGAAGAAAGCTGATTACCAAAGAAATGATGCTTTTGAACTATGGTGTTGGAGAAGACTCTTGTGAGTCCCTTGGACTGCAAGGAGATCCAACCGAAAAGTCAAACACGACTGAACGACGGAACTGAACTGAACTGAGCAGCCGTAAGACTGTAGCCAATCCCCACGGTGAGCCCTGAAGGAACTCAGGATGTGAAAATACAATGTCCTAGCCTCTCTGGATTCTGAGGAATTTTACAGTCAAAGGGGTGGTGTTGCTCATTAGGATCAGAGTGCTGAGGGGGGCAGAAATTCCTTCAATTCAGAGATTATTTGGCCTCAGGTGTTGATGGGCAAACCGTGACCTCTCTGGAAGGAAGAATCTTCACCAAGTAGGTCATTTCAGTCAGTTCAGTTCAGTCACTCAGTCGTGTCCAACTCTTTGCAACCCCATGAATCCCAGCACGCCAGGCCTCCTGTCCATCACCAACTCCCTGAGTTCACTCAGACTCACATCCATCACGTCAGTGATGCCATCCAACCATCTCATCCTCTGTCGTCCCCTTCTCCTCCTGCCCCCAATTCCTCCCAGCATCAGAGTCTTTTCCAATGAGTCAACTCTTCACATGAGGTGGCCAAAGCACTGGAGTTTCAGCCTTACCACCATTCCTTCCAAAGAACACCCAGGACCGATCTCCTTTAGAATGGACTGGTTGGATTTCCTTGCAGTCCAAGGGACTCAAGAATCTTCTCCAACACCACAGTTCAAAAGCATCAATTCTTCACCACTCAGCTTTCATCACAGTCCAACTCTCACATCCATACATGACCACTGG
>SJYX01005188.1:257730-269399 GCA_006410675.1 Oreotragus oreotragus
AAAAAAAAAAAAAAAAGACCCAAAGAAATGATAACAAAATAGTAATATAATAAGAATAAAGAAATAGAAGGGAAATATGATATTCTTTGAAATAGTTTAGCCTATGATTAATTTCTCTAAAATCAGTTTCAAAAGCAATCACCACAAATGTGAACATCTGCTGGGTCATCTGGCTGGCAAGTGCCCACTGGATGAGCAGCTGGAGGCGGGCCAAAGGCTTCCTGCGTTACTCGCCTGGACTCTGGGGGATCTGAGGCGCCTCATTGTCACTCTCCCGAGAACATGTCTTGTGAAACGTGGGAGAACTATCCTGGAGAAGCTACATCCAGAAGTAGGAGACTGAGGTCCCAACAAGTGGGAACAGAGTTGAGGACTCCTGACAGTGCTTTCAGGAGGCACCCGAGCCCACGGGATGTCTCCCTCATGATCAACCCACACAGGGAGCAGGACCAGGTTCTGCAGCTCGGGGCGAGGTCTGCTTCTGCTGTGGATGACTCACCCTGGGGAAAGAGCAGGAAGCCTGAATACAGTGCTGCCGGTGAGAGTGTTTTATTTCTGTCTCCTTTCCCTTTCCCCTCAACCCTCCCTGGAGCTAAGAGATTAAGATGCATCAGAATACAATCCATAAGGGACTCTTTTAATACCAGAATAAGCTCTTTTGCTGGAGGAGAAAGCCTGTGGCATAAAATACAAGAATGTCTTCAGGTCAAAGAAATAGAGGCAAAAACAAAAGACTGTCTTCTCAGTGCAAACAGGCTCTCTCACCACCGTTTGACCCTGATGTCTCCTAGGCTGCTCACTGGGAATTTTAAGTCACAGAAGGCATCCTGCTTATGGCTGATAATTCAGTCAATTCAATATTTAAAGATGAATATTCATCTTTATCTTCATAGGACTCATTGGGATGCTATTTTTAAATACATTGATTCCTAGTGTCCACCCCCAAAATGTGGATTTGTCTATTTGGAGAGGAGCCTCAGCATTGGTCTATGTTTAAAACCTTCCCAAGCAGTTCACTAGGAACTAAGGTTAAGAACCACTGGTCTGTCACGTCCAATTTCTGTTGTTTTTTTTGTTTTTTTCTTTTTTTTACATTACAAAACAAATTTCTCCTTAATCCTTAAGCAGTACTCTATCATCTCCTCCAGAAATAAAAGCAAAACAAACACTCTGTACTCATCCCAGGAGGTCAGCTCTATGCTAATACCAGAACCAGGTGAAGACACTACAAGAAATGGAAACTAGAGACCAATAGCTTTTATGAATATGGGTACAAAACACTTCAACAAAACATTGTCAGATTAAATAAAAACAACACATGAAAATAACTGCACACTGCTAGCAAGTGAATTTTATTTCATGTATGGAAGCCTGGCTCAACATCAATTGATGTACTTCCTCATATCAACAAGCTAACAAAGAAAAACCATAAGAATATTGTAATTGCTACAGAAAAAAACATTTGAGAAAATTTAACATCATGAAAACTCTCAGCAAATTAAGACTAAAATAAACATTCTCAATTTGACACAGGATACCTTCAGAACCCTACAGTAAACATACTTAATGATGAGATGGATACTTTTCCCTACAGGTCAGGAAAAATGAAGGGTTCTTTTTTTCACCATCAGTGCTTACCAATCTACAAAAGTCAATTGCTTTCCTATAGATCACAAATGAACATTTAAATTTGAAATTTAAAGACCAATACAAATTACAATAGTATCAAAAAATAAGATACTTAGGTGAAAATCTTACAAAATATGTATAACATAATTATGCATAAAACTACAAATTACTACTGAAAGAAACAAGAAAATCTAAATAAATAGATATTCTGTGTGCACGAATTGGAAGATTCAATACTGTTAAGATGTCAGTTCCCTCCAAATTGAACTACGGATTCTAGGGAACCCTAACTGAAATCCTAATAAGTTATTTTGTAGATATTGACAAACTGATTCATGTCAATGTATGCCAAAACCAATAGAATACTGTAAAGTAAAATAAAGTAAAATGGAAGCTCTAAAAAAAAAAAAAAAAGTTTATAGGGAAAAATAAAGGACCTGGAATAACCAACACAATTCTAAAGAGAAAGAGCGCTGTTAGAGGACTCTTTCTCTGTACCCGACTTCAAGACTTGTTTTAGCACTACAGCAGCCAAGATGGGGCTTCCCAGGTGGTTCAATGGTAAAGAACTCGCCTGCCAATGCAGGGCACTCAGGAGACTCGGATTCCTTGGGTTGGAAGGATCCCCTGGAGAAGGGAATGGCAACCCACTGCAGTATTCTTGCCTGGGAAGAAGACCCTGATGGGCTATAGTCCATGGAGGTCGCAAAAGGTCAGACACGACTGAAGTAAATAAGCACCCACACAACCAAGATGGTGTTATATTGGTGAAGAAATAGACATATACATTAAAGAGAAAGGGGAACCCAGAAATAGATCCATGTCAGTGCAGTAAGTCGGACAGACTGAGCGACTTCACTTTCATGCACTGGAGAAGGAAATGGCAACCCACTCCAGTATTCTTGCCTGGAGAATCCCAGGGACAGGGGAGCCTGGTGGGCTGCCGTCTATGGGGCCACACAGAGTCGGACGCAACTGAAGTGACTTAGCAGCAGCAGCAGTGCAGTAAAATGATATTTGACAAAAGTGCAAAGGCATTTAAATGAGAAAGGAAATCCTTTCCTCAACTGGTGCTGGGAGATTTTGATGCCCACGTGAATAAAAACATAAACCTGGACACAAACCTCCACCTTAAAAAAAAAAAAAATTAAGTAATCAAAATGGAGCAGAGAACTAATGTAAAGCATAAAACTATAAAACTTATAGAAGAAAACATAAGAGAAGGTATGTGTGAATTTGAGTTTGATGATGAGGTTTTACATGCAACACCAAAATCAAGATCCTTTTAAAAAACTGATAATTTGGATTAAAAACTTCTGTTCAGGGGAAGACATCTTTTACAGAGTGAAAAGGTAAGCCACAGGATGGAAGCAAATCTATGTAAAATGAATACTTGATAAAGAACTTGTTCATAAATATACAAAAAATTCTAAAAACAGCAAATATAATAAAATAATCACCTTTCTTAATAGTGTTAGAACAAGCAGACAGAAAAATCAATAAGGATACAAGATATTAACAACACTATTTACAGAACTTGACCTAAGTAATTAAAAAAAAAAATGCCCACCATCAACAGAATTTACATACTTTTTAATGGCTAGTGCCCCTTGTACAAAAATTGTCTACAACCAGTCCCATAAAGAAATCTTCAAGAAACCAAGATTAAAATTAATCACAGGATACCTTCTGATGATAAAGTTAGAAATCAATAACATAGTAACCAGAGAGTTCTTAGCTATATGAAAAATAAACAGTATAATTCTAAATACCACAAAAATAATAGGAATCACATTATTTAAAAATATTTAAATGAAATGTTAATATGATACTGCATATTGAAATTTTACAATATACTGACAAGGCAATGCTTAGAGGAAAATTTAGGACAAAATGCACAAATTAGATTCATGTCAATGTATGCCAAAACCAACAGAGTACTGTAAAGTAAAATAAAGTAAAAAAAAATAATTTTTTAATAAATAAATAAATATTTCAAGACCCCCAAAAAAAGAAAGAAAGAAAATAAGATTGAAATTGTTAATATGATACTGCATATTGAAATTTTACAATATACTGACAAGGCAATGCTTAGAGGAAAATTTAGGACAAAATGCGCAAATTAGATTCATGTCAATGTATGCCAAAACCAATAGAGTACTGTAAAGTAAAATAAAGTAAAAAAAAATTTTTTTTTAATAAATAAATAAATATTTCAAGACCCCCAAAAAAGAGAAAGAAAGAAAATAAGATTGAAATTCAGTCTAATTTCCCATCTTAAAAATCTAGAAAAAACAGGCAAATCAAAATAAAGAAAATGATAATAAAAATTAAAAAATCAGTAGAACAGAAAATTAAAAGTAGAGTAAGTCAACAATGCCAAAATTGATTCTTTGAAAAGATTAATTCAGCTAGCAATCCACTGACAATATAGATCAAAGAAAAAGAGAGAAAGAAAAAAATTACCCATGTCAGGTATGTAACAAGGATACATCAAGAAGTCCCAATTATACAGTATTTGATCTTTCCTATATATCAAGAATACTTGACATTGGCCATTCTAGTATTAATTCAACAGTTTAATAATTTCAGGACTAGTCCTTCCCTCTGGGCTGCTAAATGGCTGCCACAGCTCCAGACATCACATCCTTAAAGAACCATGGATGGCTAAAATCATTAAACAGAAGTGAGGCATTCTCCTCACCTGCCCTATTTTATCAAAAGGAAATTCTTTCCCAGAATTAAGTCAATAGGCTTCATTTTATAAGCTGTTCATCAGAAGTGAGATTATAAGCTCTTCAGAGACTATGACAACACACCACAACATCAAAGGCTCCTCAACTATTTATCCCTGTATAGTTATATATATTTCTATGGGGACTCTGAGTATGTATACCGATATATACCGACATATAATGATCAAGAAAGATGAGGAGTGGTAACTCTGGGACAGCAATCATGTTCTCTGTCACACTTAGCCTTTGTCTCAGTTCCATGAGTAAATCCATGGTCTCTTTTGAAAAGCTACTACTGGTTGTCTATTACTTGCCAATGAAATTGCACAGTCTAGTACAAACTGGATCTTATTTATTCATTGGTATCTGGATCTTAGTTATTCATTGGTATCTTATTTATTCATTGGTATTCAAGTTAATAAACATACCAGCTACAAATCACTCATAGTCATGAAGAAAAAACATTCACCTTTCATTTATCATTTCTACATCTGTTTCACTATACATATTTATAGATAATAAAATTATATTTACTTTACAATATTTTAGAATGCAAGGTTATTTTTTACCTTGCTATATTCACATATCAAGTACATGAATAAATACCAGGCAGTTCAAGACATAGTCGCAGGAGCCTACCTTGGACCAGATCTCTGTGCTGTGGTGAACTCATTGGTCTCTACAAGTCTCAGTCTATAACATGCACAAATAATTCCAATATGTGTATAGGAGCTAAGAGAGAAAAGACAAGGATTCAAGAAAAATGTTTCTGGAAGAGAGCACTGGGTAAAAATATACATCCTGATGCTTGATCACATGCCTTTTCCTGCTATAACTTTAACCCAATAGAAACAGACACTGATGTAGAGTTCATTGAATTGTGCTGCCCCTTTATGATGGAAATCTAATGTAAAATGTTTACCCTAAACTGGGTGGAGGACAGAATGCTGATGCTCTGATTGAATCAGAAATGTATCTGGATCCTCGGCGTATCCTATCATTTGTTTCCTAAACAAATCTGGTTAGAGAAAACATCAAAGATACTTTTGAGAAAATAGAACTTGGGGAAATAAATTCAGTCCAACTGACATTAAACTCTGCTCCTGTCAAACCAAACAGGATTTTAATGTTTCTTGCCTGTTAAGTATTAGTGAGGAATCTGTCCAAACAGTAAAAAATAAAATCCCACAGTCATTAAATCAAAGTAATTAGAACTCCGGTGATGGGTGAAAGTGGAATCAGATGTTTTCCCTCCCTGGGAAGTAGCCGTTGGCTGCGGGGTTTGAAAACCCACGACTTCCGATGGAGAGCTACAGCCAGGTATTATGCGGGTTACACTGAGTCATATTTTTGTCTTTTTCATGTAAGACATGAATCATACAGAGAAATTCGATTTTTAGAAGTCGTGTGCTGACTTTTTTGCTGCAACCTGTAGAAGTTAGCTGTGTCACTCCAGATGTTAAAATATTTTCCCTGAGAATTGTTAGGGTAGAATTCTTTAGTTCAGGATTCCAGTATATTTTACTCCCTACTCCTGCAACAGGATGGAGATTCTATTAACTGCTGTTCACCATAAATCACCTCCACCAAAAAGAGGGGCAAAACACCAGGAAAACAACAGCCATAAATGCCTCATGGATCCAAATAGCACTAAATCCTGAGTTAACTGGTTGAATGGCAAGTGGCTTTCTCTGTTAAGATGATTTACACATTTCAAAATGATTTTTTACATTTATTTTAATCTTGAATTACAGTGGATATGTAGTACAAATAAACTAATAAAATAGAAAAAATTTCAGCAAAATCAGTCACTATAAATTGGTGCCATTTATAGCAAGAAATCCTATAGTTTTTCAGTGATGAATAGTATTAGGGATGAATATAGACGTTGACATGACTTGCATTTCTTAATCTAATAACTAATAAAAATAACACTGATTTCAGACACATATTGACCCATCCCTACAGGGCAGACGAAGCCTTCTCTTCTCATTTTCAGGGCAATGAATCCATAAATCCTCGCACTGACATTTAAGTGTTATTACAGATGAGGAACTTATGGTCCCGCCTGAGTCACAAAGGCAAGTTGCCCAACAACACTTTTCATGTAAGACATGAATCATACAGAGAAATTCGATTTTTAGAAGTCGTGTGCTGACTTTTTTGCTGCAACCTGTAGAAGTTAGCTGTGTCACTCCAGATGTTAAAATATTTTCCCTGAGAATTGTTAGGGTAGAATTCTTTAGTTCAGGATTCCAGTATATTTTACTCCCTACTCCTGCAACAGGATGGAGATTCTATTAACTGCTGTTCACCATAAATCACCTCCACCAAAAAGAGGGGCAAAACACCAGGAAAACAACAGCCATAAATGCCTCATGGATCCAAATAGCACTAAATCCTGAGTTAACTGGTTGAATGGCAAGTGGCTTTCTCTGTTAAGATGATTTACACATTTCAAAATGATTTTTTACATTTATTTTAATCTTGAATTACAGTGGATATGTAGTACAAATAAACTAATAAAATAGAAAAAATTTCAGCAAAATCAGTCACTATAAATTGGTGCCATTTATAGCAAGAAATCCTATAGTTTTTCAGTGATGAATAGTATTAGGGATGAATATAGACGTTGACATGACTTGCATTTCTTAATCTAATAACTAATAAAAATAACACTGATTTCAGACACATATTGACCCATCCCTACAGGGCAGACGAAGCCTTCTCTTCTCATTTTCAGGGCAATGAATCCATAAATCCTCGCACTGACATTTAAGTGTTATTACAGATGAGGAACTTATGGTCCCGCCTGAGTCACAAAGGCAAGTTGCCCAACAACACACATCAGCTCAGGTGGGCCTTGGGTCTGGATATTGCACAGTAGAACCATGAAGCTGGTTACTTTAGCCACTATCCTCCAGCATTTCTAACTTAGAGACATGGCAGGTCAGGAAAGTTTGGGTCATCATCTGGGGTGGAGTGACTTTCTCAGTAGTCATTTTCTTCCTTTAATCTCCAATTATTATATCGTTTTTGTAAGAAATTCCCATTTCCATCCACAGCATACCTCACTGCCATTAATGAAGATAAAGTATTTTATAGCCCAGCAGGGCTTTGGAGGACAGAACTTCCTGCCAAGGGGGAATGAAGCCCCAGGCGGTTCCTCAGGGAGTTGGTGCTACCGGCCCACCTTGGCCAGCTGCTGGCCTGTCTATATCTCTGGGCACCTGCTCCTGGCCAATGCTGGGCGTGAGCAGTTCTTTCTCTACTTATTTCATCATCCCACACCCAGAATTAGGGTTGTGGTGGTGGAGGTTCCCGGAAGTTGGGCAGGACATGCATGACCCTGCGGGTGAAGTCATCAAATCACCTTATTTGGGCTTACAGTGTCCAGCCAGTGGTGCATGCTGTTTACCCTGCAGGTAGCAAGCCTCTTGACCCTAAAGTGTCACCTGGAACAGACAGGCTATGAGCTGGTTCCTCCCTTGCGATGCCCAGGAAGAGGCCAGCAGGAGAGGAGGGCCTGACAGGCAGTGACGTGCTGCTGCCTCCTCTCATGAGTCCCGTGTGGCCTGTAGGAATATCTCCATCTTACAGGTTAGACGAGTGAGTCTTGCTGTGGCCACGTCCCTTGCTCAGGGTCACAGAGTTGGAAGGTGTCAAAATCTGAAGCCAAACCAAGACACCTGGTACCCTGGGAAGACAGTGGCATCCCTTGGAGAAGACAGAATCCCTGCAGCCTAACCACATGGAAGTTGGGCATTTTGCCCAGGGTGGTCTTGGATAAACCTACAGTTCCAGCTGCCTTCATCCCTCTCAACTCAGACATCACCATAATTAAAGGCAGTTTCTTTTCTTGCGCCTTGAATTCAGAAGACTGACCTCCTGAGAGTCACTTAAGTAGATAATACCTCCAAAGAATATTTTTCCACCCTAAATGTATCAGGAAGACTGCTGAGGTCTCTTTTAACCAAGTTACTTCCGGGTCATTGTGCTTTATCATTTCAACCTCCAGGCAATCCACAGAATGAGTAGATACCAGGAAACCCAGGGGATTGTTGGGAAGTGAAAAACATTAACTGCAGACCTGGAATTCTATTCCAGTCCACACTTAGAGCATTTTGAGATGGGCCTTTTTGTAGGTGTCTTCTTCTTTCAAATAAGGATTCTTCTGCGTGCAGTGTGTTTGCTCAGCAGTGACTTCAGTGTCTCTTCATTTGTGAACTGCATGAAGCCCATGAGATGGACATGTAGAAGAAATGGTTTCTGGACCTACTTCTGCCATAGGATAGGGGTAGAAATTAAGTTCTTAAAAGTCTTTATCCCTTTACTTTTAAAGTGGGAAAGAAAAAGACAAGAACTTCACAAGTTATTTTGAGATGAGACACAAGTCGGAGGAAATTTCGTTTGTGAAACTGTTAGCGCAAGTTCATGTGCCTGCTGCGCAGTGAGGCCTGAAGCATCAGAGTTGGAAGCAGAGAAAGGCTTATTGCAGGACCCTGCCAAGAAATAGGCAGCTCATGCCCTAAAAAATGCCAAGCTCCCTGAAGGGTTTCAGCAAAGCATTGCTTAAAAGCGAGGGGAGGAAGATGGGTTGAGGGTCTGTGGTCAGTTCAGTTCAGTTACTCAGCTATGTCCAGCTCCTTGCGAACCCATGGACTGCAGCACACCATGTGGTCGCAAAGAGTCGGACATGACTGAGCGACTGAGCTAAACTGATTAGCTTGTGCACAGTTCTCTGACTGGCTGATGGAGAAGGAACAGGGTGGCTTCACAGGCATTAACAGTATCAGTCCTTAGGCTCCAGGAGGCTTGGGGTTGTGTGCTCATGGTCAAGAAGTTAAATCTTCTTGGAAGACTAAATGGAAGTTAAATCTTCCATTTGGTGGAGAAGGGGACATCTTTTACATCTGCAAAACAGCTCAGGAAATGAGCATCAAATACCGTCATCTATTCAATAGGTACTTCACAGAGGAGCTAAAGCAAAGGATGTCGGGGAGGACTTATCCCAGGAAGGACCCTAGGCTCCTGCTCTGTGACAAAACACTGAATAAAACTGTAGGGCACTATATCGATGCTGGCTAGTATTATTGCTAGTGCTGTTGTTACCATCATTACTATTATTACACAACTAAGGAGCTGGTTATATAAGTGGATGGAAGGCTTCATTGTAATTAATGATGAGATGTGACACAAGGGGTCAGAGAAAGTGTCACTGGAAAGAGAACAGTCTGGGAAGACAGTGAGTTGAGCACTGGTTGTCTTGCAGAAAAGGACCTTGAAAGACAAGAAAGAATATAAAACACAGGCTTTGTCATGCTTTTGGGTGGAAAGAGTTCCTAACACCAGAAGCTACAATCATCCTAAGGAAGTGTTTGAGGGACGAGAGTTCTGAAGGGGCTGTTGGCTTGTGCACTCCGCCCTGCAGACCCTGAGCTCTGATGGAGCCAGGTCCCCTAGCCATGCTCCATAGGCAGTGATCTCAGCACTCACAGCCTGCATCTGCAACCTCTGCCTGGAACACGTGTTACTCAGATGATTGAAAAGCAATCTCCTTCCCGATCAGGTTCTTGTGGACAGAGACTTATGCTTGCCTGCTGAACATGCAAATGCCATTGGTCTTCCATCTGTGTTTATTCTAGAGGATGTTCTGATCAAGGTTTGGAATTGTCACAGAGAAATTCACCCACTTTCCAACACTCTCGGAGTTGCTACTGCCATAATCACTCTCAGATTTCCATCAGCAAATATGTATAAGGCAATGGCAAGGAGAGAATGAAGATATTTTTCCTGGGGACCAGAAGGGTCTGAAGCTGAGAAAAGGAATGTCTGATTTGTAAATATAGACTCAGAAGACCAAGGAGGACCACCTGCTCCTTTAATAAACTAATGTTGATGGGTTTCGATTGTTCAGTAGATCATTTAACACACAATTTCATCCACAACTGGAACTGGGAAAAACACTGCCTGTCTTCACCAAGCACACATGGTAGCAGAGCAGCGGGACCTGCCTGAGTCTTTCAGATGCTAATCCTGGCCAGGATTAAGGGTCTTACAGGACCACTGGACTGGCCACTCCTCACAGGGCCACTCTAACCCCCCTAGACATGCAACTCTGCTGGGTACAGTGCTGGGGAGGGAGATTTTCTTTCTCTTAAACAAATGTGGGTCATGCAATGGAGTCTTTGACACCATAACAAACTTGAAATGAGCAAGCACCTCTTGTGTCTCAGGATTCTACCCTTGCTACAGATGCAGATGTGAATAATGTCCTCTGTTCTAACAGAATTCACATTGAATACTATCGTGTGATCAGTACTTTAGTGTTAGTGAGCAGTCTGTCACTGGCATACTAAGGAGAAAGTGGTGGATTCTTCCATTGGGAATCAGGAGGGATTTCACAGGTAGGTGATATTTGAGCTGGGTTTTGAAAGCTTTCCACTTGGGGAAGGAAGGAATGAGAGCATAGGGACTTGTATGTTGAAAGACATGGAGTTATGGAAAGTCCTGGAATTTTCTGGGGAACATAAGAGACAAAATTCATCAGCTGGAATGGCACTTGCTTTTGGGGGGCAGGGGTGTGCAGTGGCCAGACAGGAATTAGAAACGGGAAAGTTTTGAGGGGCTTATGATACTGTTATGTGAAAGAACTGAGTCCATGTTGGATCTGTTTCTTTCATGTTAACCTTTGCTTTCCATTGCTGTTGTTTGCTGAGAAGACCGTTTATCCGTAATGGCCTGCCGTGGTGAACCCTGCCCTTCTGCCCGAATGTTAAACAAAAGTGTCTTTGTTCAGGACGCTGTCCACCTGTCACTATAGGAACACATTCCCTCCCCAAGTCTTCCCATTCTAGGAGATATGTGCAAGATTAATGGCTACTTTCTCACACGCTAGTAAAGTAATGCTCAAAATTTTCCAAGCCAGGCTTCAGTAATATGTGAACCGTGAACTCCCTGATGTTCAAGCTGGTTTTAGAAAAGGCAGAGAAACCAGAGATCAAATTGCCAACATCCGCTGGATCATGGAAAAAGCAAGAGAGTTCCAGAAAAACCTCTATTTCTGATTTATTGACTATGCCAAAGCCTTTGACTGTGTGGATCACAATAAACTGTGGAGAATTCTGAAAGAGATGGGAATACCAGACCACCTGACCTGCCTCTTGAGAAACCTGTATGCAGGTCAGGAAGCAACAGTTAGAACTGGACATGGAACAACAGACTGGTTCCAAATAGGAAAAGGAGTATGTCAAGGCTGTTTATTGTCACCCTGCTTATTTAACTTATATGCAGAGTACATCATGA
>SJYX01005188.1:269523-306547 GCA_006410675.1 Oreotragus oreotragus
TATTTAACTTATATGCAGAATACATCATGAGAAACACTGGGCTGGAAGAAGCACAAGCTGGAATCAAGATTGCTGAGAGAAATATCAATAACCTCAGATATGCAGATGACACCACCCTTATGGCAGGAAGTGAAGAGGAGCTAAAGAACCTCTTGATGAAAGTGTAAGAGGAGAGCAAAAAAGTTGGCTTAAAGCTCAGCATTCAGAAAACAAGATCATGGCATCTGGACCTATCATTTCATGGGAAATAGATGGGGAAACAATGGAAACAGTGACAGACTTTTGGGCTCCAAACTGACTGCAGATGGTGACTGCAGCCATGAAATTAAAAGATGCTTACTCCTTGGAAGAAAAGTTATGACCAACCTAGATAGCATACTGAAAAGCAGAAACATTACTTTGCCGACTAAGGTCTGTATAGTCAAGGCTATGGTTTTTCCAGTGATCATGTGTGGATGTGAGAGTTGGATTGTGAAGAAGGCTGAGTGCCGAAGAATTGATGCTTTTGAACTGTGGTGTTGGAGAAGACTCTTGAGAGTCCCTTGGACGGCAAGGAGATCCAACCAGTCCATTCTAAAGAAGATCAGTCCTGGATGTTCTTTGGAAGGAATGATGCTGAATCTGAAACTCCAGTTCTTTGGCCACCTCATGCGAAGAGCTGACTCATTGGAAAAGACTCTGATGCTGGGAGGGATTGGGGGCAGTAGGAAAAAGGAACGACAGAGGATGAGATGGCTGGATGGCATCACTGACTCGATGGACGTGAGTTTGAGTGAACTCCAGGAGTTGGTGATGGACACAGAGGACTGGCGTGCAGCGATTCATGGGGTCGCAAAGGGTTGGATATGACTGAGCGACTAAACTCAACTGAACTGAACTGAAATGTAAGAGTGTCAGTCCTAATCTTCCAATTTACACTCCCCCACCTATACTCTGGTAACCATAAGTTTATTTTCTGCATCTATACTCTACTTCTGTTTTGTAGATAATTTTGTTCGTAGCCATGTCATAATTTTTTCTTATGTGTCTATTGAGAAAAGGGGAATGAAAGATAATAAGATTCAGGTATTGTACATGTACATATTTCAGGACATTTGTAAATATAAAATTCCATGTAAGAAGATCTCAAGCTTTGCTTGACACCAAAAACTCAAACAAAAAAAGAAAAAGTAGACAAGTAAAATTATATAAACTAAAAATCTTCTGAATAGTAAAAGAAATAGTCAGAAAAATAAAAAATCAACATATGTAATGGGGGAAAATATTTACAAACCATATTCTGATGATTTAAGGAACTCATACAACTCAGTAGCAAAAAAAAAAGTCATTAAAAAATAAACAAAGGATTTGAATAGACATTTTTCCAAAGAAGACGTACAAAGGCCAACAGGTATGTGAAGAGAAGCTCAACATCACAAATTATCAGAGAAATGCAAATAAACACTGCAGTGAGATATCACTTCATACATATTAGAATGGTTATTGCTTAACAGACAAAAACAGTAAGCGTTGATGAGGTTGTGGAGTAAAGAAAATTCTTGTGCAGTGTTGCAGGGACTATAACTTGGTACAGCCACTGTGGGAACAGTATGGGGGTTCCTTTAAAAATTAAAAATGAGTCTGCCATCAGCTCAGTTCAGTCACTCAGTTGTGTCCAGTCTTTGTGAGCCCATGGACTACAGCACACCAGGCTTCCCCATCTATCACCAACTCCCGGAGCTTACTCAAACTCATGTCCATTGAGTCAGTGATGCCATCCAACCTCTGTCGTCCCCTTCTCCTCCCACCTTCGATCTTTCCCAGCATCAGGGTCTTTTCAAATGAGTCAGTTATTTGCATAGGTGGCCAAAGTATTGGAGTTTCAGCTTCAACATCAGTCCTTCCAATGAACACACAGGACTGATTTCCTTCAGGATGGACTAGTTGGATCTCCTTGCAGTCCAAGGGACTCTCAACAGTCTTCTCCAACACCACAGTTCAAAAGCATCAGTTCTTCAGTGCTCAGCTTTCTTTATAGTCCAGCTCTCACATCCATACATGACTACTGGAAAAACCATAGCTATGATTAGACAGACCTTTGTTGGCAAAGTAACATCTCTGCTTTTTAAAGTGCTGTCTAGGTTGGTCATAACTTTTCTTCCAAGGAGCAAGTGTCTTTTAATTTCATGACTGTAATCACCATCTGCAGTGATTTTGGAGCCCCAAAAGATAAAAGCTCTCACTGTTTCCATTGTTCATATGATCTGGCAATTCCATTTCTGAGTGTATATATATATATACACCTATGTACATTATATATACACACACACAGGCAGAAAGATGTGTATATGTATACAAACACACACACATATACACACATATATATAAAGGATATACACACACACACACAGAAAGAGAGATGTGTATATATTTGCGTGCATGCAAAGTCGCTTCAGTCACGTCTGACTCTTTGTGACTCTAGACAGTAGCCTGCCAGGCTCCTCTATCCTTGGGATTCACCAAGCAAGAATACTGGAGTGCATCACCATACTCTCCTTCAGAGCATCTTCCCAACCTAGGGATCAAACTCACATCTCCTGCTTTGGCAGGCGGGGTTCTTTACCACTAGTGCCACCTGAGAAACCCATGTACATATATACATATTAATATATATATATATACACTCACACATATATATAGAAAGAGCATATACAAATATACGCATATATATATATACACACTCAGAAAGAGAAATTTTCAACTGCACAGAGGTGGGTGCCATGAGCCCCCAAGTTGTTCAAAGGGCAACTCTGTGTACATATATCTAATCATCACATTGTACACCTTAAACATGTGTGTTATGTCAATTGTATCTCAATAAAGTGGGGCAGGAGGAAGTAGTGGCTATACTTGAATCAATAGTCAGTTCCTCAGTATTTTTGTTTACCCTCTGCCACAATGTACACACACACATGCATATGTGCACATATAATCAGTATATACACACATACACGGTCAAATACACATACACAGGCTGAAACAAAATAAGAAACAATGTTATTATCAAAAAATCCACTGGAACTCAATAGGAGTCTCCTCATTTCTTAAAAATAAATAATTAAAATATTTATAATTTTAAACTATGTCATTGATATAAATATTTTCAGAGACTATAATGTTCTGTTTAACTGATGCTATTGGATCAGTTATATCTCCTGTGATTTTTCACCACCTTCACTAGCCCCAACCTTTTCCCTCACTTGGATTAATTTAGTACCTTTCTAACAAGTCTTCTTGTAATTAACATTGCACTCGTAAAATTGATTCTCAACATTGTAGGCAGAATGATCTTTAAAAAATTATTTAGGTTGTTCTGATCTCTATCTTACCTTCTCTCCAAGCACTTAATTCACCACGTCCCACACTTCTTGCCCCCGATTTATAAGTCACCTCTGTAATAAAATGTCTCTAGTCACTCTGTCTAAGTTATACTCACGCACACTTCTTTTCCATCATAGCATTGTGTAAATCTGCTTTCTGGCTCTTCCTAAAATATACTTTTTAATTTTTACACCCTATGCCTAGTCATCAATAGTTCTTATGCACTGCAGTTTGTGTTTCCTGAATGAAGGAGCATGTTATTCCTGCTATTCTTTACATCACATGTCAACACAAATTTTTGCACATGGAAAACATGGTCAGTATCTGTGGAATGAATACAGGAATTAATATTTGTAACGTTTTACTTTACAAAAAAGCTTCCAAAAATGTTATCGAGAACAAGGAGTAAAACTGTATATAAAGCAGATACTCTATAAAATCTCTAAGACAAAGAATATTTATTAATTACAAAAAAGCAGTTTTATAATGTTATATAGGTCGCCATTTTTTCAAAGTGATTAAACTTAGCATCACTGATTATAGAACAATCTGACATTATTTAACTCTTTATATGTTGTATAAAGAAATATATAATGTCCTATGTAACATTTTCAAAAAACGTTTACTCAAACCTTCACTGTTGGCTCAGTGGTAAAGAATCTGTCTGCAGTGCAGGAGAGGTAGGTTTGATCCCTGTGTCAGGAAGATCCTTTGGAGAAAGAACTGGCAACATACTCCAGTATTTTTGCCTGGGAAATCCCATGGACAGTGGAACCTGGTGGGTACAATCTAGGGTCTGCAAAAGAGTTGGACATCATTTAGCAACTAAACAAAGTGACAATAACGAATCACAAAGAAATGTCACACAAACACAGAATGTGCATCATGCTATCACATTCTGGAATTTAATGTCATGAAAAACTTAAACGGAGAGGGAAGACCAGCTTAAATTAGATGTTTTTAAATAAAATGAGAAAGTATAGTACGTAATCTTTTATGTATCATGTTGGTAAAATGTTCTTAGGATAATTGGGAAAGTTTGAACATAAAATATACATTAGATATTAGTAAACTAATGTTATTTTCAGGAGCAATAATGATATTTTGCTTAGGTAGAAGTACATTCCTATTTTTGGAGATTATTCTGCAGTATTTATGGGTGAAGTGTCATGACATCTACATCATGCTGAAATTGTTCAGCAAAAAACAAGCTTCTCTGTGCTTTATATGTATATATACATTAAATATATAAAATACATAATATATAGAACATAAATAAAGAATAATAGATATATACATGCAAATAATATATCTGTGTATATACAAAGAAAAAGCAAGACATAACAGTAGAAATTGAGGTGAGGATTCCCCTAGGTATTCATCCAACAGTCCTTTCAACTTTTCTATAGGGCTTAATCATCTATCAATTTGTGAACTCTGCGGCCTTCTGTGAGAGGAGGAGATATTTCTTTCCCAACACTATGGGAGTGGAAAGAGTGTATTTTCCACTTTATAGATAAGACAATTCTAAAAAGTATGGTTTTCACATATATTTTGTGAGAAGCAAATTGTTATACTATAACTCTATTTATGAGTTATGTATATGAAGAAGGTGATTCATTTTCAGATAATTAAGAAAAACTGAACCATATTAGTGCTTTGATTATTCTTTTAGTAACCAATATAGTATGGCATGAGACTGTTGTCTTAAAGGCTTCACTGTGACATGTATTCTAACACAGACAGATCAGAGAAAGTTGTGGGGTTTTTGCTTGTTTGTTTGTTTTATTTAAAGTATGTTCATTTTAACTGTTGCAATCAATTTGGCCAATCAGTGTTTTAAAATAAGTTTTAGTGGGCATATTTGCCATGTGTCAATGAATAAATCATCTGAGACTCTGGATCTGTCATCTTGTGGACACTTCAATAGTTATACCCTATCAAAATTGACCTTGTTTATCATAGCCATGCTGTGCTCCAAGATAGATAAGGCAGCTAAAATTTTACCTGGAAATGGAGTGTCCTGTCTCAACTCTGTCCCAGCCTGTGGGGTTTTACAATCCGCATGATATTTTTAAGATAAAAGCTAAAAATATCAATTAATAGTCATATTAAAATGAATCATAGACATTTAATACCTATAAATGTATTTAGGATAGAAATGGTATGGACCTAACAGAAGCAGAAGATATTAAGAAGAGGTGGCAAGAATACACAGAAGAACTGTACAGAAAAGATCTTCATGACCCAGATAATCATGAGGATGTGATCACTAATCTAGAGCCAGACATCTTGGAATGTGAAGTCAAGTGGGCCTTAGAAAGCATCACTACGAACAAAGCTAGTAGAGGTGATGGAATTCCCGTTGAGCTGTTTCAAATCCTGGAAGATGATGCTGTGAAAGTGCTACACTCAATATGCCAGCAAATTTAGAAAACTCAGCAGTAGCCACAGGACTGGAAAAGGTCAGTTTTCATTCCAATTCCAAAGAAAGGCAATGCCAAAGAATGCTCAAACTACCACACAATTGCACTCATCTCACACGCTAGTAAAGTAATGCTCAAAATTCTCCAAGCCAGGCTTCAGCAATATGTGAACCGTGAACTCCCTGATGTTCAAGCTGGTTTTAGAACAGGCAGAGGAACCAGAGATCAAATTGCCAACATCCGCTGGATCATGGAAAAAGCAAGAGAGTTCCAGAAAAACATCTATTTCTGCTTTATTGACTATGCCAAAGCCTTTGACCTGTCTCTTATACACNGACACCACCCTTATGGCAGAAAATGAAGAGGAGCTAAAAAGCCTCTTGATGAAAGTGAAGGAGGAGAGTGAAAAAGTTGGCTTAAAGCTCAAGATTCAGAAAACGAAGATCATGGCATCCAGTCCAATCACTTCATGAGAAATAGATGGGGAAACAGTGGAAACAGTGTCAGATTTTATTTTTTTGGGCTCCAAAATCACTGCAGATGGTGACTGCAGCCATGAAATTAGAAGACACTTACTCCTTGGAAGAAAAATTATGACCAACCTAGATAGTATATTCAAAAGCAGAGACATTACTTTGCCAACAAAGGTCCGTCTAGTCAAGGCTATGGTTTTTCCTGTGGTCATGTATGGATGTGAGGGTTGGACTGTGAAGAAGGCTGAGCACCGAAGAATTGATGCTTTTAAACTGTGGTATTGGAGAAGATTCCTGAGAGTCCCTTGGACTGCAAGGAGATCCAACCAGTCCATTCTGAAGGAGATCAACCCTGGGATTTCTTTGGAAGGAATGATGCTGAAGCTGAAACTCCGGTACTTTGGCCACCTCATGTGAAGAGTTGACTCATTGGAAAAGACTCTGATGCTGGGAGGGATTGAGGGCAGGAGGAGAAGGGGACGATCGAGGATGAGATGGCTGGATGGCATCACAGACTCGATGGACCTGAGTCTGAGTGAACTCCGAGAGATGGTGATGGACAGGGAGGCCTGGCATGCTGCGATTCATGGGGTCACAGAGTCGGACATGACTGAGCGACTGAACTGAACTGAACTGAACTGAACTTATTCCCTTACCTCCTCCTCCCCATCTCTGTCCTATAAAAGAACCTGCATCCAGACCCCGACAAGATGGTTATTTTGAGATGATAGTCTGCCACCCAGCCAGTTTCCCAAAGTTCTGTTCCTTGTCAACATCTTTTCTCTGAGTTAACTGGACTGTCCTGTGGTGAGCAGAGCGAACTTGAGCTTGTCAACATACTCTTCATACTTTGACCACAAAAACTTTACTTAGGTAATAAAATAAAAGGAATTGGCATCTGGCATTTGGACATTTGAACACTAAAAGTGACATGATCTCCTGAACGTAGAAAAGTGTGGGTAGACCTTTTAGACAAGGACAGTAGAATTTGCAAGCCTAGAGGCTGATGGGTGGATAGATCACTCACAAAGAAACAAACGCAGAAGGAAAAGATTTGGATTCTGAAGCAAAACCAGATATGACAATAACAAGTTTAGGCTTAGACATATTTTTATTGAGTTATTTTCAGAACACATATCAAGGAATGCCCCAAGCTAATGCATTTATGATTGCACATGGCATGTGCAGAGAATTGGTTTAGAATGTAAGCAAAAGCAGTAGGTGGCGTATCTTGAACAATTGTTTGGGGTCAAATTGTGAGTTAGATTTGATAGACAGAATGCCTGAAAAACTATGGATGGAGATTCCTGACACTGTACAGGAGGCAGTGATCAAGACCATCCCCAAGAAAAAGAAATGCAAAAAGGCAAAATGGCTGTCTGAGGTGGGCTTACAAATAGCTGTGAAAAGAAGAGAACCTAAAGACAAAGGAGAAAAGGAAAGATATACCTATTTGAATGCAGATTTTCCAAAGAATAGCAAGGAGAGATAAGAAAGCCTTTCTCAGTGAGCAATACAAAGAAATAGAAAAAATAAAAAATAAAAAACAAGAGAATTTGAAAGACTAGAGATCTCTTCAAGAAAACTAGAGATACCAAGGGAACATTTCATGCAAAGATGGGCTCGATAAAGGACGGAAATGGTATGGACCTAACAGAAGCAGAAATTAAGAAGAGGTGGTAAGAATACTAAGAAGAACTATACAAAAAAGATCTTCAAGATCCAGATAACCAACATGGTGTATTCACTCACCTAGAGCCAGACATCCTGGAATGTGAAGTCAAGTGGGCCTTAGAAAGCATCACTATGAACAAAGCTAGTGGAGGTGATGGAATTCCTGTTGAGCTATATCAAATCCTAAAAGATGATGCTGTGAAAGTGCTTCACTCAATATGCCAGCAAATTTGGAAAACTCAGCAGTGGCCACAGAACTAGGAAAAGTCAGTTTTCATTCCAATCCCAAAGAAAGGCAATGCCAAAGAATGCTCAAACTACTGCACAATTGCACTCATCTCACACACTAGCAAAGTAATGCTCAAAATTCTCCAAGCCACGCTTCAACATTACATGAGCCATGAATTTCCAGATGTTCCAGCTGGATTTAGAAAAGTCAGAGGAACCAGAGATCAAATTGCCAACATCCCTTGGTCATCAAATAAAGCAAGAGAGTTCCAGAAAAACATCTAGTTCTACTTTATTGACTATGCCAAAGGCTTTGGCTATGTGGATCACAACAAACTGTGGAAAATTCTGAAAGAGATGGGAATACCAGACCACCTAACCTGCCTCCTGAGAAATCTGTATTCAGGTCAAGAAGCAACAGTTAGAACTGGACATGGAACAACAGACTGGTTCCAAATCAGGAAAGGAGTACATCAAGGCTGTATATTGTCACTCTGCTTACTTAACTTATATGCAGAGTGCATCATGAGAAATTCCAGGCTGGATGAAGCACAAGCTGGAATCAAGATTGCCGGGAGAAATATCAATAAGCTCAGATATGCAGATGACACCACCCTTATGGCAGAAAGCAAAGAAGAACTGAAAAGCCTCTTGAGGAAAATGAAAGAGGAGAGTGCAAAAGTAGATTTAAAACTCAACATTCAGAAAACGAAGATCATGGCATCTGGTCCCATCACTTCATGGGAGATAGATGGTGAAACAGTGGAAACAGTGTCAGACTTTATTTTGTGGGGCTCCAAAATCACTGCAGATGGTGACTGCAGCCATGAAATTAAAAGACACTTGCTACTTGGAAGAAAAGTATGACCAACCTACACAGCATATTAAAAAGCAGAGACATTATTCTGCCAACAAAGGTCCATCTAGTCAAAACTATGGTTTTTCCAGTGGTCATGTGTGAGAAAAGGAGTCCAGTGTGAGACTTAGATTATAAAGAAAGCTGAGCATGAAAGAACTGATGCTTTTGAACTGTGGTATTGGAGAAGACTCTTCAGAGTCCCTTGGACAGCAAGGAGATCCAACCATTTTATCCTAAAGGAAATCAGTCTTGAATATTCATTGGAAGGACTGATGCTGAGGTTGAAACTCCAATACTTTGGCCACTTGATTTGAAGAACTGACTCATTTGAAAAGACCCTGATTCTGGGAAAGATTGAAGGTGAGAGGAGAAGGGGACAACAGAGGATGACATGGTTGGATGGCATCACCGACTCAATGGACATAAGTTTGAGTAAACTCCAGGAGTTGGTGATGGACAGGGAAGCCTGGCATGCTACAGTCCATGGAGTCGCAAAAAGTCAGACACGACTGAGCGACTGAACTGAACTGAGCTGAAATTGTGAAAGGCCTTCAAAGGTAAGTGTGTGTCCATTTGAAAACAGAGTCAGGAGAATCCTGAATAATTATTATGGCAGCAGGAGAAATGGATGAGTTATTTCATTTTTTTAATGACAGGGATACGAAGAGGAAGGATGAGTCAAAAGTAACTCCAAGTTTTCAAATATAATGAAAGAGTTTGGCTAGAGTTAATTCTATTTGTGGTACCAAGTAGAACTTAGTGAATGCAATCATCACACATGATAGCAGGTCAGACTTCCAGCAAAACCGTGTACTGGAACATTCACACTGAACAGGAAGGGAAGGGTCACCTGAGACACTCAACTGCTATAAGTTAACTTGCTTTATTTGATTGGCTAGATAAGAATGAAGCAAACTAAAAATGGACAAGCTGACGTACAACAGAAAAGAACAGTTGACATCAAAGGCACAATACAGGAAAAAATATACAAAAGCTAAAGAGTCTGAGGACATTCGGCACAAAGGTAAATAGTCTAACCCTTTTCAGTAACCCATGGTGGCAATCCTATAAATTGACCTGATTTAAAGATGATTTTGACTCATCACAATAATGTTTAAAAGCAAAGAAATATAGTGAACAAACTTTGGAATTATTTCATAAAAATTATAAAAGAAAAAAGTTTAAATGTTGAAGTATTTTCATTACCTAAATATTTATGTGTGTAAATAGTCTTTTTAAACGATTGGGAGAGGGGTTGGGCAGTCTATTAATAAATATAATTCATATGTGGAGGATTAGATAAAGCAAATATATTTTCCTTTACTACTCATTCAACTGGACTGTTGCCATTCAAAATTTTCTTTTGTAGCCTCAGCTTGTAATGTTATTTTGATAATGGAATTCTATTATAATTAATATAATCAAATATATTTCACTTGAGATTCATTTGGGACCTAGCCATTTATACACATCCCATGTTCTATTGAATTTCTATTGAATTTCTACTAAAATAGAAATTATGTCAAAATACATGCAAGAAATGATATAATGAAAATGAACTTCTCATCCCAAGATGTAAATATTAATGTGGATATTCTAGACTGTTTCCTGACTTTTTTTTCATCATAGTTCTTTTAATTATAGCCATAGTCCATTTCTATTTCTGTTATTATTGTTATTATTTGAATGTAAAGTATGTGTGATTCTTTTGTTGTTTCACTGCTATTATTCATATTAATTCTATATTTACCATAAAAGAGTTTTATATATCCAGATTGTAATTTGGAAGCGGGTAGCAGAATAAGTCATTGGCTATCAAATTATTTAGTAAAAATTGAAGTACATAATATTTCCTGTAATAATCCAATTAGAAGCTTACACTTTTCTAGTAGATAGACTGGCCAATTATAGAATATGGGATGAAGTACACTCACAAAGTTGTTCCCAAACTCAGATGCTAAGCAGAGGTTTATTTCTTATAGGGTGCTTCCTTTCAGAGACTGTGCGAGGTTAAAATTGGTCCAAACCGAAGTCCCTGTGGGCAGCTAAATCCAAGAGATGGAGTAACTGCCTTCTGCAGGACAGGGAGGATAAAAGGAGGTCAAAATCTAGAATTAGATATGGATGGAAACTGAGCTATCTATTGCCCACAGACCTTAAACACTGTTCTTTCCAGGTTAGAATTTAGTTTTCAGTTCAATGGAAAATCCATTCAACCACGTTATGCCATTAAGTCATTGCTGTAAATTAAGAAATTAGTGTTGGGGTGGGGAATGGAATGTTAGCTTAAGTAGGGGTCTATGAAAACATGGTGGCATTTGCAAATGTTACAAGTTGTGTGGTCCTTTTAAAGTATTTTAACTTTCAAAAACCTTGTTTTCCTCACTTGTAAAATGTAAATAATAAAAACCAAAGGACATTGCAACTAACACCTGGAGAAGCCAAATAAACATGAAAAGATGCTCAACGTCACTCATTATCAGAGAAATGCAAATCAAGACCACAATGAGATACCACTTCACACCAGTCAGAACGGCTGTGATCCAAAAGTCTGCAAGCAATAAATGCTGGAGAGGGTGTGGAGAAAAGGGAACCCTTTTACACTGTTGGTGGGAATGCAAACTAGTACAGCCACTATGGAGAACAGTGTGGAGATTCCTTAAGAAATTGCAAATAGAACTGCCTTATGACCCAGCAATCCCACTGCTGGGCATATACACCGAGGAAACCAGAATAGAAAGAGACACATGTACCCCAATGTTCATTGCAGCACTGTTTATAATAGCCAGGACATGGAAACAACCTAGATGTCCATCAGCGGATGAATGGATAAGAAAGCTGTGGTATATATACACAATGGAGTATTACTCAGCCATTAAAAAGAATACATTTGAATCAGTTCTAATAAGATGGATGAAACTGGAACCAATTATACAGAGTGAAGTAAGCCAGAAAGAAAAACACCAATACAGTATACTAACACATATATATGGAATTTAGAAAGATGGTAATGAGGACCCNTTTTATTTGCAACAGAATATCTAGTCTTTGCCCAAATCATAGAATGCACCAAATTCAAAGCAAAATATGCTTAGAAAGGCAGATGGATCAGCTTCATGGATTCCCTGGTTACAGGGACTCCTGAGTGCTCCACTGTTCCTGGTATGTGTGTTTTGCAATGTGGAAGGTTATACATAGGATGCATAAAAAACAAGGTCCTACTGTCTAGCATAGGGAACTATATTCAATATCCTATGATAAACCATGAGGGAAAAGACTATGAAAAAGAACGCATATATGTACAACGGAGTCACTTTGCTGTATAAGCAAAATCAGCACAACATTGTAAATCAATGTACTTCATTGTACTTCAGTGAGAAAGAAAGGCGTGAAGGAGGAGGGAAGGAAGGAATGAGAGAAAAGAAAGGAAGAGAGAGAAAGAAAAGGAAGGCTGGAGGGGATATCCCTATGTCCTTCCAGCTACAGGAAGCCAGCTTCACGGGAAGCCTGGGAGATCTGGAGGCTCCTGTGGTGGGCAGCTGGGAGCGCCTCAGGTGGAGAGGCTGTGTTGGTTCATGTTAGGTGTTGGCTTTGGAAACCAGCATCCACTGACCTCCAGACTCTGGAATATGGGTGGCCCCAGAGACATCTTTAACAGCAACCCCCACCCCACACCCTCCGCCTTCAGATGTCCCAGCACCTGCCCCTCTTCACCACAGCAGCCATTCAAGTGCTCCAGGTGTTCAAGAAATGTCCATTAGATAAATAAATATCATGTGAAAATATGGGGCATAATCTTCAGAGATGAGGATTGGAGTCCAGGGAGCACCACACATAAACTGTGTGTGTGTATAATGCTGTCTCTTTAATTCTCATGTCAACTGCAAAGTTGCTAGACTGTCCCTCATTGTACAAAGAAAGAAACTAATGACTAGAAATGCTAAGCTAGTCAGGGGTGGAAGAGGTGGACCCAGGTTCACCAGTCCTTCCATCTGAAAAACTCATTCCATTTAACCAGCCTCGCAGACTTCACAGACAAGCCCTCTTCCGTGTTTCTCTTAATTACGACTTCTATCTTAGAGTGTTTTATGCAGGATTTGCATTTCCAATTAACAATTTTCAGCATGAGAGTAAATAACTAGCTCCCTCTTAACACATAGACTCATTTGACATCACATCTATATTTTTTATACAGTACAGGACATTTTACATAATAGACATCTGATCAATTTGTTGATTAGTTTTGATCCAGGTTTAGGTCATTCTTTAGAAATGTGGAAGGTTTCCTCAAAAGGTATGTAACATTCTTTCTTTGTACTGTGAATCCTCTCTTCAGAAATATTCTAAGCATCCTTACTGAGAGCCAGTAGGCACATGCCTGAAAGATTTCTACTTTCATTATGTGAAGAGGGCGTTCAGCTAATAATGAGACCATAAACAGTGGACAGAGCAGACTGAAAACAGATATTCAAGATCACTTTAATTAGGCTGTACTTCTTGAGGAGTCTCTTCAAAACAATAGTCTTAATATTATTATAAACATATTTAAGGAAAGGGCATATTGGCAATGCCTACTGTCAGACCCGGCAATTAATTGAACTGACATTTATATTTAGAAATATAAGTGGGGGTCACGGCACCCAGGGCAGCAGGCGATGGAGCTGCTGCAGGAGGCAGTGGGATAGAGTGGGGGGACTGGGACAGAGTCGGGGGACTGGGATGCATTGGGGGGTGCACAGGGCTATGGTCAACCTAGCCAGGGGGCTTCAGGGTCTGTGTGGAGGTGGGGGAGGTACAGAGATCAGAGACCACATCCCATAAGACTTTACAGGAAAATCACAAAAGATTTTAGAGTATAATTCTACTTTACAAAACAGTCTGTCACCTTCTTAAAAGCATCACCTTAATTAAAGATACGGAATGAGTGAAGACATTGTGCCACTGATACTGAGAAAACATGGCAGGCAGTGATCATTGTAAAAGCAGAGTAAGAAGACGGACATAGGCTGATGCGTTACCAGGAGTGCTGGAACGATCCGCTTGTTGGGCAGCATTTCTAAATGTATGTGCTTCACTTTTTCAGTCGCTACATCGTGTCAAACTCTCTGAGACCCCATGGGTTGCAGCATGCCAGGCTTCCCTGCCCTTCACTATCTCCCAGAGATTGCTATGTTAAAAAAAAATAAAAGCCATAAGCTGTCATAGGTAACCAAAAAAATAAAATAGTGCATCACAGATGAGAAATGTTCTTCAAGAGCATTTATAATGGTTCAAAAGGAAGCACTGGGAAGCTCCTGGATGAGGACTGAGGAGTCACCCAACAATGAACACCACTGAGCAGGACCCCTGAGCAGGACCCCTGAGCCCTAGCTGACCACCGAAAGCTCAGACAGTGTAGAGCGAACACTGCAAAGCATCCTGTCCTGGACAGTGAGGTCACCATGCCTGGTGGCACGGGAGAGCAGGATGAGAAACCAGGCTTTACCCAAAAGGCCTCCCGCTGTAAGTTGGACAGCTTAGCAACATGCTCACCGACCAGTGCTCTTTATTCTGTTCAGTTAAAACGACTCAGCTCCGAACACAGATAAAGTCCTCATGTTTAGTCCTGGAACAGCAGCATCTCATGACCAGCACAGCTAGAGCTAGCTAGTAGGCAGACCCGGAGGCATCCAAGCACAGAGGTGGAAGGTGACTACAGCTCCTGGTCTATAAATGACTTCTAACCACTTAGAAAACGCCTGGCGGGCTCTGAAACTGAGCTCTTAGTGAGCTGTGTTCAGTCACTCAGTAGTATTTGATTCTTTGACTCCAAGCACTGTAGCCCACCAGGCTCCTCTGTCCATGGAATTTTTCTGTGGCAAGAATACCGGGTTGCTATTTCCTATTCCAGGGCATCTTCCTGACCCAGAGATCGAACCCACATTTCTTGTGTCTCCTGCACTGCAGGCAGGTTCTTTACCACTAGTATCACCTTGGAGGTCCCTTAGTAAGGCACCTAGACTCCGTTGTTGATTCCCAGTTCAAACTGAGCCCACGATGAAGCGTCCTTGGAGCATTTCACCCCAGTGTAAATTTTACTAATCCTGGCATATAATAAGCACTTCAGTTCAGTTCAGTTCAGTTGCTCAGTCATGTCTGACTCTTTTCGACCCCATGAACCACAGCATGCCAGGCCTTCCTGACCATCACCAACTCCCGGAGTCCATCCAAACCCATGTCCATTGAGTTGGTGATGCCATCCAACCATCTCACCTTCTGTCATCCCCTTCTCTTCCTGCTCTCAGTCATCAGGGTCTTTTCAAGTGAGTCAGCTCTCTGCATCAGGTGGCCAAAGTATTGGAGTTTCAGCTTCAACATCAGTCCTTCCAATGAACACCCAGGACTGATCTCCTTTAGGATGGACTGGTTTGATCTCCTTGCAGTCCAAAAAACTCTCAAGAGTCTTCTCCTACACCACAGTTCAAAAGCATTGATTCTTTGGCACTCAGCCTTCTTTATTAGTCCAACTCTCATATCCATACATGACCGCTACTTATTGCCAAAAAAGCCAACAAATTAATAAATGAATATTTAAATAAAGGAAATAACATGGACGGAGGAGCCTGACAGGCTGCAGTCCATGGGAATCACAAAGAGTTGGACACAATTTAGCAACTAAACAACAGCAAGTAACTCTCAGTTTACAAAAAATTATCCTTTCAGTATTTCTGACTCTGTTCTTTTAAAACCTTGTCAGCATTGGTAACTATTTACCTAAGATTAAAATTAAATTTCCTGACTGTGTTTATGAAATTTTCTGGTATAATTAGGATAAATTCAGCTGCAGGCAACAAAAATCCAAGTCAATTGGTGAAAAATACTGACTCTTATTCTCTCTCATAATAAGAAATCTAAAGACAAGTGGTTTCCAGATTTGATTAGATCATCAGGGGTCGACGATTTTCCCTTTTTCCTCGGACCCCTCTCCAGCATACTGGCTTGTGTCCACAGCTTTGTTCTCCAAGGGCTGCCACAGCTTCAAGCACCTCCCCATCACACGGCCGTGTATATGATCACCAGAGGAAAATTCCCTTCCCAGAACTCCTTATAAGAGTGAAGAAAGCTGCTCTCCAAAGTGACCCTGGACACTGTCTCCTCATGCACCAGAAGCGTCATAAGCTTTGCGCCAACCACTCACTGCAGGGAGCAACCACTACACTCAGCTGAAAGCGATCGAATCTGGCGCTCTGTTACGGGCAGTGATGTGGGGTGTGGAAGTGATTTTTTTTCCCTGATTGCATGACCACACTAAAGGTAGGTATTGTTCAAAACCTGAAGAGGCTCTTCTACCAAAAAATAAGGGGATGTTAGCAAAGCATTGAACAGGCAATCAAAATTTTTGCAACAATGAATAGAGTGGCCGTGGTTACCAAGAGGAAAAATGACACACGGAAAGCAGATAGACCAGAGCTGGTCGCCGGACAGCCTCCGCCACTGCGCTTGGAGTCAAGAACCTTTCCTTTCTCTTTGTCATAATGGGCGCTCTTTCTGTGTTGACTTCAATAGACACTACACACACACAGACATTACACCACCTTTGTGGAGAAACACCACCTTTCCGGTACACTCTACCCTGTCCTCTCTACTCACTGCTGTTTTGCTCCCAATCTGACAATACTGACACCAATAAATGCTTCAAAAAAGAAGAGGTTGGATAATGTCTGAAAGGAGTTCACTTGCAAAATGCCCCATGAAGTATATTTGAATTAAAGAGAACTGTTCTTGAAAGAGGGAAAAGAACAAAGTGCCAGCTACGTATCATATCAGACATCCTCAGAAATGGGACTTTGGTGGCAGTCACACTTTCTGAAAGCATTTTATAGGTAAAGAAAGGCTTTGGTTTTTATCAGGCTACAAGTGTAGGCCAGTGTATATTTATATATTTTATGATATATATATAAGATCATTTCACCATTTGCTCATGTCAATATCAGAGAACAATAGCTGACAAATGTGATAATGTTTAAGATTTTTAAAATGCATTTCACTCCTATGAAAAAATGACTCTATGCGTACCTGGTATTGCCAACTGAATTTTGCATAATACATATCTTTATAACTTGCTACAATCAAGACATAATTTAATCTAATAAGCAGTGATCAATCCTAGAAAACCACTGGAATCAACTGAATTGAAATTTGCTCATTATCCTTTCTATGGACTTTAGAAGTAGATCATTAGTTATTCAATTTGCAATATATTAATCTAGGTTTATATTATCATAATACACAACCTTCTATTTCTTGAATGAAAATGTATCAAAACTATATATTGCTGTATAAATAGGATACGAGATAACCTCAATTTATGATAGTTGTATAACCTTGGTTTGCTAACAAAATGCTTTCAGAAAGTAATTTCATTTTTCATTTTCAAAGCAGCCCCATGAACCAGTTAACTTTTGCCCCAGTTAAAATATTCAACTCAGAGAATGCATAATTTGGCTGAATATTATTGATTATAACAGTGAAGATTCAAAATTCTGGTCCTTAGTTCTTAAGCCTATTTTAAAATGTATAATTTAATATGAATTATATTAATATATTAATATTTATAATAGCAAAACATAATATTTATAAATTAATATTATATTACTAATTTATGTAATATCATCATATAGATAGGCATGACACCATTATAACATATATTGTATACTACATATATTGTGTAAAATATATATATTTTCACATATGATATCACTTAAGGTGTACTCCTGTATATTTGTGCTAATATGTTATCGATACAGCACTAACCTACATATTAACTGTTTCAACTGAATATAGATATTAAAACCAAATATATTGTCCAATATCATACAAAAAATTGAACTGATATCAAATAAACCAATTAACTTGTCAGTAAGAATAAGCCCATATCACTCTAAGAGTATACAGAAACATACTCACACGGCGCTCTACAGAAACATATAAATTCAAGTCAAATTCATTATTTTTTTTTCTGTGGTTTCATCACACATCAACTATTTAGGTTCCCTACATAAATATGGCTAGAGGAACATCAAAGATATTTTCATACAATTGCATTGAAGAAAATAAATTGGATCCAACTGACTTTAATGACAGTCCTGTCAAATAGAACAGAATTCTAATGTTTCTTTTCTGCTACATTTTAGTGAGGAATCTGTCTGATCAGTAAAAAATAAAATCCCATAGCTATTATATCAAAGTAATTAGAACCTCAGTGATGGGTGAAAGTGGAATCAGATGTCTTTTCTGAAAGCTTTTAAGTGGCTAAAGTATGTTTTTATAAATCTAGTGCATGGGTTTGTAAATTTATTGAAAGAAATGTTTATTCTTGTAATGAAGGAAGTCTGTCAAGTCAAGTTTTTTAGGGCTTGATATAATCATATTACTTTCAAAGGAATCTGACACTAACCATGAAGACAGCAGACCCAGGACATCATGAGAGATGATGACAATTATGAGAGTTCTGTAAAAGATCATCTTCTAGAGTGACCCTCAGACTTGGGATCTTTCACCACAGTTACAAACTTCGCATGGTCATTCAGCTTGCCTGGTAACGCTGCAGTGTAATTACGTATTTCACTAAATGGATACACCATTGGAATTTCTAGACTTATCACTTAAAACTTGGAAGAGAGGTTTATCCCCGCCCCCTTAAACTTTCAGATTTTGTGGGACAACCAGAAACAGTTGTGAGTGATGTGATAAATTCCATGTCAAATAAAAATTTTTTCATTGATTCCAGTTAAACATATTTTGAGGTTGAGAATTATCAGCTTCAGTACATGAAGCTGTATGGATTACTCTAGCATTAATTCTTTACAAAGACAACTCTGCATGAGTATTATGTGTAATAATATTTGGACTATAAAGAAAGCTGAGCACCAAAGAATTGATGCTTTTGAACTGTGGTATTGGAGAAGACTCTTGAGGGTCCCTTGGACAGCAAGGAGATCCAACCAGCCCATCCTAAAGGAAATCAGTCTTGAATATTTATTGGAAAGAATGATGCTGACCTGAAACTCCAATACTTTGGCCACCTGATGCAAAGAACTGACTCACTGGAAAAGACCCTGATGCTGGGAAAGATTGAAGGTGAGAGTCCATCCTAAAGGAAATCAGTCCTGAATATTTATTGGAAAGAATGATGCTGACCTGAAACTCCAATACTTTGGCCACCTGATGCAAAGAACTGACTCACTGGAAAAGACCCTGATGCTGGGAAAGATTGAAGGTGAGAGAAGAAGGGGACGACAGAGGATGAGACGGTTGGATGGCATCACCAACTCAATGGACGAGTCTGAGTAAGCTCCAGGAGTTGGTGATGGACAGGGAAACCTGGCATGCTGCAGTCCATGGGGTCAAAAAGGGTTGGAAATGACGGAGTGACTGAACTGAACTTAACTAATCATGTGTAATGGGCTTCCCAGGTGGTGCTAGTGGTAAATAATATGCCTGCAATGCAGGAGACACAGGCAGAAACGAGTTCAATCCCCCAATTGGGAAGATCCCCTCGAGGAGGGCATGGCAACCCACTCCAGCATTCTTGCCTGGAGAATCCCATGGACAGAGGAGCCTGGTGGGCTACAGTCCATAGGGTTGCAAAGAGTCAGACTTGACTGAGGTGACTGAGCTCGCGGACAATATGTGTGAGGGAGCCACTGAAACATGTTCTGCTACCTCTAAAATAACAGCAGAGATCATCAAGAAATATCATCTCAATGGGTTAAAAGTGACCCATTAAAGTATGCCCACAACTGGCTCCTGTTCCCCTTAAAGTGATCACTCTCTTTGTGACTCACATCCTATCCTTAAGTAGTTTCCCCACCCATTGGCCATATCATTTTTGCTTTTACAGGTGTTCAAATGAGCTACAAGATGGGCAGGTATAGGTGAGTGAACTTATTTGAGTGAACTAAAATCATCATTGGCACCAAGGTCTTTTCTACTGAGAGTCTGGGATCATGGCCTCCTCAAAACCAAACCAAAGCAAGCTTACAAATTCCCTCATCAATTCTCACTAAGATCTCACTAAATTTCATTCAAGTAGTAGTAAGCAAATTTTTATAAAGAACCATGGTGCTAATGAATCCTACATGGGCTCTCTGAAGGGCCCTCAACTTCTGAAGCTCCTTTGACATTTTGTTTTAGTCCAGGGAAAGTGGGGGTTGGGTAGGGTAGAAGGGAACTCACTTTAACTAATTAAACATTTTACAACAGAATAACCTCAAGTGAATATGTTCCCATACGTACTGACCATATGACTGATAGTTTACAGTTAACAGTGTCAGATTCTTGATCTCCAAAGAAGAAGATTTAGCTTCGGGACAAGGGACCAGGGACCAGGGACCAGGCTTGATCACTTAAGAGCTTTTGTGTAGCAGTTTTATTAAAGTATGTAAAGGGACAGAGAAAGCTTCTGACATAGACATCAGAAGAGGGATGGAGAGTGCCCCTCCCACTAGTCTTAGAAAAGGGAGTTATATACTTTTTCAATTGGTTATTACAGTAAATCAAAAGAATGTCTCAAGGTTGTAAAAATTTTACCAGACCCACTTCAACAATTTACATTTTAGGATAATGGGATTAGAACTAACAATAGAAAGGTCTTACCAGACCCACTTCCATAATATACATTTTGAGATGACAGGATTAGCCAGGTTTTCAGGAAGGAGAAACTGTTTTCAAGCAGGACACACTGCTTTAGTGTGTACACTAATCTTTAGTACAGAGTTTAAACTGAGTTGTTTGTTGTGTAATTATCACTTCTGGGCTTAAAGAAAAAAACATTTTATGTGACCAAGACTAATGAATGTAGAGAAGGAAAAAAAAAAAAAAGATGTTTGTCCTTTCCTCTTCCTTGAGAATTCCAGACCCCTCTCTCCTTGGGGACTTCTTATCAACCTGCCTAGGAATTGACTCTCTCATGACTATAAACTTATATGTGTATATAAACTCATGTATGTAGGAGGCATAATTTTTCATAAACTTTGAAATACTTAAAATGTTCCAAATTATACCTGAGTGAGCAACCTTTTGATCCCCTAGCTGAACTCTGTGAATCTTCCTTGTACAGGCTAGATTCTGAAATAGCATTTCCCCCTGAAACTATGAGAAGCAACGGAAAAGTATAAAGACATAACATCCTCAACAAATGTCAGAATACAAAATTGTACATGATGTTCCATAACAAACAGTTTTCAAATTAATCTCTGTAGAAAAAAAATGCAATTTGCAAAAGAACAAAAATATGTACATGAATCACTGATATTTTATTACATAATCTGCTAACAAAACTTCTGTCTGTTTAAAAAAGAAACAGTTTGGTAGTTAGTGGCTAATAGAATATAACTCTCTGGTCTTTTGCATCATCCTTTGGAAATATTACCAATTCCCCTTAAAAGTGACAAGCGAATTCTTTGTGATAACAAGCATTTCAGATTGTACTCAGGGTTTTATTCTCTATTTTCTCTGGTCCTTACATAATTGTTCAGCTGTGTACTGACAGGTACCAGGATGTGGAGAAGACACCCAGACATAAAGGCTGAGTACCAAATGAGTGCTGGAGAAAATCCTACAAAGTTAAATGAAATCATACAAAATCTCTCTTCTTTCAAATGTATTATATAGTATTCCTATATTAATATTAATGTATATAAACTCATTTTAGACATCAAATCATCATCACCCCATTTTGGTTCATATCCATTAAGCACCTATCTGAATGCCAGGCAGTCACCTCACTGATGCACAGTCACCTCTGTGCATCAACACATAATTGACCTTTTTGTAGACATCTAACATTGGATGGCATCACTGACTCTACGGGCATGAATATGAGCAACCTTCTGGAGTTGGTGATGGACAGGGAAGCCTGGGGTTCTGCAGTCCATGAGGTCACAGAGTCAGACATGACTGAGCGACTGAAATGACTGAACTGAGACATTTAACAGGCTCTGCATTGAAATCTCAGACAAATAAGGACATTGTCTTAAAGAAACCCAATGTGCCTACTTAATTTTGACTGATTTTTTAATGTGGGCTTCATGCCAAAAGCCTATATTCATTCTATTCTTATACTCTGCCTCCCAATCTTCACTGTGGTCTTCATGATAATATGGCTCCTCATCTGGATGGTACAGCAGCCCACCTTGGAAAGAAACACACAGGAGAGATGCTTTCTGACAGTCTCCACGTATCCTCATTGCCAAATGCTGTGTCTTCCCTTTTGGCATGCAGGTTTACCTGCTGAATCTCCTAAGTACTGTGAGCATTAAAAAAAACACAGCTCAGAGGAATGGGCTGTTTTGAACTTGTTTGGTATTTCTATTATCATTGTCACTGGTCTCTAGTCCATGAAAAAGCGAGAGTGGCAACACCATCATGGCAAGAGGGGCCGAGGCTCCATTGTCAGTAGCATCCTCACATGGACCAACATCCGGTAACGGGCTTCCTGAGAGCCTGAGTTTTGTGACTAAATCAAGGACATTTTATGCTTAAGTAGCAGGTTCCTCGTACTCTACCTGAGTGATTTTTTAATGCAAATCTGATCACATAAAATTCTTCATCACCTTCATACCCCTCTCGGCACCAAAAAACACATAATAATAATAATAATAATTCTTAACCACCTGTGAAGGATCTAAGCTACTCCATTTTGTTAACAGAAAAACTCCATTTTGTAAGGTTCCAGGAAAAGAGCCTTTGGAAATCCAAGAGCCTTTGGAAACCCCTTAACCCCACCCTACTACCCGCGGACCAATCAGAACCTGTGGCCAGCCAGGGAAATGGGAACCAATCAGAACCCAACACCTAACCCTTCCACCGAAGATAACCAATTAGACGTCTCCCAACCCAGAAACTCCCATTTTTCAAATTTCTCTGGCGAGAATACCCTATATAAGCAATGTAACCCAGATCTCGGGGCTCCTTCCTATAGCTGCTGTGTCGGTATCGGTGGGATCCCCAGCTCGAGCTTGGTAATAAAAACCCTCTTGTTTTTGCACCAGATATCAGCTCCCTGGTGGTCATTGGGAGATTTCACAACTTGGGCATAACATCTGCAGGTTAGTATCTAAATTCCATAACTGGGTGTCTTGGGTCTATACTCCTGTTACTCTTCCCTGCTTGATTGGACAAGGTGCTGTTGCTGACACCCACAGCGTTCTTTCATAGCAGAACTCATGGCCCATGCCCCAGTCCCTCCAGTCCCTGCCTCCCACCCACGATCTCACTGGCAACCTCAGCTCATCCTCAGGACCTGGCTTAGACATGAGCTGAGTTGTATCTCTGCTCTTAACATGTGTCATGAGGTCCTGGTACTCAGTACTTGGGTTCAGGAGTCATTCAGAAAACATTGGGAAAGGAAGTGCTGAGTGCTGACATTTGGGATGTGGTATAAACTTGTCTTCCAAATCATGTACAATTCTAGCTTTCTGACAATGAATTTAATTGCTACCACCCACCATGTAAGCACCACCTCTCAACATGGAAGAGTATAATAGGAACTTCCAATCTCATAGTTTTAAATAAGTTTTCCCAAAGAAATCTGAGAATTCCCCCAGGGTTTCCTTTCAAATGGTCTCCTTTCTGCCTCCTGAGTCTTGTATACTGTTCTCCCCAGTCACCTCCCCACAAGCATTAGAGACTTTCCCCAAAATTCCAGGAAGAGACAAGCAGCTACTTCATTCCTTCAATGAAGAAAAAAACAGGCTGGGGCGGCAGGGGTGGGGGGGCGGTGCTCCAATCTTTCCTCAAAACATACTAAGTTTGCCACCTCATTTCTCCTTCTGTGTGCTTACCATCCAAGAAGTTCAAATTATTCTTTCCTCTATGGGAAAAAAAAAAAAAAGAAATTCATTTCTCTTTGGTTTTTATTACCAAACATATCCAGGGAAACATCCCCTGATTTTTCAGAAGTACAGAGGATTTTAAATTTGCCTCTGGAAGGTAGGTGTGACTCTAAGGAGCATATTTTCCTTTTCTGGTGCATAACTCCTTTTTCAAACTTCTCCTTGTTTTTCTGTTTTACCTCTGTCTTTTCTTCCTGCTACAGTCTCACCTATACAACTTTAATCAGGGACAACCACATCAAGCAGGAAGTCTCCGGCTCTGACAATCTTTTGTTGTTGGCCTGCTTAGCTGGCAACCTATTCAAAAGATCTGCAAAACAAAACAAGACACATCAGGAGAGCCTCAGGAATTCTCCTGTAAGTATTCTGTATATGGTTAATGTATCTTTGGGGCTTCTCTCTCTCTCTCTCACACACACACACATGTTCCTTAGGGTTATTATAAGTGATTAGCCATGTTTTTGATAGATGTGCTATTTTATTAATACCATCTGGAATTATCGCAAATAATCATGGTAGCTTATCAAATAAACAGGTGAGACTATAAAGCAATGACTTAACCTCACATAATTTTTAGGTCTAAAATTGGATATGCATTTGCAAACATCAGGGTGATTTTTATAACAGAAGAGTTAGTCCATGCGCTGTTCTTCAATAGTAACTCCCTCTGTCCTCTGTCCTCTGCCTCATTTAGAAAAATATTTGGCTTCTCATACTGATCTAAGTCAGCTTTTCTGTTGTTGTTTAGTCACTAAGTCACATCCGACTCTTTGTGACCCCACGGACTGCAGCACTCCAGGCTTCCCTTGTCCTTCACTGTCTCCAGGATTGCTCAAATTCATGTCCATTGAGTTGGTGATGCCATGCAACCATCTCATCCTCTTTTGTCCCCTTCTCCTCCTGCCTTCAATCTTTCCCAGCATCTGGGTCTTTGCCAGTGAGTCAGTTCTTCACATCAGGTGGCCAAAGTACTAGAACTTCAATTTCCACATCAGTTCTTCCAATGAATATTCAGAGTTGATTTCCTTTAGGATGGACTGGTTTGATCTCCTTGCAGTCCAAAGGACTTTCAGTCCAAGTAAGCTTCCCTGGTGGTGCAGAGGTTAAAGCGTCTGCCTGCAATGTGGGAGACCTGGGTTCAATCCCTGGGTCGGGAAGATCCCCTGGAGAAGGAAATGGCAACCCATTTCTTGCCTGGAGAATCCCATGGACAGAGGAGCTTGGTGGGCTACAGTCCACAGGTCGCAAAGAGTCGGACACGACTGAGCGACTTCACTTTCACTAAGCTATATTGTAATGCTGATAAGAACATAACAGAGGATGAAACACTGAGTCACCTCAGAACATAAGATATTCAGGGAAACTAGCCATTGAAAGGTCCTAATAGACGAGAAAAGTCTTTAGTGGAGCAGTTCTCAGACTTCAGTATGTAAAATTCATCTGGGAAACTTGTTACAGTGCAATTCCAGGAGCTGACTCCCTGGAGTCTGGAGAGGGGCCCAGTAGCCTGCAATGTCACCATCACCTTGACAGAATCCTGAGCAGGTAAGCACACAATGGAAGATACTGCTTCAGTGAAGGTGCTGGGCTTATTTGAGGCATCTGGAACATGCAGGTTATCAGGGAGCAGAAGGGGGTGAAGGAAAAGGTCTTCGGGGCTTCCGAAGCTTGAAATTCCCAAAAGACAGAATTCACAATTTCCTATAAAACAACTTCACTTTACTTGCTTATTTTTTTTCCTAAATACCAGTTTCATCTGCTCTTGATCTTGCCTTTTAATGTGGCAATTTGATTTATAATAGTTTCCATTCTCTCCTCTTGTTATCACAGCCATGTCCCAGGGCATACCACCATCATTTCCACATTAATTGAAGACTTTTGCTACTATCCCCATTTAATACTAAAGTTCTGCTCACAATTTACCATTTTTATGCTGCTAAATGACATAAAATTATGTAAGAAATTTATAAAACATCAAAATCAAGAAACTACTTTAGCTAGAGAAGAAAGTCTTATGTCTCTATAACAAACAGCACAAATACCTCAGCATCTTAACATAAGGGCATTTTTTAGTCCGTTACTGGCCCTCAGGGGTCCAGGCTATGCTTGGGGCAGCCAACTCCCTGCAGTGTCTTGGAAACACAGGATGCTTCAATCTCTGCTTCATCATCCATCATTATGACACAGTTCCAAGGCAGGCAGAGAAGAAGAGTCTGGAGATGCATGCTGGCACTTAGATGCCATGGCTTGGAAATGGTCTCTGTACAAACCCACCCACTAGAACTAGTTTATGGTCCCTCCCAACTGTAAGGGGCCAGACAAGTGCCATCATCCTAGAAGCAGGAAAAGAAGAGAACCACCAATGGGGTGAGCTCCCAGAGTAAGGCGAAGGCTCATCACCATTTTTTTCTACGAAAAATCCTTTCTATTATCTGAATTTTTCACCTGCCCCCTTTGCACCTCTTCCTTTCTGAAATAAAGTAAATTCTCTCAGTGTCTCCTTTCTGAAATAAAGTAAATTCTCTCAGTGTCATTGTTCATCAGGAATTCCCTAGATGTGTGTCTTTGTTTCTGTTTTCTCCCTGTATTCTGAAAGATTTTCACAACTTTATTCCAGATCGGTCTTTAAACCACAACACCAACTCTTCAAAGTCTAAGAACTGTTTCCCCTGTGAGTCGTCCATTTCTACAGCACCCTTCTTTATTCTGACAGATGTGATATCTTTCAGAATCAACGAGAGTATGCATTTGGTATATTGCTTTAAAAATCCTCAGAGAGATGTCCTTGTACATGGCAAATCACAGGATGTCAGAAAATGGAAGGACTGTTATTTAAAGGAGGATCATTAAAGCTGCCACCTCAGAACGGGGTCGACAGCAGAGCAGCACAAACAAGCAGTGAAAACCCTGTAGCCTGCTTTCACTGCTCCGATTTGCTGCACATCCGCAGTCTCTCACTTCCTATCCAGTCCTGCAGCTTCAGCCCATGGATCTCTGGTTCTTAAACTCTTACCTTCTGCACCTCAGTCCTAGTTCTTTTTCCTTACCCTCAGAGTCTGCATCACAAAAACCCAAACACCAGTTTAAGGAGAAAAACAAAAATTTTTTTTTCAATAAAGGGAATACACCGAATGGGCAAAGCAAAATTTTGTTTTCTGAACAGAGGAGGGAAAATGTTAAATGTAATGAACTTGCCCCCATAGTGTATTGCCCATACTGTGATACACAGATTTGAGATGCTCTCTACTTAAAAACTTACAACTTCTCCCCCTACTGTTCAGTTCAGTTGCTCAGTTGCTTCTGACTTTTTGTGACCCCAAGGACTGCAGCATGCCAGGCCTCCCTGTCCATCACCAACTCCCAGAACTTACTCACACTCATGTCCATTGAGTCAGTGATGCCATCCGACCATCTCATCCTCTGTCATACCCTTCTCCTGCTTTCAATCTTTCCCAGCATCAGGATCTTTTCAAATGAGTCAGTTCTTCATATCAGGTGGCCAAAGTATTGGAGTTTTAGCTTCAGCCTCAGTCCTTCCAATGAATATTCAGGACTGATTTCCTTTAGGATGAACTGGTTGGATCTCCTTGCTGTCCAAGGGGCTGTCAAGAGTCTTCTCTAACACCAAGTTCAAAAGCACATGGTAATTCCACTTAAGTACTTCTGGAGTTTCCAGCAGACAGACCCTTATCAATGACATCACAGTCTTGTCACAGCAAATTGTTCAACACTGGCATTTAATTTCATTTCCATCCTGAGCAGTGTCTTAAGGGTAGAGAAACAATGTTGAAGGAATAGAATACTAAGGCGAATGGCCACTGCGTATCTCTCTGCTTCAAAACCAGCGACCTCAGGGTCACCTCTAACTCCATCTACTCTGAAACCCTGTTGTAAATATGATCCAATCAATGCTGCTGCTGCTGCTAGGTCGCTTCAGTCCTGTCCGACTCTGTGTGACTCCATAGACACCAGCCCACCAGGCTCCCCATCCCTGGGATTCTCCAGGCAAGAACACTGGAGTGGCTTGCCATGTCCTTCTCCAATGCATGAAAGTGAAAAGTGACAGTGAAGTCGCTCAGTCCAACTCTTAGCGACCCCATGGACTGCAGCCCACCAGGCTCCTCCATCCATGAGATTTTCCAGGGAAGAGTATTGGAGTGGGGTGCCATTGCCTTCTCCGCAACCACTGCAGTCCTGTTTATTATCTAACCTGCCTCATTTAGGGTAAACTGTTGGGGAAATGCTTTACCTTGAGGCCTAAAATCCAAATGGATGAGATGGGAAGTATTTTCATTCCTGAATTTAAGTGCTTGCTTACTGTTATTATCTTCCTTTCCTCCCTCCCTCTCTTCCTTCCTCTTTCTCTATCTCTCATTTATCATTCTGGTTCCATCACTGTGACTCAGTAAATTGTGATACCAAATCCCTTGTATGGAACTCTGAAAACATACTTGTGTAAAATTTCCCATGTTTCCAGAAAAAAAAATAGCTTGTAGAAATATCTCGAACTTTTTTCAAAATATTTTGTTATGATGCCTTCATAATAAGACCCACATTTCAGCTTTACTCTCATGGGATGATGTTCATGTAGATATGACTAAAATGTGCATTTCTACTGGCCCCCAGTGGGGCTTCAGGATCCTCTTGCCATACAAAGAGAAGTCTAACTTGGTAAAACAAACAAACAAAAAACTAATAATAAAAGCTGAAAATAAAAGTAATTCCTAATGTGCCATCACCTGAGGATTATTTTATATAATTTTTATTTTAAGAATTGCTTAATATAGTTCACTTCTATAACACTGCATGTTTACATGGTTTGTTTCCCAGGCTTTTTCACTCAGTCTCAGAAAGTGTATTTTCTGATCATTTGAAACTTGATATTAGAATAATCTCAGTGCTTATGTTTTCTATATAACTTAAAAATGGTAGCTAAGCATCCTGAATTTAGTTCCCGAATCAAGAAGCATATAACTCCACTGGGGCTGTGAATCATATGGCCCATTTAAAATTAGAATGATGGAAAAAATGAAGAACATTTGGACTATCGGCCTGTCTGAGTTTGCCTGTCTTGAGATACAGCTGACCCCAGTTGTCAAGTACACAAGGTCCATTTTTCATGTCAGGAATTTGTGGTTTCCATCTTGGACTTCTTCTCAGTAGGCTCTTTCTATTCTGTGGACCTCATTAAAATTAAAAACATCTGTTCTTTGAAAGATTCTATGAAGAGAATGAAAAACAAGCCTTAGACTCTTAGAAAGTATTTGTAAATCATGTGTCTCTGACAAAGGACATGTATCCATCATACATAGAGAATTCCCAGAACTAAGTTAAGAAGACAAAGGTCAGAGGAAAAAGGGTGTATTTAAAATTAGAATGATGGAAAAAATGAAGAACATTTGGACTATCGGCCTGTCTGAGTTTGCCTGTCTTGAGATACAGCTGACCCCAGTTGTCAAGTACACAAGGTCCATTTTTCATGTCAGGAATTTGTGGTTTCCATCTTGGACTTCTTCTCAGTAGGCTCTTTCTATTCTGTGGACCTCATTAAAATTAAAAACATCTGTTCTTTGAAAGATTCTATGAAGAGAATGAAAAACAAGCCTTAGACTCTTAGAAAGTATTTGTAAATCATGTGTCTCTGACAAAGGACATGTATCCATCATACATAGAGAATTCCCAGAACTAAGTTAAGAAGACAAAGGTCAGAGGAAAAAGGGTGTCGCATTTGAGCATATGCGTCACAAAAGAAGATGTACTGATTACAGATAAGCATATGAAAAGATACTCAGCATTATTAGTCATTCAGTTCAGTTCAGTTCAGTTGCTCAGTCGTGTGCGACTCTTTGTGACCTCATGAATCGCAGCACAGCAGGCCTCCCTGTCCATCACCAACTACCGGAGTTCACTCAAACTCACATCCATCAAGTCGGTGATGCCATCCAGCCATCTCATCCTCTGTCATCCCCTTTTCCTCCTGCCCCAAATCCCTCCCAGCATCAGAGTCTTTTCCAATGAGTCAACTCTTCGCGTGAGGTGGCCAAAGTACTGGAGTTTCAGCTTCAGCATAATTCCTTCCAAAGAACACCTAGGACTGATCTTCAGAATGGACAGATTGGATCTCCTTGCAGTCCAAGGGACTCTCAAGAGTCTTCTCCAACACCACAGTTCAAAAGCATCAATCTTTCAGCGCTCAGCTTTCTTCACAGTCCAATTCGCACATCCATACATGACCACTGGAAAAACCATAGCCTTGACTAGATGGTAAGAAATCACAAATTAAAAATCACAAATTAAATTAATTAAAAACTACACACCTCTTAGAAAGGCTGCAATTGGCAACACTGCCAGAACACTGAACAGCCAGAACCTTCCGCACACTGGTGTGGCTGCACAATGACATAGCCTCGGTGAAAATGACTCAGCACTTTCTAAGTAAACATACACCTACTATGTAAAACACTCATTCCATTCTTTTTTGTTTATTTGTTTTTACCCAGAAGTGAATAAATGTTCCCATCTAGAACTGGTCTATCACATTCATAACAGCTTTGTTTGTAAGAGCTCAAAGCTGGAAACCACACAGGAAAACATCTAAATGTGAGACGGAACTCCTAGAGGAAAACATAGGCAGGACACTCTCTGACATAAATCACAGCAACATCTTTTTTCAATCCATCTCCCAGAATAATGGAAATAAAAATAAACAAATGGGACCTGCTTAAACTCAAAAGCTTTTGCACAAAAAAGGAAACAACAAACAAAATGAAAAAAACAAATCATAGATTCAGAGAAAACATTTGCAAATAATGTGACTGATAAGGGATTAGTCTTCAAAATTTACAAACATCTTATGACACTTAACAGCTACAAAACAAATAACCCACTCAAAAAATGGGCAGAAGACCTGAATAGACATTTCTCTAAAGAGGATATACAGATGGCCAGTAAGCACATGAAAATATCTTCAACATCACTAATTATTAGAAAAATCCAAGTCAAAACTACAATAAGATATCACCTCACATCAGTTAGAAAGGCTACTGTCAAAAAATCCACCAAAAAAAAAAAATAATAATAATGCCAGAGAGGGTATGGAGAAAAGGGAACCCTCCTATATTGTTGGTGAAAGTGAAAGTGAAGTCGTTCAGTCATGCCCGACTCTTTGCGACCCCATGGACAGCAGCCTGCACCAAGCTCCTCCGTCCATGAGATTTTCAAGGCAAGAGTACTGGAGTGGGTTGCCATTTCCTTCTCCAGGGAATCTTCCCAACCCAGGGATCAAACCCAGGTCTCTCGCACTGTAGACAGACACTTTACTCTCTGAGCCAATTGTTGGTGGGAATGTAAATTGGTACAGCCACTATGCAGAACAGTATGGTGGTTGTTTAGTTGCTAAATCAATTGACATGAGTTTGGGTAAACTCTGGGAATTGGTGATGGACAGGGAGGCCTGGCATGCTGCAGTCCACGGGGTTGCACAGAGTTGGACACGACTGAGTGACTGAACTGACTTAGTCACTCAGTCATGTCCTTCCAATGAGTCAACTCTTCGCATGAGGTGGCCAAAGTACTGGAGTTTCAGCTTCAGCATAATTCCTTCCAAAGAACACCTAGGACTGATCTTCAGAATGGACAGATTGGATCTCCTTGCAGTCCAAGGGACTCTCAAGAGTCTTCTCCAACACCACAGTTCAAAAGCATCAATCTTTCAGCACTCAGCTTTCTTCACAGTCCAATTCTCACATCCATACATGACCACTGGAAAAACCATAGCCTTGACTAGATGGTAAGAAATCACAAATTAAAAATCACAAATTAAATTAAATTAAATTAATTAAAAACTACACACCTCTTAGAAAGGCTGCAGTTGGCAACACTGCCAGAACACTGAACAGCCAGAACCTTCCGCACACTGGTGTGGCTGCACAATGACATAGCCTCGGTGAAAATGACTCAGCACTTTCTAAGTAAACATACACCTACCATGTAAAACACTCATTCCATTCTTTTTTGTTTATTTGTTTTTACCCAGAAGTGAATAAATGTTCCCATCTAGAACTGGTCTATCACATTCATAACAGCTTTGTTTGTAAGAGCTCAAAGCTGGAAACCGCACAGGAAAACATCTAAATGTGAGACGGAACACAGTAAAACTCCTAGAGGAAAACATAGGCAGGACACTGTCTGACATAAATCACAGCAACATCTTTTTTCAATCCATCTCCCAGAATAATGGAAATAAAAATAAACAAATGGGACCTGCTTAAACTCAAAAGCTTTTGCACAAAAAAGGAAACAACAAACAAAATGAAAAAAACAAATCATAGATTCAGAGAAAACATTTGCAAATAATGTGACTGATAAGGGATTAGTCTTCAAAATTTACAAACATCTTATGACACTTAACAGCTACAAAACAAATAACCCACTCAAAAAATGGGCAGAAGACCTGAATAGACATTTCTCTAAAGAGGATATACAGATGGCCAGTAAGCACATGAAAATATCTTCAACATCACTAATTATTAGAAAAATCCAAGTCAAAACTACAATAAGATATCACCTCACATCAGTTAGAAAGGCTACTGTCAAAAAATCCACCAAAAAAAAAAAAATAATAGTAATAATAATGCCAGAGAGGGTATGGAGAAAAGGGAACCCTCCTATATTGTTGGTGAAAGTGAAAGTGAAGTCGTTCAGTCATGCCCGACTCTTTGCGACCCCATGGACAGCAGCCTGCACCAAGCTCCTCCGTCCATGAGATTTTCAAGGCAAGAGTACTGGAGTGGGTTGCCATTTCCTTCTTCAGGGAATCTTCCCAACCCAGGGATCAAACCCAGGTCTCTCGCACTGTAGACAGACACTTTACTCTCTGAGTCAATTGTTGGTGGGAATGTAAATTGGTACAGCCACTATGCAGAACAGTATGGTGGTTGTTTAGTCACTAAATCAATTGACATGAGTTTGGGTAAACTCTGGGAATTGGTGATGGACAGGGAGGCCTGGCATGCTGCAGTCCACGGGGTTGCACAGAGTTGGACACGACTGAGTGACTGAACTGACTTAGTCACTCAGTCATGTCCAATTCTTGTGACCACATGGACTGTAGATGGCCAGGCTCCTCTGTCCATGGGATTCTCCAGGCAAGAATACTGGAGTGGGTTGGGGTTGCCATATAGAGGATAATATAGAGGTTCCTGAAAAAACTAAAAATAGAAATACCATATAACTCTGCAATGCCTCTCCTGGGCATATATCTGGAGAAAAACATGATCCAAAATGATACATGCACCCCAATGTTCATAGCAGCACTGTTTACAATAGCCAAGACATGGAAGCAACCTAGATGTTCACTGTCAGAGGAACAAATAAAGAAGATATGGTACATGTATATACAAGGGAATATTACTCAATCATTGAAATGACTGAAATAATGCCATTTGCAGCAATACAGATGGACCCAGAGAGTGTTTGGAGAAGGAAATGGCAACCTACTCCAGTATTCTTGCCTGAAAAATTCCACAGACAGGAGAGCCTTGTGGGCTGTAGTCCATGGGGTCGCAAGGAGTCAGACACAACTGAGCAGCTAACGCACACACAGAGTGTCATACTGAGTGAAGTCAGACAGAGAAGGAGAAATATCATATCACACCCCTTACATGTGGATTCTAAAAAGAAGTGATATACATGAACTTACTTACAAAGTAGAAAGAGATTCACAGATTTAGAAATGAACTTATGGTTGCCGGGGGGAAAGGATAGTTAGGGAGTTTAGAAAGGTCATGTGCACCCTGCTATATTAAAACGGACAACCAAGGACCTACTGTATAGCAAAAGAAATTAATACAGAATATCTAGCACTTTATAGGTATTTAATGTGTTTCTTGAATGAATAAACTTTTTATTCCTTGCCTTTTCAAGAAAAGAAAAACAGATAAATAAGTCACGATATATTCAAACACTGAATACTACTCAGTAATAAAAAAGAATGAATTAATGATATATGAAATGTGAGCGAATGGATCTCAGAAAAATTTTGTTGAGTGAATGAAGAGACCCCTTCTGCCGGCCAAGAAAGACTGCATCCTGCTTGGCTCCAGTACGTGTGGCCTAATCTTTAAAACAGAAGTCACACAGCAGGTGCCTGAGGGTGGGGGAGGGTTGAGGAGCTTGGGGGTGACGGATGTATATTGACTTGGTCATAATGTCACTGTTACAGAAATAAGGCAAGACGGCAAGCTTTGCAGTTTAGTTGTATCATTTATTATATACTTAACTCAATGAGGTCTTTTATAAAACCAAAATACCAAGTGTAAAAGGTTAAACAATAGACCATATAAGGAAAGACACACAGAAAACTGTAACATGACAGAGTATAAAATTTTTTAGTTTTTTAATATTTTGGCAATGTGCCTCTGCATGTGGGTTCTTAGCTCCCCAACTAGGGATCAAACCTGCACCCCCTACACTGGAAGCATGGAGTCTTGACTACTGGACTGCCAGGGAAGTCTCTATTAACAAAGTATACTGAGTGTGAAGTGGCTGGGAAAACATGAACCTCATCACACCAGCCGTTTCTGTAAAGGCTTTGAGGTCAACGGATCCCTCAGAACCAGCAGAGTCCACGACGGAACGAGGCGCCACATCTTCCAGCCACAGTCATCGCAAGGGCTTAATATTCACCTCCATGAGCCATGCATCATCCTAAAGGCTTCTTATTTTCAATATTCATTCATAACTTGAATATGAAAAGATCTCCTCCTTAGAGAGAAAGCAAATAAAATACGGATACAGACCAGCAAAGGGTCTGCATCCACTACTCCCCAGGGATGGGCGGAGGCTCCGAAACCTGGTTCAGAACTGAAAATAGTCCTCCCCTACCCTACCCCTCTGACCTCTACCCTTCCCCTCCTAGCCCCACCCCTCTGCACTCTGCTCCTGGCTCACAGTCTCCTCCCGCATTTCCCCAGCGCCCTGAAACACCCTTATTCAGAAATACTCTGAATGGTCCTATGACTAATAGTAGTTGTGGTATAAACAAGAGCATTGCAATTTTCCCTCAATCTTCTGCTCAATCAGAGATTGCAGAAGGCTGCCAGCTCTGTCAGACCAGCTGTTTAATTGGCAACCAGAGAAGGCCAGACACTCTTTAAAAACTTAAAATAAAATGCAAAGTAAAATTGAATACCTACCGCCATAAACTTAGACCATATTTAAAACAGCTTTCAGCAAATTGATTTTGTATAAAATCACCCTCTTGGAAAAACAAAAAGGACTTTTACAGCAGGTTAGATCTTAAACTGGGTACATTCAGAGGCACTAGGAAATCATTAAGACAACAAGGGTAAAGATTCATTTTGGAAATCTGACATCTTCTTCTTCTCTCTCACACCTGAACCCCTCCTACAGTCTTGCTCACAGCCTGGTGAGACAGGAATTAGGCACAAAATCCTTTCAGTCCCTCTTGAGAGATGTCACCCACCAGAGGAGAGACTGCTCCATGGCTGGAGCCTGCATCTGCACACAGAGCCCTTTGGACTAATCCAAGGGAGACCTGCTTGTGCATGCTAAGCTCATGTTGGACCCTGTTTATAAAGACAGAAACTACAAAGTCCTCAGTTCTCATGTGCAAAAAACTCACACTGTATTCAAAGAGATGGCTGTCCAGATAAGTATAAAACCACAGGGTCACCATGGGACAGTGAGCGATGGGAGGACCCCGGGGGAGGGGCTCAGCTACCAGGCAAGAATGACGCACCTCTGGATTGAGGCACTGAGTTAAGCTGTGCAAAGTGAGTGTGTGTATGTGTGTGGTGGGGGCAGGGGGGAGTGCACATGTGTGCAACAAGCACATATATGCATGTGTAGGAGAAGGAGGTTCAAAGATGAGCCTTAGGAAGCATCACTATGAACAAAGCTAGTGAAGGTGATAGAATTCCAGTTGAGCTATTTCAAATTCTAAAGGATGATGCTGTGAAAGTACTGAACTCAATATGTGAGCAAATCTAGAAAGCTCAGCAGTGGCCACAGGACTGGAAAGGGTCAGTTTTCATTCCAATCCCAAAGAAAGGCAATGCCAAAGAATGCTCACACTACCACACAACTGCAACTATCTCACACGCTAGCAAAGTAACGTTCAAAATTCTCCAAGCCATGTTTCAACAGTACGTGAACCATAAATTTCCAGATGTTCAAGCTGGATTTCGAAAAGGCAGAGGAACCAGAGATCAAATTGTCAACATTCACTGGATCATCAAAAAAGCAAGAGAGTTCCAAAAAATATCTACTTTTGCTTTATTGACTATGCCAAAGACTTTAGCTGTGTGGATCACAACAAACTTTGGGAAATTCTTCAAGAGATGGGAATACCAGACCATCTGACCTGCCTCCTGAGAAATCTGTATTCAGGTCAAGAAGCAACAGTTAGAACTGGACATGGAACGACAGACTGGCTCCAAATCGGAAAAGGAATATGTCAAGGCTATATATTGTCACCCTGCTTATTTAACTTATATGCAGAGTACATCATGTGAAATGCTGGGCTGGATGAAGCACAAACTGGAATCAAGATTGCTGAGAGAAGCGTCAACAATGTCAGATATGCAGATGACACAACCCTTATGGCAGAAAGCAAAGAGGAACTAAAGAGCCTCTTGAAGAAAGTGAAAGAGGAGAGTGGAAAAGTTGGTTCAAAACCCAACATTCAGAAAGCTAAGATCATGTCATGCGGTCCCATCACTTCATGACAAATAGATGGGGAAACAATGGAAACAGTGACAGACTTTATTTTGGAGGGGCTCCAAAATCACTGCAGATGGTGACTGCAGCCATGAAATTAAAAGATGATGGCTCCTTAGAAGAAAAGTTATGACCAACCTAGATAGCATATTCAAAAGCAGAGACATTACTTTAGAAACAAAGGTCTGTCTAGTCGTAGCTATGGACTTTCCAGTTGTCATGAATGGATGTGAGAGTTGGACTATAAAGAAAACTTAGTGGTGAAGAATTGATGCTTTTGAACTGTGGTGTTGGAGGAGACTCTTGAGAGCCCCTTGGACTGCAAGGAGATCCAACCAGTCCATCCTAAAGGAAATCAATCCTGAATATTCATTGGAAGGATTGATG
>SJYX01005188.1:310310-330283 GCA_006410675.1 Oreotragus oreotragus
ACACAGTCAAAGGCTTTGGCATAGTCAATAAAGCAGAAATAGATGTTTTTCTGGAACTCTCTTGCTTTTTCCATGATCCAGCAGATGTTGGCAATTTGATCTCTGGTTCCTCTGCCTGTTCTAAAACCAGCTTGAACATCAGGGAGTTCACGGTTCACATATTGCTGAAGCCTGGCTTGGAGAATTTTGAGCATTACTTTACTAGCGTGTGAGATGAGTGCAATTGTGCGGTAGTTTGAGCATTCTTTGGCATTGCCTTTCTTTGGCATTGGAATGAAAACTGACCTTTTCCAGTCCTGCGGCCACTGCTGAGTTTTCCAAATTTAAACACATATTTCTGAATCACAGAGTAAATTGCATACATCATGATTAAATTATTCAATGTGAATCTTCTAAAAACAAGGAAATTTTCTTACAACAAAAGAGTATATCAAATTTAGGAAAATTGAAAATTGATAGACTGCTATTATCTAATATATAATCTATGTTCACATTTCAAAGGGTATTCCCATAGTATTCTTGTACCACTTTTTCCATCCAGAATTATGCAGTTCATTTAGTTGTCAAGTCTTTTTAGTCTCTTTTAATCTGGGATTGTTTCTCAACCTTTATTTGCCTTTTATGCCTTTGACTTTTTTGAAGAATAGAAACCAGATTTTATTTTTTATACCGTGTCCCTCAGTTTGAGTTTGTAATTTCCTCCTTGGGCAGATATTTTCTTATATGTGGCTGGAATACTGCATAAATGTTGTTATGCCTTCTTAATGCATTACGTCAGGAGGTACACGGTGTCATGTCCCATTAGTGGTGATGCTCATTTGGGTCACTTCCTTAAGATGGTGTCTGTTTCTCCCTTAATCATTAGTAAATAATCAGTAAGGAGGTGCTTTAAGATAGCATGAATGTTCTACCTCATCAATCTTTTATCCATTAACTTTAGGCTCTGTTGATAATTCTTTCCTGAGTCATTTATTATTAGGATGGTAGAAAGTGGTGATTTCCAGCTTTATTATTCCTTCTATATTTGCCAATTGGCATTCTGCTCTAAAGGAGAGCTTTCCTTTTTATTAATTTGCTTATAATTAATATAAACTCATGGATTCATGTTTACTTGATTTCTGTCATTACTTGTTGTAAATTGTCTTTTAATACATACCACTTATGAACATTCCCCTACTTCACAGAAAAAAAAAAAAATACAAAACGAAATTTAGCACCCTAACTGTCTGGTTGGAGAAAGAAAAAGGACATTCCGAGGGTAACTATATAAAGAACAATGCATTTCTTCTGTCTAGTCTTTCATTTAATTCTTCATTTTAATAGTTTATGAATGTATAACATTTCAGATCCAAGGGCTTGTGGGAGCTTAGTCTAACTAGGCCTTAATCATGGATCTCTGCCAAGACCTTATTTGCATCCTCAATTGACACTAAATTAAAGTTAATTTGATACTTTGGCTGAAAACTTCTTTCCAAAATGGCAAAATACACTACTTTGAAGGTCATCTTTTGCCCAAATGTTTGGCTGCACAGATCAAGTTGTTAAATTCAGAGACCATTTTCATTTATTATTATTACTATTACTATTATTATTATGTCTACCCTTCTTTCTTCCATAAAGCACTTTTTCAAGAGCAAAACTACTATCTTTACATACCAGTTTATACCTTCTGAAAACATTTTCTTGCTATTATGTGAATAGCAATTCAGTTTCTTAATGTGTCGCCAAAAAAATTTATAACTGCTTCTAAATTGCATTGATGTAGAATTGAGTTGAATATCTTTGTAGGCTGAGTATAATTATCCTCCTGCCAGGAACAAATAAGTTATACTGCTCCAGAGAAATAAATATGCATATGAATTTATGTGGATGGATAAATCCTTATAAAGTTTAGCTCTTTATAACACAATGAGAGAAAAAGAAATGTACTTGGTAAGGCTAATGAATAAACTAAGATCATTATATTGTCTATCAGGCATTTCTCCCATGAACTTACATTTTACTGCATATAAATCAGGGCAGAGCATTTGAAAGGACTTTATATAGTGAACGAGGCAATTTTAGGACGAACTATAATAAGTCACCTAAAATCTTCAGCTATACTTTAAATAAGATGATATGTATAAATAGAGAGAAGAAAATGGATACTCCAAGAGAAGAGTTCAAAATTATAAACTGCGATTTAACTCTGTTAACATCTTTACTTCTTCAAAGATACCTAGCAGAAAAAGTTTGCAAACAATAACACCAGGTACAGGCCAATAAAAAAAAAAAAAGGATTCCAGGCTATACTAGGTAACTGCAGCAAGATTAGTATAAACCAAATGCATTTATTATTTGCAATGTAATCCAATATACTAGCGGATGGCATGTGCTTTATTTTAATTAGCTGTTTCTTTTAAAGAGTTGCTTAGTCCAACTGTCTTGATAAGAAAAAATTGTAGTCATTGCTCAAAATGCTTGTAGCAAATCTAGTTTTAAATTGAAGCAATTTATTCCAAATACAGTCTACTACTGCAGCAATAATCAATGTGTTTTTCCTTAGTCCATACTTGAGCTTTCCATGGACTATTGTTAATTGCCTGTAACTAAGTGACTGCTGGTGCCCTTAAACGTAACTCTTTGGCACTTGTTCATTTGTTGTGTTTAACCAAATGCCTGTTTCCCTTAGGTTTTGCCTAGCGATTTTGCTTTACAATTTTCCGTGTTCCATCTCAGTCCCTTAAAGGGGGCAGAGTCTATCATTTTAACAAAATAACACAGAGGCTAAACAGAGTTTTAAAGGTTTGCATTTTCTTTTTCCATCCTCTGATGTTGAATTGTGCTGAAATGGAATCTTTTTATTTTTTAAATGCTGCCACTCCGGGCAGCTTGAACTTGAGCTGAAAAGTAGATCCCATTTCAAAAGGAAATGACATTTGCTAGGGCAACACCATTCACATTGTAATGTAAAGATAAAATACAGCAGTGGGTTCCCATCATTTCTTTTAACCGTAACAGAATTTAACCCCTAGTAATTTTGTCCTCACCTAATGTGTAAGCAATATTGGCTGGCACTCATATTAATGAATGTGTCCAGCTTAGAGCAAAAGAATGTGGAACTGAATCTAATATATTGTGCTGCAGTTCACAGGGTTGCAAAGACTCAGACATGACTGAGCAACTGAACTGAACTGACTGAGGAGAAGGAGGAGGCCCCCGGAGGAAGTGCACCTACAGAGACGATCCACAGAGGCCCGGGAGTGACAGGTGTGCGAGGCACGTCACAGACACCAGGCCCGTGCTCATGGCTCACAACAAAGAGCACCTTCGCTCACAGCCTCCTGCTCCAGCTGCTGATTCTAAAAGAGCCAATGGAAGAGGTGCTGCCTCGGGCAGCCAAGGAGAGTGGACCTGAACCCCTCAGGAGAAACACAGGCCCCTCCTGCCCACTGGCCCTGCGCATGCGCACACGAGCTTGGTCCCTGCATCCCCCGCCCCCCGGGGGTAACAAACAGACTCATCTCAATGACAGTGCTGAGGTGGCCCATCCAGCCTGTGAAGGGTTCTGCTTCTGAGTGGCTATTAGCGTCCTTTTCTCATTCTGTACAAGACAGGAAAACATGCCTTGGTGACGGGAGACACTGAGCACTGGTTTCTTTGGATGACCACTCACTCCCTGAGATAAACACACAGATAAAACGGCAAAACTCAGCCTTCAATTCATCCTATTTGCTTTGGATTTTAGGTTGCCTGTAAATGATTCATTATAACCTAAATTTTAAGGGATGGTGATAAGTAAAACTGTAAGACATTTGTGCACATAATCAGTTCTTTGAAAGAAAAGGTTGCATACTTAATGATTCTAATAGGAAGAAAATAATGAATTAAATTGATTATCAAATAGGTGGTTTTTCAATGGCATACTCAGAGCAGGCACATCTGGTATGTTACTTAGTCACATTAAAGTCATTTTCTGGTTCAAATTTTCTCTCTTAAAGGTTAAAATATAAATCCTCAATGGAGCTAAGAATCAGAAATTTGTAACTGGACACATTTCATTTTCTGGAAACAAATACTGTGACTAATAATGATGCTACACAGAAAATAATAGATTTATCTTCATATTATTCTCTCCTGAAAAATTCCTCTTATTCCCAATCCATTCTATATGTATATGTCAGGGAATATAAATTCCTTTTTTTCTAGAAAAGCTAGAGTTGACATAAAGGAAAGTAGCATTAAAGTCTTTCACTAATTGGAAGAAATTTGCTTCAGTGTTGATTAAAAGATCCCACTTTGTGAGTTTAGATCTTTACCTATGTTTCCCTCTTCGCTTGTAACTTAAATTCTGAGTACTGTCCTCAGTTTGGGAAGTTAGGAGTGACATGCAAGCTCCTCCACTTGAAAATGGACCCCAGTTCTTACCTGCCTAGAATACTGCTCAGGGGGCTCGTGGTCCTGCTCCCCTACTCCACTCACCACCTTTCCTGAAGACAAGGGCATGCTGGCTCCACTGGCCCTGACAGTGGCCTCCTGGGGAGGGGCCTCCCCGCCCCGCCCCACCCTCACAGTGGTCCACGTGTAACGAGCAGTGAACTGGGCACAGCTGTGGGGTGGAGGGGCAGCTGGAAAGGAGAGGAGAGATCCCCATGGGAAGCCTACGCATCTACACAGTTTAAACAAAGCCTCACGGGTGTCAGAGGACTTGCAGTAAGTCCTCCTCCACCTCCAAAGGGAGCTATTGACTCGTTCCTTGAGGTATCTGGGTTTTAGCTGCATTCTCCTTAAGACAACGGTTCAGAACACTCCCGGACCACCATCCAGGGGTTTGTGAGGATCACCTCCCATTGTGTCAAACCCTCCTTCGCTCTGTAAAGTGTTTCAGCAGTGGCTCAACACATGGAGCTGTGAATTACTATCTTTTTATGTCTCCATCCCCCACTCCAAACTTTGATTTTGCTTTGTTTTGTTTTTCAGGGTCTTTGTCTGATCTCTAGACCCTAGGCATTTGGAATGTTCTAAATCAAAGCACACAATAAGTGTTCGGAAATGGGCTTAATAGGAAAATCAGAGAAACTGAAAGCATTGAATTAACAATGTTTCTTCAGCTTTAACAACATGCTAATCACAGATCTGTCAGTCCTAGTCTCTTAGAAGCCTTACGTGTAAGCAAGTGTTACTTGCTCAGTCGTGCCCGACTCTTTGCGACCCCATGGACTGCAGCCCACCAGGTTCCTCTGTCCATGAGATTTGCCAGGCAAGGATACTGGAGTGGGTTGCCATTTGCTTCTCCAGGGGATCTTCCCAACCCAGAGATCGAACCCAGGTCTCTCGCATTGCAGGGAGATTCTTTACCGACTGAGCTGCCAGGGAATCCCTAGAAGCCACAACGCTCGACCTATTCACGCTGTCCATCTGTGTGCAGTCTGCAGTCTCTGCCTAGTCTGCTCCTCAGCCTTGAAGGAGGTCTTGGAGTTCCTTGGACAAGTCTAAGTTTGCCTAGATGAGGTGTATGTTCAATTATTATGAGTTTCAGAGGCTCTACAGAATTCACGACTCAGAAGCAAATGCTTTCAAAAGATCAGTTATGCAGGCAACATATGAAGTGGCTTCATGCTGGTCAATTCAGCATAGGGAGCCTGGGTTCTCCTATCTGAGAACTTTTCAGACCAGAAAGATCTCATATGCAATGAAACAAACAGACACACTCCTATGAGTCAAACTAAAAAACTCTGACGACCACACTGCCCTTCAGGTGGCCAGTTTGGAATGCCCACTCTACCTAATGGAAAAGAAGATCGTTGTTGCAAAGAAAAATGGTCTGACCAGGACAGGAAGGGAGCAGGGAGGAAGATATACATTTTGGGGAGGGCACAGTCCTGAAGAGTAGCACCATAGGACAAATGCCTGTCTTAGGCAGATAGAGTCCACTTATGAAGAACTTGAGAATGAACACAGAAATTCAGAACAACATAGTAAGAAGTATAGAACCACTGGACCTTTTAGACTAGGTGACCAGCACACAGATATGCAATTTTAAAGGCATTGCTCTGGCAATTATAACATGAATAATAAATAAAATTATGTCAAGAAAAGACAGAGAAGAAATACTTTGTCTAAAAGATTATGTTTATTTTAGATTTCGAAATTCTTATAGCATCTAAACAAATTGATCAACTCAAATTCTCTGCTTCAAATAACTTTTATTAGTGGAATTTTCCATGTCACAGTAAAATAATTCCAATAAAATTATACTTTAAAAACTGGGAAAATTAACAATATCTACAGGGACATAAAGTAACAGCATAGGTATCATATTTGTGATATTTTTAGGGATTGTTTGTACTCTTCAGGTTTAGAAAGCTGTCTTGTAGAATAATTTCCAAAAGGAAAATCAGATAAATAATTTAAGATAATATTTTAATTCAGGGGAAGTAGTATCAGCAGTAAAGATTTATCCTGGCATCAAGCCTAGTCCATTTCATTGGTGGTTTCCCTTCTTCATCTACAAAGTCAAAATTAATTTTTGATGTGCATTGAGAGGTATGCTTTTCCCACTCTCTCTTCCTGCTCTAATTCCTTTAAAACATGGATTAAGTGTCATTGAGTTAAATTACCCAACTCAAACTTACTGAAAAGAGATTTTCTATATTCATTGCAAAATAAATTAGAAACATATAAAGATAAAGAGGTATGGGGTCTAGAAAATCTCATCAGGGTAAGGGAGAGGAAACCTCAGAGATATGGCAGCTTTCACCTTTAAACAGAGCTCCCTTGATACGGGATTTATGTCATGCAGCATATGTGTGTGCTCCACACAGGCCATTTGGAGGGCAGAGTCTCCTCTGCTAGAAAGGCTTTCTCTGAAGATTTACGCTGCAGGGAGCACCCGAGCTGTGCGCTCTCACCTTGCCTGCTCCTGCTCTGCACCGACGTGAAGGATGGGGAAGGACATGCCTCCCCTTCCTTGTCTTAGAGGACACAGCTCTGCCCTAAATGCAGAAGGGGAGCTCAGGCTGCTTATTTGTGAAACAAAATAATGTGCTAAGGATGAATTGTGGAACTGGAGCCGTGTCTTCATAGTAGACAAACATTTAAGGAAACAATATGGCAGAGGTCATCCAAAGATAAATCTCATTAGTTTGCAGTATTTGCTTTCATGTTCTTTTATCTATGGCATTACTGAACTTATTAGTAATTTTTATTATTGAATGATTTGTGGTATGATTAAGAGCATTTTTTTCGCAATTTTTCTGACTTGTCCTCAAATAAAAATCTTAAAATTAACTTTTAATGGAGAATAGGCTGGTTAGGAATATGAATAAATTTGAGAATGAGATTGATCAGAACTCTAATATTTTTAATCAATTTCTTTTGTATTCAAGTGTAGTTGATTTACAATGTTATGCTCATTTCTGCTGTATGGCAAAGTGACTCAGTTATACACGTATGGACATTCTTTTTCATATTCATTTCCACTCTGGTTTATCCCAGGATATCAAATAGAGTTCCCTGTGCTCTATAGCAGGGCCTTGCTATTTATCCATCCTATGTATCATAGTTTGCATCTGCTGACTCCAAACTTGAATTTTATTTGCCTTTATAGCCACATGACCACAAATGAGCTATTCTTATTGGGTGCCTGTTCATCAAGCCTGTGTCAGTAGGAACAGCATGGAGTTAAAAGGCACAGGTCTCCATCTTCTCAGACCCAGAGCTCACTCAAGGACATGATTAAGTGTGACAATGACAGGCATGGTTACCACTGAAAGGGGCAAGTCATGCCTTTCTCATGGTTTTTACATGAAATAAGTGCCAGTCAGGATTCGGTCAAGAGAGGAGGACCATTCCAGGCATTGGAAGCAAAAAGCAAATAAGTTGATCGCTGCAGCCACTGTGGAGGACAGTATGGAGGTTCCTGAAAAAAAAAAACTAAAACTAGACCTGCCTATGACTTTGCAGTCCTACCCCGGGCATATGTCTAGAGCAAAACATGATCCAAAAGGATACACACACCCCAGTGTTCGTAGCAACACTGTTTACAATATGCAAGACAAGGAAGCAACCTAAATGTCCATTGACAGAGGAATGAATAAATAAAATGTGGTACATATATACAATGGGATATTACTCAGCCATCAAAAAGAGTGAAACAATACCATTTGCAGCAACATGAGTGACCTAGAGATTGCCATACCAAGTGAAGCAAGTCAGACAGAAAAGGACAAACATCGTATGACATCCCTTATACACAGAATCTAAAAAGACATGATACAAATGAGCTGATTTATGAAACAGAAACCGACTCACAGACATAGAGAGTGAACTATGAGGATGAACTAAGGTTGCTGTGGGGGAAGGACTGGAGGAAGAGATAGTTAGGGAGTTTGGGGTGGACAAGTACACATAGCTATATTTAAAATGGATAATAAACAAGGACCTACTGTATAGCACAGAGAACTCCACTCAGTGCTATGTGGCACCCTGGATTGGAGGGGAATTTGGGGGAGAATGAGCACAAAATAAAAAGTTTAATAAAGTTCAGTTCAGTTCAGTTGCTCAGTCATGTCTGACTCTTTGAGACCCCATGAATTGCAGCACGCCAGGCCTCCCTGTCCATCACCAACTCCCGGAATTTACTCAGACTTGCATCCATCGAGTCAGTGATGTCATCCAGCCATCTCATCCTCGGTCGTCCCCTTCTTCTCCTGCCCCAAATCCCTCCCAGAATCAAAGTCTTTTCCAATGAGTCGACTCTTCACATGAGGTGGCCAAAGTACTGGAGTTTCAGCTTTAGCATCATTCCTTCCAGAGAAATCCCAGGGCTGATCTCCTTCAGAATGGAGGATCCTGGTTGGATCTCCTTGCAGTCCAAGGGACTCTCAAGAGTCTTCTCCAACACCACAGTTCAAAAGCATCAATTCTTCGGCGTTCAGCCTTCTTCACAGTCCAACTCTCACATCCATACATGACCACATGAAAAACCATAGCCTTGACTAGGCGGACCTTAGTCGGCAGAGTAATGTCTGTGCTTTATAAAAGGAGTAATTTAGGTGCTTACATGACACATGAAAATCTGAAGACACGAAAGTCAAGGAAACCACGACCATTGATTTAAAGGTTTATGGCTGCAGCTGAGGTTCCGAGGTCTGAGTTGCACCTGCTACCCAGGGGCCCAGAAGGGCTAGGGCGTGTTGGTAGCACTGCTCCTCTGCAAAACGAGTGGAGTCCTGGCTGGGAACACCTGCCACACTTGCAGGAGGAAGAAGAGTGGCAACTGCCCTCCAGAACTCAGGAGAGTGGGTCTCACAGCCAGACCAGACCATGAAGTGTGCCCCAGAGCCAAAGAAGCAAAGACAATTTCTCTTCCCTTCTGTGAGTTGCTGGGCTTCATGGAGCCCACAGGGTCTGATGGGGAAGATGGAACATTGCTTAGATATGCTGGGCTCTCATGAGTCCGGCCTGTGGATGGAACCTTGAGTTCTGCCTATGGATAAAGTGGGTTTTGTATGATGGTGAAAAAGAGTAACCAGGTACCTGGGGGCAGAAAACCAGTGATGATACAAACAGCCACCTGCCCATCCAGATCCACTGCTTTTCCATCATGAAGAGATCGATTGAAGACAGAGAGCACAGTGAGCTACTGCACAGGCCCCTCAGGTGGGAAGGGAGCTTCAGCAATGGCTCCTGCATCCCAGGCAGGAGGCGTTTCCCTGCCATGGAACCCCCTGTCCCCATGGCTCTGACAGTGGTGACCTGGTATGAACACTACTTCCAAAAGGAAAGTGAGATATGGCACCAAGCAAGTGGGTAAAAGGGAAATGGTTGCAGAGATGGGTAAACTCACTTGCAGAAGAAGTGAGGTGCACACGCAGGTGTGCACATGCATGTGTACTTGTGCACGCATGTGCGTGTGTTGCCCCGTGTAGGTAAGAGGTGAAGAACTGAACTAAAGCACGAACCCCGCCGCATTCTCCACCTAGACCGTCTGACTATGGCAGCTCCCGTGCTGACATTCTTGCTCTAAAGACAGTGCTGAGGATCCCATCGTGTGTTCTGAGCTCTTATCCTAAAACAGATGCCTGTTTATTTCTTCTATCTACAGAAGAAATGGCCAAGAGCAGAAAAAAAGCAGAGAAAGCGGCAAGAGCAGAGGACCCCTGGTTAGAAACCCCGCACATAGAACTCAGAAGCAGAGAAGCATTCTCTGTAAATTACAGAAAGTACTTTCCTTGACTCTCAAGATGTATTTTTCTGAAGAAGCTGAATGCATTTGTTCAATAAGTCCACTGAAAGAAAATGATGCTTCTTCCTGAAACAGGACTTAGCTGTTACAGGATACATGTGGAAGTAATTTCAAAGACTTTCTTCTACACCAGCCCCCAGGTGGTACAGAACAGCAAGAACTTTGATGAATAATTTATTTGATTTAATTTCAGTTAATCAATAATGCTAATGCACATCATTTTGCTGCATGGTCTGTAAGAACAAACCAATGCAAAAGAGATCCCTCTTGCTATAGAGCCTATATTATTCAGTGATATAAAAATTAAATGTGAAAAACATGCCTCAGTATATGATCAGTGACACGAGGGTAAGAAGAGTGTGTAGAGTAGGAGAGTGGAGTTGGGGGGCACCCTGAGACTGCAAAGGCTAGAGGGGAGCTCTGTGAACCACACTAAGATCTCCCTCTGACAGATGCAAAAATGGAGGACCCAGCTGGAACATCTACACTGTCTGTCCACAAACGCTCAACTTAGTGAAGGCGAGGATTAGACATCCACACCCAACTTGCCTCCAGCAATACCAATGAGGTCGCAGTCAGAAGGTAGATTATACATTTGCAAGTCAGGTCATTGAAGGCTTTGATGAGAAGTGTAATGGACTAAATTGGCTCCCTTTAATTTCATATGTTGAAGCCCTAACCCACAGTACCCTAGCTTGTGTTTGGAGAAAAAGCCTTTAAAGAACTCCTTGGAAGAAAGTTATGAACAACCTAGATAGCATATTCAAAAGCAGAGACATTACTTTGCCGACTAAGGTCCGTCTAGTCAAGGCTATGGTTTTTCCTGTGGTCATGTATGGATGTGAGAGTTGGACTGTGAGGAAAGCTGAGCGCTACAGAACTGATGCTTTTGAAGTGTGGTGTTGGAGAAGATGCTTGAGAGTCCCTTGGACTGCAAGGAGATCCAACCAGTCCATTCTGAAGGAGATCAGCCCTGGGATTTCTTTGGAAGGAATGATGCTAAAGCTGAAACTCCAGTATTTTGGCCACCTCATGCGAGGAGTTGACTCATTGGAAAAGACTTTGATGCTGGGAGGGATTGGGGGCAGGAGGAGAAGGGGACAACCGAGGATGAGATGGCTGGATGGCATCACGGACTCGATGGACGTGAGTCTGAGTGAACTCTGAGAGATGGGAATGAACAGGGAGGCCTGGCATGCTGCGATTCATAGGGTCGCAAAGAGTCAGACACAACTGAGCGACTGAACTGAACTGACTGAAGACAACTGAAGTTGTTTGTGTGGGGCCCTCACCCAGTAGGACTGGTGCACTTATCAGAGGAGGGGACCAGGACACAGACACGCACAGACTGAAGGCCACGTGGAGACACACAGAGAAGGCGGCTGTCTATAGGCTGAGGCGTGAAACTGCAGAGAGACTAACTCTGTAGACACTTTGATCTTGGGCTTCTGATCTCCAGCGCTGAGAAAGTAAATTTCTGTTGCTTGAGCCTCCCTATCTGTGGAATTCTGTTACCATGCTTTGCTAAAGTGCAGTAGACCAGTGCAAGGAGCAAAAAAAATGTTAAGAAATATCCCATAGGCTAATGAAGTGTTCTGTTCGGCCACAGAGAGACTTCAGGGAAGCGGTATTTCTGAAGACTGGGTTGGTAACTGGATGCTGGACAGATTCCAGAAAACAAAGACTGCAAGCAGGAGAGCATGGAGAGGCTCAGTGGTGACATAATTGTGACAAAAATGGTGAAGGATCTGTTGGAGGATGTGTCTCCAGCCTCAGTGGCTGTTGACCAATATCCACCCCAGTTAAAACCAAGGCTGCCCTCTCGGCATCGATAACTTTGCAGTTGTAGCTGAGGCAGAACTCCAGAATTATTGTCTTGTCACTTTGGTGTTTAAAATGTGTTTTCTGAAGGTTGTATCCTAACTCTTGATAGTTGGACCTGGAATATGTGCAAATGTACAATATCCGTTTGTAGATTTTAAAGAAAGTCTTCCAAAGGGAAATATTCACACAAATATTGAGAATTTCATTTCTCTGTTCAGTGTATGGGGCATTTATAGTCAGAAATGCTATAAAAGATGAGGAAATGACAACGCCATGACTTCATTGTTTCTTTAAAGCTCTATTATGTATATCGTCATCATCATCATACTTAGAGAAAACTGCAATAATTATCCTTAAACCATTAGCTTAACTTTTCAGGTTTATTGGGAAACTGTACAATAAAAATTGATTTATGACACAGCAAATTAAAAATATTAATAATGGCCAATTTATATCCAAAGAGCCTCTAATGCCCTTTCAGGGATTTATCTTTGTTCTGGCATGTAATCCTTTATTTTAAATTTAGTGGTTGTTCTTGTTTCTTTTCAGGGAAAAAAACCCACTAATATCAAACCTATATTTTCTCTTAATAGCTTCATATCCTGTGTTCAATGGCTGCCATCGACCTTCAAACATCTTCTATTGCATTATATCCATAAGTTGTTTTAATATCTTTGCTCTCTCTAATTACCTGGATCATTCTATACCATTCCCTACAGGGACATATACTGCTGAAGTTTGGAGTTTTAAGTCCTAATTAAAAAATTCATTAGTGTGTGAATTAATTTCCTCTCTTTGTGCTTTCCTCTCCCTCTTGGTAGCCATCAGACTTTGAGAAGCAATCTAGTTGTTCCCATGCAGAGATCCAGAACTCACTTTAATTACTCTGGTTGGAGTCCCACATCAGTCAGTAGTGCCAGGACAGAAACCTGAACACAGGCAAGTCTCACTCAGGCAGCTCACTGGGACATGACCATTTCAGGGCAATCCTTTCAGTGGTATAAACTTTCCAGCACTGACTCTGGTGCAGACAATTCTGCTGCAGAGCTTCCTCCTCTAAAAGGTCCCGCTGAGATGTTGCAGTGAAGAACCATGCATTAATCAGGTCAGTGCAAGCAAAAGAAAGTGGACACTTGAAATAATTAGTAACATAATTCAAGTCCCCCAAAAAAGATATTCAGAGACTAACATAGCAAGAATATTCTCTACAAATGCTGCTACTTTTAGATCAGGTTGCTTGGAGAATCTTTGCTGTAACAGACAGCGGGCAGAAAATAAGCTACAGTCTAATCTCTGAAGGACACCAGTTCACGAAATAATTAGCTTTATATATTTAGCATCTACTTAACACGACTGGAAGGTGTTTATTGTTCACCATAAGGTCGGAGTCTATTACATTTCTTGTTATTTCTCTTCGTCTCTCAGAAATGCCACATCCATTAGAACAGTGAATAGGATGGGAAGCCTGGAGTTGTGCACATTTTTTTTAATCAACTTGCAGTAAACTGTCAAACATCTAACTGAACATTAAAGAACAGTGTCTTAAAATGGGTACAAATTTATTTTCAGTTTCTACGTATCATTTATTAAAAAGCTGAGCATATCATCAAATGTTATTCCCAAGAGCTGGCTGTTGAATATGTTTTGAACCACCAATATGTCTTCCTTACCATAGCACCAATCATATTTCTCACCATTTCTTTTTGTCTAAAATTAAAAGACGCTTACTCCTTGGAAGAAAAGTTATGACCAACCTAGATAGCATATTCAAAAGCAGAGACATTACTTTGCCAACAAAGGTCCATCTAGTCAAGGCTATGGTTTTTCCAGTGGTCATGTATGGATGTGAGAGTTGGACTGTGAAGAAAGCTGAGCGCCAAAGAATTGATGCTTTTGAACTGTGGTGTTGGAGAAGACTCTTGAGAGTCCCTTGAACTGCAAGGAGATCCAACCAGTCCATTCCGAAGGAGATCAGCCCTGTGATTTCTTTGGAAGGAATGATGCTAAAGCTGAAACTCCAGTACTTTGGCCACCTCATGCAAAGAGTTGACTCATCGGAAAAGACTCTGATGCTGGGAGGGATTGAGGGCAGGAGAAGAAGGGGACGACCGAGGATGAGATGGCTGGATGGCATCACTGACTCGATGGACATGAGTCTGAGTGAACTCTGAGTTGATGATGGACAGGGAGACCTGGCATGCTGTGATTCATGGGGTCACAGAATCGGACACAACTGAACGACTAAACTGAACTAAACTGAACTGAATCCCATTTACTGGAGAAAAATATCTAATTTGCATTTTAATCCTAGAGACTTACACAACTGTCCATTATATTGCAGGTTCCCTGCAAATGTTTATAGAATGAATGCCCATGTAATGCTCATGTTTTACATGAGCTTATTAAGCTTATTAAGATCTTTCCAAATGTTGTCTTCTAGAGAAATTATTCTGTTTCTGAAATTTGAAGAAAAGCATTCAGTATGAGTTCTCTCCATTAAAATTGTACATACATATATACATATCACATGGTGAAACTGTATTAAATTTCATTCAAAAATATTATATTCAATTTAATTTTTCTGCAAAAAATTAATTTATTCACCCAAAAATATTTACTGAAAGTCTACTATAGGCAGACACCCAGGGACATAACATTGAACAAGACAGATAAGTAACAACACTCCCACAGCATATATTCCAGCAAAGGAAGCCAAAAGTAAGCAACTGAACGTGTAATGTAATGTAGGTTGTTGATAAGGGCTTGGAGGAATAATGAGGCTGCTTGCAGATTCAGGAGGGATGGGTTGTGATTGATGCGAGGATGCCCAGTAATAGTGAGATAATTTTAGCTACACGTGTTGGACAGGACCACTCTGAAGAGACAATACCTCTGAGAACCTGAACAAAGTGCATCAACAGGTCATGCAAAGTTCCTGAGGCAGGGACAAGATTTGGTTCAAAGCCCTCTAAGAAGGAACCTGGACTGGAGCAGAGGAGAAAGAAGATGGGTTAAAAGGGCTTTGAAGAGGTTGACAGGGCAGGTTCAGCAAGGTTTGTCCATCCCCTGCAGAGAGTTTGGATCAAACTCCACATCTCACGGGAAGCTGTGAGGGAATTCTGTGGAGTAAAGGGGATGTCCAACCTGTGTTCTCTGTGACTTGGCAACACTCAGCTCAGGTCATGCAGACAACACAGACAGCATTCCTTCATAACCCAGCGACAGAGGAGGAAAGTATTTTTCAAAATGGAAATTGCAGTTCTGAGAAGGGATCTAACCAAAATCAGAGCTAACCATCATAGAGCTGCATCCAGTCAGGACTTTCACCACAAATATAAACATTTCTTCTCCTTCTCTAGAATTAGATTTGAAAAGTTGAACACGTCCTTGCATGCAGATCAAGCTTCTTAAATGAAAAAGAAAACAATTCCGCCCTGAAATCAAGACAAAGTATTTTCTATAATGATAACCAATGCACTCAGAGTATGAATCATTTCAAAATAACCAAAATTAAGGAGAACTGATGTGTTCTTCTCTTGAGTCACAATATAGCTTCAAGAAAACACTGCTTTCAGAGGGCTGAGAGCGGCACGCAGCCTGAGCAAAGGGCTGCCCCTCTGGAGGCAGGTAGCCTAGACAAGGAGCAGGGGCTGCTGGTGCCTTCTGTCTGAAGAGGTCAAGGTTCAAATACCAGACTCTGAGGTTTAAATAAATATTTGTTTAAGATGGCTTAACTGATGGTTTAAAAAACCTTCACTATACCCAGTAGTTCATCAGAGTTGTGGGTGCAGGGTCATCATGAGATCAGAGAACACAAACAGGGACCTGGAGACCCAGAGCTGCCAGAACGGGGCCCAGTGTGTGGACAAGCTACGTGTGTCCAGATCTCCCTGGTGTGGCCCCAAAATCTTGCCAGCTCACACACCAGGATCTATAGAGATGGACCCGTACAGTCCTCTCCCATCCAGCCTCAATGGACGACTGTCCACAAAGCTGTTGAAAACAGTCACTACCATCCTGGAGACTGCTGTGTGCCAGCAAATGTCTAAGGTTCTGGTCCTTAATAAAAGCTGTGATGAGGGGCTTATAAGGTCCCCTCTTCTACCAGGGAGGAAGGAAGGCTTGTCCCAGAGGCTGAAATAATGTGTCACACAGAAGGGAAACGAAATCCAGGCGAAATCCAGTATCCGACTCTGGAGCACCCCCAACAACAGTTCTATTTAGGGCAGTTCTACTTCCTTAAAAAAAAAAAAAGATTAAATACTGAGTCTTCTCTGGTATTTTGATTCCCAGAGAAGACACAACACTTTAAGGCAAGTGTTTGTCTCAAGCTCAGCTTGGAGGACTCTGCATTTGAAGTGTTAGGGGTGGGTGACTGGATCAGACATGGGTTTTGTCATCAGAAGGCTTTCCTGAGGAAGTCACAAACATTATGTGACATTTTAAGATGACTTTGGCGTTTTACAATGAGTTCATTTTTTTGTTTGATTTTTTGGCAGTTTTTAACAGCTATACGTTTTCCCTATAACAAACTGGAAGGAAGTTTGGCAAGAAATGTGTAGCCCTACCCCACATCAGCGGGATGGCTGTGCCCTACCTCCTGTTCTAAAGAATGACATGTGTTGCACCCCTATATTCCGAACAGCACTGTTCACAACAGTGAAGACATCAAAGCAACCTAAATGTTCACGGACGGAGGAATGGATAAAAAAGATATGGGACATACATACAATGAAATATTAGTCATAAAAAAGCATGAAACAATGATATTTGCAGCACCATGAATGGACCTAAGGATTATCATATTAAGCAAGTAAGTCAGAAAGAGAAAGACAAATACCACATGCTATCACTTATGTATGGAATCTAATATATGACAAAAATGAACACATCTGTGAAATAGAAAACAGACTCACAGAAATGGAGAGCAGGCTCGGGACTGCCAAAGGTGATGGTGGGTGGGGAGGGAAAGATTGGGAGTCTGGGGTTAGTAGATGCAAATGGTTAACTTTAGAATGAATAAACAAGGTCCTACTGTATAGCACAGGGAACAATATTCAGCATCCTGTGATTAACCACAATTGAAAGAATATGAAAAAGAATATATATTTATGTACAACTGAGTCACTTTGCTCTGCAGAAGAAATTCAGTTCAGTTCAGTCACTCAGTCATGTCCGATTCTTTGCAACCCCATGGACTGCACCACGCCAGGCTTCCTTGTCCACCACCAACTCCCAGAGCCTACTCAAACTCATGTCCATCGAGTCAGTGACGACATCCAACCATCTCATCCCCTGTCGTCGCCTTCTCCTCCTGCCTTCAATCTTTCCCAGCATCAAGGTCTTTTCCAATGAGTGAGTTCTTTGCTTCAGGTGGCCAAAGTATTGGAGCTTCAGCTTCAGCATCAGTCCTTCCAAGGAATATTCAGGACTGATTTCCTTTAGGATTGACTGTTTGGATTTCCTTAGAGTCAGCAGAAATTAACACACCATTATAAATCAACTATACTTCTATAAAGACTTCCCTGGTGGCTCAGCTGGTAGAGAATCCGCCTGCAATGTGGCAGACCTGGGTTCGATCCCTGGGTTGGGAAGGTCCCCTGGAGAGGGAGCAGCTATTCACTCCAATATTCTGACCTGGAGAATTCCATGGACTATGAGTGGCAAACAGTCGAACACAACTGAGCACCTTTCACTTCACTTTCATACTTCAATAAAATATTAGAAAAGAAATAACTTGTGAGCCCAATTCCCTCATTTTACAGGAGCAGAACTGCAGGTGTTAAATGATTTGCTCAGTTCCCTGCTTTAGCTGAGGACTGGAGTCCTTGACCCTTGACCTCACCTCTCAGTGAACCAGAGTCAAGTGCACACCTCAGAGCTTCAGTCTGCACCAGCAACATGGAGAATGTCAACCTGGTAACAAGGAAAGCCCATTCAACAATAGTACTGTGCTTTTATATCAAAAGTAAACCAGTATAATATAAAGGGACCTTAAGTTCTGTCTTTGCCGAGTTAAAGGAACTTGGTGTATTTCAGCTGCAGATGTGTGATAATTGAATGAAGTGTTCACAGTGAGGAAATGCATTCCCAAGCAGTGTTTCCTGCCCAAATCTGCATGCATTTTTCATTTAAAGAGCTGGTCACTTGCAGTGTTAAGGATTACCTCAAAGGGAATAAATAATTCAAACCGAAAGAGGTGATGCTTTTAAATTTAGAGGAATATCACTAAAATCTACGTTTATCAGAAATGCAGTTATATCGTAAAAATTATCTTTTCCTTTCCACTTCCTGATTAAATGACTCTGAGACATTTATCATTTATAATTTTGAGTCATACATTATATAAGACATGAACATTTATATATCTAAAAGTCTCTGATATATGAGTGGAAAAGAAAACCATCTTAGTGAAAAAAAAAAAACCATGATTTATGCACTCTAAATCTAGAAGTATTTGTGATGAGAAAAATATTGAAGACTATTTTAAATTTCAAAACTGGAAAACCTATCCATAGTCATGGAGGAGCTGGGTTTGCCAATGGAGGACTTGTGCTCAAGCTATGACTGTCCCCTTCAATCAAATAAGATGTTAAATTCCAGATGCTTAATCAGTTCATCTATAATACAGTTAAGTGATCTTGCTTATAGAAAGTGCTCCATTAAATCCAAGATGCTGTACACAATCATGAAATACACGCAGTCCAGGACTTTACAATGATGCAAAAGCAATATACATTCAGTAGACACAATACTTCAGATTTTGAATTTGGATCTTCTCCCAGACTGGCAATGTGTGGTCCAATACTCTCTCAAGAAGCTGGACACAGATGGTGAGCTCTAGCTCTCATCAGCTCTGCAGCCACAAAGGCAAACAACCTAAACATTGACGACCACCCTATATCTAGCCAGCCACTCTAGTTTTCACTGCTGGTACAGTAGTCAGTAAGTTTTGGGAAATATTCAATGCTTGACTACCAGTTAATCCTAAAGGAAATCAGTCCTGAATTTTCTTTGGAAGGACTGATGCTGAACCTGAAACTCCAATACTTTGGCCACCTGATGCAAAGAACTGACTCACTGGAAAAGACCCTGATGCTGGGACAGATTGAAGATGGGAAGAGAAGGGGATGACAGAGGATGAGATGGTTGAATGGCATCACCAACTCAATGGACATGAGTTTGAGCAAGTTCCAGGAGTTGGTGATGGACGGGGAGGCCTGGCATGCTACAGTCCATGGGGTCACAAGAGTCAGACATGACTGAGTGACTGAACTGATTATCAAATAGGCTTTGTGTTAGATGATTTTGCCCAACTATAGGCTAACATGAGTACTGTGAACATGTTAGGATGTTCACACGTTAGTCTAGATGAACTATGATATTCTACAGTCCTGTATTTGATTGATTGTTTGATTGATTGATTGATTGATTGATTGATTTTTGGCTGCCCTGGGTCTTATTGCTGTGTATAGGCTTTCTCTATTTGTGGCGAGTGGGGCCTACTATTCACTGTGGTGAGTGGGATTCTCATTGCTGTGCCTTCTCGTTGCAGAGAACTGGTTCTAAGCACACAGACGTCAGTAGTTGGGGTGCATGGGCTTACTTGCTCTGTGGCATGTGGTATCTTCCTGAACCAGGGATCGAGCTCATGTCCCCTGCATTGGAGAGTGTAGTCTTAACCACTGGACCACCAGGGACGTCCTAGTATATGTATTTTCAGCTTATCATCTTATCAACATCAGTCAGCTCAGTTCAGTTGTTCAGTCGTGTCTTACTCTTTGTGATCCCATGAATTGCAACACGCTGGGCCTCCCTATCCATCACCAACTCCCAGAGTTCACTCAAACTCATGTCCATCGAGTCAGTGATGCTATCCAGCCATCTCATCCTGTGTCGTCCCCTTCACCTCCTGCCCCCA
>SJYX01005190.1:0-12987 GCA_006410675.1 Oreotragus oreotragus
TGTGGCTCAGATCATGAACTCCTTATTGCAAATTCAGACTTAAATTGAAGAAAGTAGGGAAAACCACTATACTATTCAGGTATGACCTAAATCAAATCCCTTATGATTATACAGTGAACGTGACAAATAGATTCAAAGGATTAGATCTGATAGACAGAGTACCTGGAGGTTCATGACATTGTACAGGAGGCAGTCATCAAGACCATCCCCCCAAAAAGAATTGCAAAAAGGTAAAATGGTTGTCTGAGGAGGCCTTTCAAATAGCTGAGAAAAGAGAAGTGAAAGGCAAAGAAGAAAAGGAAAGATATACCCATCTGAATGCAAAGATCCAAAGAAAGGCCAGGAGAGATAAGAGTGCCTTCCTCAGCAATCAATGCAAAGAAATAGAGGAAAACAATAGACTGGGAAAGACTAGCGATCTCTTCAAGAAAATTAGATATACCAAGGGAACATTTCATGCAAAGATGGGAACAATAAAGGACAGAAATGGTATGGGCCTAACAGAAGCAGGAAATATTGAGAAGACATGGCAAGAATACACAGAAGAACTATACAAAAAAGGTCTTTATGACCCAGATAACCACGATGGTATGATCACTCACCTAGAGCCAGACATCCTGGAATGCAAAGTCAAGTGGGCCTTAGGAAGCATCACTACAAACAAAGCTAGTGGAGGTGATGGAATTCCAGTGGAGCTATTTCAAATCCTAAAAGATGATGCTGTGAAAGTGCTGCACTCAGTATGCCAGCAAATTTGGAAAACTCAGCAGTGGCCACAGGACTGGAAAAGTTCAGTTTTCATTACAATCCCTAAGAAAGGCAATTGCCAAAGAATGTTTAAACTACCGCACAGTTGCACTCATCTCACACGCTAGCAAAATAATCCTCAAAATTTTCCAAGCCAGGCTTCAACAGTACGTGAATGATGAGCCAGATGTCAAGCTGAACTTAGAAAAGGCAGAGGAACCAGAGATCAAATTGCCAGCATCCACTGGATCATAGAAAACAAGAGAGTTCCAGAAAAACATCTACCTCTGCTTTATTGACTAGGCCAAAGCCTTTGACTGTGTGGACCACAACAAACTGTGGAAATTTCTGAAAGAGATGGGAATACCAGACCACCTGACCTGCCTCTTGAGAAATCTGTATGCAGGTCAAGAAGCAACAGTTAGAACCAGATATGGAACAACAGACTAGTTCCAAATTGGGAAAGGAATATGTCAAGGCTGCATATTGTCACCCTGCTTATTTAACTTATATGGGAGAAGGAAATGGCAACCCACTCCAGTGTTCTTGCTGGGAGAATCCCACGGAAGGGGGAGCCTGATGGGATTCTGACTATGGGGTCGCACAGAGTCGGACACAACTGAAGCAACTTAGCAGCAGCAGCAGCAGCAGCAGCAGAGTACATCATGTGAAATGCCGGGCTGGAGGAAGCACAAACTGGAATCAAGAATGATGGGAGAAATATCAATAATCTCAGATATGTAGATGACACCACCCTTATGGCAGAAAAGGAAGAAGAACTAAAGAGCCTCTTAAAACTGAATATTCAGAAAACTAAGATCATGGTATCTGGTCCCATCACTTCATGGCAAATAGATGGGGAAACAATGGAAATAGTGACAGACTTTATTTGGGGGGAGGCTCCAAAATCACTGCAGATGGTGACTGCAGCCATGAAATTGCAGGACTCTTGCTTCTTGGAAGAAAAGCTATGACCAACCTAGACAGCATATTAAAAAGCAGAGACATTACTTTGCCAACAGGTCTGTCTAGTCACAGTGACGGTTTTTCCAGTAGTCATGTATGGATGTGTGAGTTGGACTATAAAGAAAGCTGAGTGCCGAAGAATTGATGCTTTTGAACTGTGGTGTTGGAGAAGACTGTTGAGTCCCTTGGACTGCAAGGAGATCCAACCAGTCAATCCTAAAGGAAATCAACCCTGAATATTCACTGGAAGGACTGATGGTGAAGTTGAAACTCCAATACTCTGGCCACCTGATCCGAAGAGCTGACTCATTTGAAAAGACCCTGTGTTGGGAAAGATTGAAGGCAGGAGGAGAAGGGGATGACAGAGGATAAGATGGTTGGATGGCATCACTGACTCGATGGACATGAGTTTGAGCAAGCTTCGGAAGTTGGTGATGGACAGGGAAGACTGGCTTGCTGCAGTCCACAGGGTCGCAAAGAGTCGGACACCACTGAGCGACTGAACTGAACTGAACTGAGACTGAACTATTTGCCTTCCAAAAGATATCTACACAAAGGGTGGTTTGGTCAATGCAGTTAGACCCTCCCTGCTCTAGATAAGGGATAAGAGGCTGGAGAGAAGAAAAACACCGTGATGGAGCAGGAAGAAGAAAACCTCACATGGGCTTTGGAGTAAGGCCTCTCTTACCTAGGACTGCCTGTGCAGGTACTGCTCAGCAAGCTGCAAGAATCAAAGCAGCCCAGTTATGAAAGGCTCACAGGAGGACATACAATCCAGACCATTAATGTCAAGTTGGGTTTGGAAAGAAAGGAGACAAACTTCCACATTTCTTCTGCCCTTTGAGGGCCCAGAGCTGGGTTTCTAAGCCCCTGACAAGCTCCAGCACATGCCTGCAAGTAGGGAGTCCCATCGGTCCCAAGTCCTCTGAGTCTTGAAGCCAAGCTGCCCTCTCACAGGTGTGACAGGCAGGCCCTGGCTCCCTCTGTCCCTTCCAGAGAAGACTCATTGTAGAAACTTGGAAAATACACCAAAGCTTGAAGAAAAAATTAAAATTCTATATGACCTTACACAGTCATCATTCTTAGTGTGTTTCCTTGCCATACATTCTATGCACATAAACCATATATTTTTAAATGAATTGGCACTATATGCACATAACTTTCAAAATATTTACTACATCATCTTATAGACATTTGAAATATACTGGTAACAACTAAATATTATTTTTTCAAGTACTATTATTAAATGATACTAGCAATCCTTTCTCTGATATTATTATTAAATTATATTTGCAGGTGTCTCTCCTTTTCAAACACCTTAGGCTGTTTCTCTGGGTTTTCTACATGATTTTAAATTCCTATAACACCTCTAAATGCCAATTAGAATTTGGGTTTAAACCATCTCAGAGAATGACGTTCCCTTCCATCTGCGTGATGGTTTACATTTACCAAAGCTCTTTTACATACATTAATTTAAAAATCAACATGTTAACAATATTCTTCTGAATGTGTCCATGTGCTCCTATAAGATCTGTCAAACAGTCATAATAAGCTATCTCCTCATGCAACTGTGGATCAGATGGGAAGATGGGCAGATCACGGCAACAGCTCTGCGTGACTGGCTCTCACTGTGTGCCAGATGCTGTGCTCTGGGTTTTACGGCACTTTCTGGTGCGCTCTGTGAAGCAGACAGCTATTACTAGCTCACTTCAGCAGGTGAGGTTAACTGGATGCTTTAAGTAACTTGCTGATGGTGACATAGTTAATAATTGCTGGAGCCCGAATTTTAATCCAGATTCATCTGACTCCAAACCCTGGGCCCCTGGATCCCTGCTGTGCGAGGAATTCCCCAACAGGGAGCACTAACTGTTTGACAGATTCCTGGATCCAGGGACTTGTCCTTTCCCCACCATACTCTCCTGGTATAGGACAGTTGCTTAATAAACGTAAGCCAACGGACGCAAAAGACAGGCCCGGTGTGAAGAGCACATAGAGACGGCTCTCTGTGGAAAAAAAAAAAGACAAGGCAAACCACAAGATCCTGCAACAAGTAGGTTTAAAATAATTAAAATTTCAAACAAAGGAAACCAAATCCTAAGGGGAGAAAAATGATTAGGAAAGAAAATAATAACTTTAAGAAATGAACCAAAGAGATATCTGAGAACAAAGCCAAATGATAAAATAATTTACCGTTGCCAGTGTTTATCCTAGGTTTGCAAGGATGGTATAAAATAACCCAATAAAAGATGTCTACCTGAGAACAAAGCCAAATGAAAAAATAATTTACCATTGCCAGTGTTTATCCTAGGGTTGCAAGGATGGTATAAAATAACCCGATAAAAGATGTCTACCAAAACCGACCACTGACATACTCAGTGGTGGAGTGTTACAGGCATTCCCTCTACAATCAGAAGCAAGAGAAGCTTGTCCATAATCATTAGAGCAAAAAGGCCTTTAAAGAGCAGCAAAAAGTATTAGGATTAGAAAGGAATTAGAATTAGGAGTTAGAAGAAATAAAACTACCATTCTTAGCAAACAATAAGACTGAAAAACTCTACTGTATAAAATTGAATAAACTTCTGCTTTTTAAAAGGCAAACCCAAATAAGGTAAAAGGCAAATTACAGCTTGAGTGAGCTTAAGTATAGCCCACATAACCATCAAGGAGTTTGAGTCCCAGCTAAACAAAGCATTTCTACAAGACAGTAAGCAAACGGGAATGGCAAAGAATATGAATAGGTAATGCAAAGAGGAAGCAATCCAAATGGCCAGAAATCTATGATAAGATCATCAATCTCATTAATGATCACAGGGCTGCAAATTAAAACATTTGACACCACTTAATATGTATCACATTGGCAAGTGTTAATAAGTTTAATAAACAAGTGTTGGCAAGAATGTTGGAAATGGAAATACTCCTATAAACTGGGAGGGGGTGTAAGTCAGCATTATCATTTTGGGGAGTAATCTATCAATATTTATTCTCTAAATGGATGTTTATTGACTACTTACCAGGCATTGCTATAGATGCAACAGCTACCACGGCAAGCCAAACAGATAAAGTCTGATGTTAGAAAATAACCCAAACCAAAGAAGGCACTCTTTTCCGCTTCTAGGTAACGATCCCAGAGAAAGGCCTGCCTGTGTGCAGGGGTATTTACTGCAACACTGCTTGTAACAGCAAAGATGAGAGCAACCTGGCTTTTCCTTAGAAAGAGTACACTAACAAGGAAGGTATAGATGAACTGTGGCTTATTAAATGAAATATTATGCAGCAGCTAAATCATATGGATCCAGCATAGATCCAAGTTAATCACACTGGATAAATATCAGAAACATAAGGTTAAACAGAAAGGCTGGTTGGTAAAGGATACAAGTACAATATTACATCATGTATATAAAAATTGACAGACAAAATAACCACATATATATACTGTGTAAAAGTTAAAAAAACAAACAAACCACCAAGTGGTTCCTGGGGGCAATAGGGAAGGGGAAGAGAAGGGATGCTATATCTGGAAATGATTTCTTTTTAAAAAAAAAAAGTAAAGAGATCTGAAGTAGATAAGACAGCATTGTTCACATCCACAGAACCTCGGAAAGGAGTAAATATGCACTGTATTATTTTCTGAATGCTTAAAATACTTCATAATGTTTTTTTAGTTTATAATGGAGGGGGGGGAAGACAAATCTCCAGCTCTAGGTCAAGCCCCAAAGAAATCCCTGGTACTCCTGGGCGTCCCCCTCTTCCTGCACCAGCCAGCCCAGCCTGTACGCTGCAGGCCAAGTACCTTGCAGACGTGGTGACAGCTCTGAAAGCAGTTCATTGGTCAGGCCTTGACTTCTGCTCAGCACAAGGAGCAGCAGCAGGCAGAGGGAGGCAGGGAAGTGAGCTTGTGGGGATGAGAGGTGAGCGCATCTCTTGCACCACCTGAAAAGCGAAGGGACACTCGCTTTCCCTCCTGCAGCCTCCCAAGCAGCCCGGCTTTCCTGCCTTCCTCATCAGGACCTGACAACCTAGCTCAATTTCGTGGTTTTCAACAATGACACAGGTCAAGTATTTAATCCAGTCTCAAAGCACAGCTTACCAGCAAAGAGCTTGTAATAGCTACGTTAGATTTTCTGAGTATGTGTTTGATTGACGGTCATAAATCCTATTTCTAAATTACATGAAACTGCACACTCGTGGGAAACCGGCAGCCTTGTCCCTTGCCCCACCCCCGTCTCTTTCCCTCCCTCCCTTGGAGTTCTACCCGTCTGTGATCCATGACCTCCCTCTTCCTGATCTATCCCTCTCCACGTGCCCACTCCTCATCAGCCGTCATAGGAGAGGTTAATGCTTCTCCAAACTGTCCCCAGGGGTCAGTGCCTGGTTCAGACCTCCTTGGGGCTCCCTGGACCACTGCGACATTACCAAACTGGTCCCGGTTAGATTGGCATCCTCCCTCTTTCTCCCTGGCATCCTTCCAGGCCTCCCTCAAATGTCACCTTCTCCAGGGATGCTTGCGGGCTCACTGGGCAGAGGGAGTCACTTTCCCCCTCTGAGGCCTGACAGCACCTTATCACCACCGCTTATCTCCTTGAGTTGACTTCAGTGTTTCCAGGCTGCCTCCAGGGGCAAACCCTGGGCTGTCTGAGGACCGGGGCCAGGCCTTACTCCTCTCTGGAGACCCTGTGTCACCACAGGTGTGGAGCAACAGCCTCCATAAATATCTGCTGACCCCTTCTTCTTCTATTTCATATAAACCCGGAAATATAATTTTAAGTATATGACTGACCTCTTAAAATATGATTCACCGTTGAACCCGAAATGTTGGCTAAAGGTAACAGGAAAGCTGGAAGCTCCCCAGAACCCCAATTACAGCAGGAGCAGGCTATATTTGGGAGCCAATTAATCTCACAATGTTGAAAATTAATGCATTTAAGATTCTGACGTTCACACTCACTTCTCCCCATTAAAACATTTTTACTGTGCTGAGCCTGTCAGTATCTTACTCGTGAGTTCAGAAGCGCTTTCATGAAAAGGGAACCACAGGATTGCTGATTCAAACCGTGGCTTACTCCTTACCTTCTAATTGCAGTTAATTTTGAGAAACTTTCAAGTCAAGCCACATCCATGACAAAAGTGAGCTCCGGATCCCAGAACATGCCCTTTGCGCTGCCTCTTGAAGAAATGGAGGCAGAAGCTGTGTCTTCCCCTACTCTCCTGTCTTGCTCCCCACACTCCGCCTGGCGGATCCCATCTCCTGCAGTGGCCCCCACTACCCCAGTGGGCTGATGGCCATGAAATCAGGAGTGACGATGACAAGGATGATGACAGCCAACATTTACTGAGCGCTGACAGCTGGCAGGCACCCTGCTCATCTCCCATGTGTGTCTCTCTCACGCAATCCTCTCAATCTGTAGCGTAGGTGCTGCAAATGCCCCCATTTTAAACACAGAAGAAACTAAGGCTGAGTACCTCGACTTAGCCACGCAGCTGACTGAGTGGAGTTTGCATGCCCGTGGTCTGGCTTCCCAGCCTGTGTTAAAATGTCTGTCTCACCTCTTCAACAGCCTCTAGACTGGTTTGATCTGCATGTCTCCCACATAACTTAAAGTCAACCTGTTCTAACTAACATGATATTGTAAACCAACTATACTCCAGTAAAAATTGAGGGCTTCCCTGGTGGTCCAGTGGTTAAGAATCCACCTTGAGATGCAAGGGACATGGGCTTGATCCCTGGCCTGGGAAGATCCCACATGCGGTGTTTCACAACTATTGAGCCTGAATTCTAGGGCCTGTGCTCTGCAATAAGACACCACAATGAGGAGCCCACAGACTGCGATGAGAGTTGCCCCTGCTTGCTGCAACTAGAGAAAGCCCTTGGGTAGCAATGAAGACCCAGTGCAGCCATAAGTAAATAAATATTTTTGGAAAAATTGAACCAAAAAAAAAAAAAAAAAAATCGACCTGTCCCAAATGTCTTTTCCCAACTTCTTTCCTTCCCCTGAAATCTATTCTCCCAGCTCATCCCTGACCTAAATTCATCATTTCACTCTCAACCCTGGCATGAGTGAGTCCTCCACCTTCATATGTCAGATCCCAGGGACTCCTCCAGCCTGCTGAGTCGAGGCTGGCAGGGTCTCTATGGTTGATTCCCCTTTCTTGAGCTCCACTGCCAAATGCCATTTCTCATCTGTCAACTGGCCTTGCAGCCTTCGAGCCCTCACTGTCTGGCCCATCCTAGGGTCTGTCCCCCGAGGGGTATTTGTGTGATACAGATCAGCGCCCCTGTCTTCCCAGGCTCCACCCAGTGCTCAGGCCAAAACCCCAGAGCATCCTTGACTCCTTGCTCCCTCCCTCCTCCACTGCAGCCAGCAGGAATCCTGTCAACCTCGCCTCTGAACATGCTCCGGCCTTTCCTCTGCTGCTTCCCACCCCCGTTTCCAGATTCATCTCCTGCCAACTTCCTGCTTCGCCCACGTTCCTGGTCTCTGTTGTGCCTGAATGTACCGTGGCTCTCATACTTCCTACCTCTGCATACATGGCTCCCTCTGCTTGCTGCCTCCCAGTCTCTGCCTGATGGACACTTCTCCTTCTGCAAGACCCCATTTAGTGCCCCCTCCCTCGAGAAGGTGCATCTGAGGACCTGCAGCATCTGAACTGTTTGTGTTCCCATAGCCTCTTATGCCTGTGCTACAGACCTCGGGATGGATGACAGTAACCCCTTGGCACTGGCAGTCTTGAAGGCCTGGCAAGTAAGGTCGAGTGAGTGGAGATGATAATCCTGATCATGACTGTGGTTGGGATGAAATGAGAAGACATGGGGACGGCACCTTTCCCTGAGGCAGGCATGAATTAACAAGTCATTTAACTCGTGAATGGGTCCAGCTGACCAATGAGCCTTTGGTTCATTTCTGCCTAACTGTTAGTACTACAGTGCTGTGCTCTGCTTAGTCACTCAGCCGTGTCCGACTCTTGGCGACCTCATGGACTGCCAGGCTCCTCTGTCCATGGGATTCTCCAGGCAAGAATACTGGGGTGAACTGCCATTTCCTTCTCCAGGGGATCTTCCTGATCACACCTGAATTGCATGAGGGCTCATTACCCGCTGAGCCACGAGGGAACCCCTCGTGATGCAGTAAGCCCCCTGCATAGGACCCTCAGGTTATGAGCTTTCAAAGATGTAGACATGCGTTCCTGTCAGGCGTGAGTGGAATTGCTGCTTGCCCTTCATCTTCTATTGCTGACCATCCTTCAGCTTTACCATCTCCCACCTCCTCTCCCTCCTCCAGTCAGTAACACTTCTTGCCTGTTCATTAGATGCCATTCCCTGTATGCCAGCTGTCGTATTGGACTACTGTACTTTGCAAGGTACTATGCTGTAAAACTTAAAAAGCTTTATTTATTTATTTGTGTGTGTGTGTGTGTGTGTGTTTGTAAAAAGTATTCTAAACCTATTACACAGCCAGTTGTATTAGCTGGGTACCTAGGCTATCTTCTTGGACTTACAAACTCGCTCTCAGAACAGAACTAGTTTGTATGGAGGGGACTTCAGTTCAGTTCCGTTGTTCAGTCGTGTCCAGCTCTTTGCGACCCCATGCATGCCAGGCCTCCCTACCAACTCCCGCAGTTTACTCAAACTCACGTCTATCGAGTCTGTGATGCCATCCAACCATCTCATCCTCTGTCATCCTTTTCTCCTCTCGCCTTCAATCTTTCCCAGTATCAGGGTTTTTTCCAATGAGTCAGCTCTTCCCATCAGGTGGCCACCATATTGGAGTTTCAGCTTCACCATCAGTCCTTCCAGTGAATATTCATGACTGATTTCCTTTAGGACCGACTGGTTGGATCTCCTTGCAGTCCAAGGGACACTCAAGAGTCTTCTCCAACATCACAGTTCAAAAGCATCAATTCTTCAGCGCTCAGCATTTTTTTATAGTCCAACTCTCACATCCATTCATGACTACTGGAAAAACCATAGCTTTGACTAGATGGACCTTTGTTGGCAAAGTAATGTCTCTACTTTTTAATATGCTATCTAGGTTGGTCATAACTTTACTTCCAAGGAGTAAGCGTCTTTTAATTTCATAACTGCAGTCACCAACTGCAGTGATTTTGGAGTCCCCCCAAAATAAAGTCTGACACTGTTTCCACTGTTTCCCCATCTATTTGCCATGAAGTGATGGGACTGGATGCCATGATCTTCGTTTTCTGAATGTTGAGCTTTAAGCCAACTTTTTCGCTCTCCTCCTTCACTTTCATCAAGAGGCTTTTTAGCTCCTCTTCACTTTCTGCCATAAGGGTGGTGTCATCTGCATATCTGAGGTTATTGATATTTCTCCCGGCAATCTTGATTCCAGCTTGTGTTTCTTCCAGTCCAGCGTTTCTCATGATGTACTCTGCATATAAGTTAAATAAGCAGGGAGACAATATACAGCCTTGACGTACTCCTTTTCCTATTTGGAACCAGTCTGTTGTTCCATGTCCAGTTCTAACTGTTGCTTCCTGAGCTGCATACAGATTTCTCAGGAGGCAGGTCAGGTGGTCTGGTATTCCCATCTCTTTCAGAATTTTCCACAGTTTGTTGTGATCCACACAGTCAAAGGCTTTGGCATAGTCAATAAAGCAGAAATAGATGTTTTTCTGGAACTCTCTTGCTTTTTCCATGATCCAGCAGATGTTGGGAATTTGATCTCTGGTTCCCCTGCCTTTTCTAAAACCAGCTTGAACATCTGGAAGTTCACGGTTCACGTATTACTGAAGCCTGGCTTGGAGAATTTTGAGCATTACTTTACTAGTGTGTGAGATGAGTGCAATTGTGCAGTAGTTTGAGCATTCTTTGGCATTGCCTTTCTTGGGATTGGAATGAAAACTGACCTTTTCCAGTCTTGTGGCCACTGCTGAGTTTTCCAAATTTGGTGGCATATTGAGTGCAGCACTTTCACAGCATCATCTTTCTGTATCTGAAACAGCTCCACTGGAATTCCATCACCTCCACTAGCCTTGTTTGTAGTGATGCTTCCTAAGGCCCACTTGACAACTGAGACTAAGCACAGCCACAGCACACAGGCTCTTCTGTCCATGGAATTATCTCAGCCAAGAATACTGGAGTGGGTTGCCGTTTCCTCCTCCAGGGAATCCTCCCAACCCAGGGATCATATTCGTGTCTCCTTCGGCTTTAGCCTTGGCAGGTGGATTCCTTACCACAGAGCCAGCAGGGAAGCCCAAAAGATAACTTCAGAGATCAGTCACTGAGTCGTGTCCGACTCTTTGCAATCCTGTAGACTACAGCACGCCAGGTCTCCCTGTCCATCACCAACTCCTAGAGTTTACTCAAACTCATGCCCATTGATTCGGTGATGCCATCCAACCATCTCATCCTCTGCCGTCCCCTTCTCCTCTCGCCTTCAATCTTTCCCAGTATCAGGGTCTTTTCCAATGAGTCAGCTCTTCCCATCAGGTGGCCACAGTATTGGAGCTTCAGCTTCAGCATCAGTCCTTCCAATGAGTATTCAGGACTGATCTCCTTTAGGATGGANGGTGATGCCATCCAACCATCTCATCCTCTGCCGTCCCCTTCTCCTCTCGCCTTCAATCTTTCCCAGTATCAGGGTCTTTTCCAATGAGTCAGCTCTTCCCATCAGGTGGCCACAGTATTGGAGCTTCAGCTTCAGCATCAGTCCTTCCAATGAGTATTCAGGACTGATCTCCTTTAGGATGGACTGGGTGGATCTCCTTGCAGTCCAAGGGACTCTCAAGAGTGTACTCCAACACTTACACCTCAGTAAAATGACAAATGGCTACATCTCACAGATATCCATATTGCCCCCAGATAGTCAGACTTGTACATGTTAAACCCCCAAATGCCCAGAAACTAAAATTTGTATTCATTTGTTGAAACGCCCATCTCCCCTCAGAGAAGGGCCACTTCTCTCTGTGCCCATTGCCATCCCATGACCACGCTCGCTGGCACCACAGCATTTTTCCCTACTTCTCCTAGGCGTGTTTATTGAACGTCTGCCCCTCCTTTGGAAAGTGGGCTCCATGAGAGGGGACCTCACGGGGCTGCTTCACGGCTCTGTTCCCTCCCCCTAAAACAGTATCCAGCACACAAAAGGTGTTCAAAAAACGTTGGTTGAATAAATGAAAAAAGTGATTCTACAGTCCCACCCATCTCTTTGTTTCATGTCTGATCAAAGAATACAAATCTATCCTCATATTATAAAAATGTAAACAGCTAAGAGTGAGAGAGTTTCTATTTAAAAAATCAAGTTAATATGATGTGTTTTGAAATTCCAAATCAAAAGTGACTCTAAGCAATTACCATTTTCCTGGAAGGAGGAACAAACTCTGACCAAATTAATGAAATGATTAATACAGCCTAGGAAGACTGGTTACACCATGAATAATCACAGAAGAACTAAACTCTTGCCCGTGGGGTAGTTTTAGAATTTGGAACTTCACTGCTGTAGTAGGGAAATATTGAATTTGTTCCTGTAAGTGAACCCAAATGGAATGACAATAGTCTGGGGGAAGTATTAGTGGTATTTAATCTAAGCTACATTTAAAAATTATTTTCATTATTTTCCAGATGCTATTGGACTAAAATACAAATTCCTACATCATAAAAGATGGTCAGTGAAACACAGGCAAGTGGATAGCAATAATACAGAGAAGAGGTTATAGCATAGAACATGGCCAAGGGCCCAGCCTAGGGCTGAGCTCAACTGGTTCTGGCTGCATGACCTGGGGCGGTGACTCAGCTCTCAGAGACCAGAATTTCCTCTTCTGGGAAAACAGTGTCTGCAAAGGTCCTAGGAGAATTCAACAAGACAATAATATTTGCAGAGCACCCAGTTCCGCCCAGGTGCCATAAATAGTAATAGTAACACGTAACAGTAACAATGACAACAATCTGTCAAGGATCTCAGAAAAATGTGGCAGCAGCAAAGAACCGGATGTGCTTTGTGCTCAGGGTGGGGAAAAAAAAAAAATTACCATCAGGGTTTCCTCATGGAAAAACTAGCAATTTTAGCAGCCCAATCTGGAGGCCTGTGGTTTAACAAGCAACTAATTAGAAACTGTTGGTCTCTGAGCTCTGAGTGACACCTGCTTTTCCAAGTGCGCACACAGACGGAAGTCAAGGGCAAGGGCAATCACTGGCCATGCCCCCTCTGGAAAATGCAGCTGAAAACAAACCCCAGATGATCTCTTTTTAATAAAATTTTCCCTGAAAGATACTCAGGTTAATAATAGGAATGAGGGAGGTCTTCTGAGGTCCCATCAGTT
>SJYX01005190.1:18209-39869 GCA_006410675.1 Oreotragus oreotragus
GGGAAAAAAAAAAAATTACCATCAGGGTTTCCTCATGGAAAAACTAGCAATTTTAGCAGCCCAATCTGGAGGCCTGTGGTTTAACAAGCAACTAATTAGAAACTGTTGGTCTCTGAGCTCTGAGTGACACCTGCTTTTCCAAGTGCGCACACAGACGGAAGTCAAGGGCAAGGGCAATCACTGGCCATGCCCCCTCTGGAAAATGCAGCTGAAAACAAACCCCAGATGATCTCTTTTTAATAAAATTTTCCCTGAAAGATACTCAGGTTAATAATAGGAATGAGGGAGGTCTTCTGAGGTCCCATCAGTTCATTCCACACTGCATCAGACCAGCCCTGCCAGTTCATGCTGTGATAATGAAAATGATGAAAGCCATAATAATAAGTAAAGGTAAATTATGCAAATGGGGGAAGAGCAGGAGCACAGAATGGAGGGGTGGGGGAGGGGAGGGAGGGGGATTGTGCTGAAGGATGAGTGATTTCAGCTGATCTAACGGACCAGTCACAGATGACCCTCATCACAGCAGTGCTGTCTGTTCCCGGACATGTCTCCAGGGTCCTCCCCTCCGCCCACAAGGCAAACCAAAACCTCCTTGGCCTGGCATTCAAGGCCGTTTATAATTCAACCACTGCCAACCATTCTGCTGTATCCCCTCTGCTTCCTGCACATCCGCCTCCTCCATCCCTATATCAAACTATTTAGTTTTCCCAAACTCACCCTAGGTATAATGTTTTCGTTTAGGATAATATTGGAGAGGGAAATTATTTTAAAAGTCAACATCTAAGTCCTTTAAAGCAACAGTCCCCAACCTTTTTTGGCACCAGAGACCAGTTTTTATGGAAGACAATTTTTCCAAGGACTGGGGTGGGGGTGGGGGGCAGGGGCAGATGGTCTGGGCATGATTCAACCAGATGATATTTACTGTGCACTTTATTTCTATTATTGTCATATCAGTTCCACTTCAGATCATCAACCATTAGATCCTGGGGACTGGGGATCTCTGCTTTAAAGAAAGCAGTCCACAATTAATACCTCGGTGAGCAAGTCCTGTCATGGGGATTGATCTCCCTGTGGAATTTTTAGAAATTACAACAACATTCCACTTACTGCCTCCCCCAGACATTCTGGTTTAATTGGTCTGAAATGGAGCCCAGGCACATATAAGTTCACCAGCTCAGCTTGAGAATCGTCCCAACTGCCCATTCACATGCTGTGGCCATCACGTGACTGGCTTGGTCCCCAGAACACTGAAGCTTGGGACCCATGACTTAGGTCACCTTGTTGAGTTCTCACCCTCACCGTGGATTAGTTCATATGAAGAAACCCCAGTTAAGCAGCCAGTCCTGGGTAACCCAGCTCTCAAGGGGTGGTAGGGGGAAACAGGATGAAAGCCCAGCAATCCCAGGGCTGAGGTTCAGGTCTGAAGCATAGCTGCTGCACACTGCCCCCTTGTGGTGGGGAACTCAGATCTCAGGCATTTTCCAAGCTGGTTGTTGTCACAAACCATTGACAGCTTGAAACAGTAGCAGGAATAAATTTACACCATGGAAATGGGCAAACACTGAGAGTTTTGTTCTGTTCTGGTTTTTGAGAACCAGTTCACAGAACCCCTCTTAACTCCAAGATATAAAAAAAAAAAAAAAAAGAGGGGAAAAATGTCAAATTGTGTTTTGCTCTGTTTTTAATTTCAAAAAGCAGGCATTTTGGAAAGACAAAATTCCAAACAGTTAAAATTGAAAGTTTTTTAGTTTAAAGAGATAAGTCTCAAGTATCTGAAAGACACATATCTGGAATTTTTAATCTGACACCACCTGGTATCAATGCTTTATACATGCTGCTATTTGCTAGGTGCCCCAGTCTCAGTGTCAGCGAAAAGGAAAATATAAGTGGAATGAGTTTCTGGAGGCCCTCCCTGCCTCTGCTAAGGGGGCACAACACGGAAGCATCCTCTGAAATGACCCATCCCTCCGGCAGCCCTGCCTCTGCCTCAGCCACGGGATGTGCAGACTTCCAGTGTTAGAACGCTAGAGCGGAGCCTCTGAGTAAGGAGTAACAGGAGGGCCCAACAGAAATCGCCTGCTCTCTGTGGCCTCTTCCCACCTCAGCTGAGTCCAGCCGCACATGGTCCCCACCGTTCAAGATCCGAGGTGTTTCCCCTCACAGCATGTTCCTGTAATAGGAACAGCTCGGTAGCTATAAAGCCTTGTTGTGCTGGTATGATGCTTGTAGAGGATAAAGGAGAGTGTAAACTGAAAAAAGAATAAAACAGCTTCCTGCTTACTGAGTGCCTACTTTTACAGCCAGGCGCTGAGCTAATCCCTTTCATATATGGTACTCGAATTGACATTTATGGAATGGCTATTACGTATCAAGTCCTGTTCCATGTGATTATCTTATTTAGTCCTTGGCTATTAAAAAGTATAGAAGGGCAGGTGGATAATAAGTAGAAAGATATATACACACACAGATACAGTAAACATATAAACTCAGATGGACCTCTGCCTGCTATTGTATGACTCACAGGCTAATGGTTTTACATTCTTTAATGGTTGAAAAAAAAAACCTTAAGAATAATATCTCATGACATTTAAAAAATGATATATAATTTTGGAAATTCCCTGGTGGTCCAGTGGTTGAGACTCTGTGCCCTCACTGCCAAGGGCCTGGGTTCAATCCCTAGTTAGGAAACTAAGATTCCACAAGCCAGTGCAGTCAAAAATAAAATAAAATAATATATAATTCAAGTTTGCGTCCCTAGCTAAAGTTTTATTTGAACATTAAAAAAAAAAAAAAGAAAAAGATTTGTGAATTGAACCAATGTTAAGTTCCTGGTTTTGACATGTATAGTTACATGAAACGGTCCCAGTGGAACATTTGGTACACAGGACCTCTCTGTAGTATTATTTGTGCAACTTCCGTGTTATTTGTGCAACTTCCGGTTGGGCTTCCCAGGTGGCGCTACTGGTAAAGAACCCGCCTGGGGATGCAGGAGACCTAACAGACTCGGGTTGACCAGGAAGATCTGGAGGAGGGCATGGCAACCCATTCTAGTATTCTTGTCTGGAGAATCCCATGGGCAGAGAAGCCTGCCGGGCCACAGTCCATGGGGCTGCAAAGTCAGACATGACTGAAGCGACTTAGCATGCATGGGCTTCCTGTAAGTCTATAACTTTTCTGAAATAAAAAGTTAAAAAAAAAATTAAATCATTAAGTATAGTATATTAAGCTCACTGAATCCTCTCTACCCAATGAAGTAGCTACAATTACCACCCCCCCCCACGCCATTTTACAGATGAGAAAATTGAGGCCAAGATAGCTGTAGACTCTTTCTTAAAGTAGATCATCTGGAACGAGGCAGTAGCAGAACTAGAGTAATGATTCTGGGGCAGCTGTCTGTACAGGCACACTTCACATTATTGCCTTTCACAGACACTGTGTTTTTCCCAAGTTGAACTTCTGTAGCAACCCTGCAAGGAGCAAGTCTATCAGCACCATTTGTCCAACAGCATTTGCTCACCTGGCATCTGGTGTTACATTTTGTTTAATTCTCGAAACAGTTCAAACTTTTATATTATGATCATATTTATTGTGATGACCTGTGATCAGTGATCTTGGATGTTACTACTACAACTCCCTAAAGGCTCAGGTGATGGTTAGATTTTTTTCAGCAACAACGAAATTTTTTTTAACTAAGCTCTATGCACTGTTTTCAAGACAAAATGCTATTGCACACTTAATAGACTATAGTATAATGTAAAGGAGAAGGAAATGGCAACCCACTCCAGTGTTCTTGCCTGGAGAATCCCAGGGACAGCGGAGCCTGGTGGGCTGCCGTCTATGGGGTCGCACAGAGTTGGACACGCCTGAAGCGACGCGGCGGCAGCAGCAGCAGCAACTTTTATATGCCCTGGGAAATCAAAACATTCATGTGACTCAATTTATTGCTATACGCACATTACTTTCAGTGATCTGGAACCAAACCTACAATATCTCCAAGGTCTGCCTATACTGAGAAAAGGAAATACTTCTTTTCTCTCTCCAGTCATTGACTTAAACTCCCATCTTCGCTTATTTAATATTTGTCCCCAAATTGTGTACCTCGATACTACAGTCATGGAGAAAATGGTTTTATGTATGTTTCTGTAGTTTGGCAAGTTATAGTAATTACACACGGTAACAACTGACCACGTCTGAGAACTCAAGCAGTCACTTTGTTGCTGCTGATGCTATGGCATCTGAGCCCTGCTGTTGCTTGGCACTGGACTAAACAAGCATTTAACAGTGATCTTCACAGTAACTATGTATGAAGTAGGTATGGTCCTTGGAGGGCAACTTGCCCAAAGTCATTGAGCCAGGAAGGGGCAGAACCATTGGTCCCTACAGAGATGCTCAGGATCGCAGAATCCACATCCCCGACTCTAACTGCCAAGCGGTGGGGCTGTTGCATCCTTGGGTGTGGGTTCGACCATTCCTGAGTGGTGACACTGCAGGGTCACCCAGGACCCAGTGCAGCACTGCTTTCTGAGCAGCCCCCCTCTACCCCGCTGTCTGCAGGAAGTTAATGCGGACACACTGTGGTACAGGAGCAGGAATGGGATCTTAAAATGCAAGCTGAGGACTGACTCTCTGGGTCCAAATAGACATGCCATAGTCCCAGGGTGAAACATTCCTCACCAAGACTGTAGCTGCACCAGAAATGCAAACTCTCACACATGAGAGTGACCCACAGGCCAGCGGGGGCAACTTCCCATCCAATGCCACCATCACCATTACAATCCTGAGTCTGATTCTCTGTCTTCTGGGGCCATCTCACAAGACTGTGCTTAGAATTAATTGAGATCGATAGCAGTAGTTAATGTATCTAATCTCTCCACTCATTTATTCACTCAACACATTGTTAAGTTGGAGCCTACTATGTACTAAGCTTTACAGATGGGATGCAAATTCAAGTTTAAGGGCCAGTTTTAGGCAGAAAATCATTGGCTCATTAGTCAATTCAATCAACACACATTTCATCATTAGGAGACGAGTAGGACACGCTCACCAGGAACTGCAGTGAAACCACAATGAGCGTAATTAACATTTTGCACGATGTTTCCCAGTTCATAAGGCATCTTCACGCTTGTCATTGGATCGCTGCATGGAAAGGAGATTCAGATGAGGCAAGGGACCTGCCTGGGGTCACACAGCAAGTGCTCAAGCTTGATTCCAATCTGGGTCTCGGCCACCAAAGCCTAGACTCTCTCCTCTACCTCCTCCCTGACCTGGCTCTGCATGGGCCCTTCTGTGACAGACAGCGGGATCCCGAGCAGCCCTGTTCCACTTTAGAGAACCCTGATTATTAGAAAGCTTTTACGGAGACGTGTCCAAAGTCTGCCCTCTGGTATATTCTGCTAGTCTTAGCTCTTCCCCCTGGAGCCCTGTGGAATAAATGTGGCTCCCCCCGAATGCGGGTTTCCCAGGTGGTGCTAGGTGTAAAGAACCTGCCTGCCAATGGGAAGAGACATAAGAGACATGGGTTTGATCCCTGGGTTGGGACGATCCCCTGGAGGAGGGCACGGCAACCCACTCCAGTATTCTTGCCTGAAGACTCCCACGGACAAGAGGAGCCTGGTGGGCTACGGTCCAAAGTGTTGCAAAGAGCTGGACACGACTGAAGTGACTTAGCATGCACGCACGCCCCTGAAAGGGCTTCCCACAGGTGGGGATGGTCACTAGTCTTCCCCAAGCCTGCTGTGCCCCAGGCCGGATGGCCCAGGCCTTCAGTCCTCCCCGGTCTGACAGGGCTACGAATGCTTCTCCAGCCCATTCTCCACTTTTCCCATCTGGTCAGCCTCTTCTCAGCCTGCGCCCTGTGACGCTGCTCTCACCGAGCAGTACAGGAATCATCGTAAGTGTCCTTGCCCCCCGGGAGCTCCCAAGGCCCCGAACTGGTCAGCACTGATAACCACATCACGGCTGCCCTCCCCGAGGGCCCAGGGGCACCAGCCCTCGTGGTCCACGACACTCAGCCACACAAGACGGATTCTGTCGTTTCCTGTCCACTTTGGGCCTGGCAAAGGGTAGCCGGCTCGTACATTTTTTTCATAATTGAACACAACTCCAGTGATTCACCCTCACACCTGGGGCCAGAGCGTGTGCTTTCTTCACCGCAGCAGAAGGCAAGGGGCTGCCCTGAGGACACAGTGTGGGACTCAGGCCTTCCAGATGGCTCACTCCCCGCAGCGATGCTCCCGGCTCCATGCAGAAAAACAAATAATATTTAAAAAACGAAGTAAAACCGAAAATGAGGCTGCTTTTGGCCTTAGCAACGATGAAAAGTGAAAGTGTTAGTCGCTCAGTCGTGTCTGACTCCCTGCCACCCCATGGACTGTAGTTCACCAGGCTCCTCTGTGGAATTTTCCAGGCAAGAATACTGGAGTGGTTAGTCCTTCCCTTCTCCAGATCTTAGTAATAACAGTTGTCAGGAAAAGGTTCCTGCTGGTTCCTGCCTGGTGCTGGTGACACAGAAGCGACAAGGGTCCCACCAAGGCCTCCTTCCAGGTTTCAGGTTGTCACCAAGGCTCCCGGTGAAGGGAACACAGGCTCTGGAATGAATCAACCCTTGCCAGTCCTGACTCTGCTCAAGTCAGTGGGCAAATACGATACCAGTAAAGTGCAGAATTGTAGACCTGGAGAAGACTCGAAAGTCCCTTGGACTGCAGGGAGGTTAAACCAGTCAGTCCCAAAGGAAATCAGTCCCGAATCTTCACTGGAAGGACTGATGCTGTAGCTGAAGCTCCAGACCTTTGGCCACCTGATACGAAGAGTCGACTCGATAGAAGATAAAAGACCCTGATGCTGGGAAAGACTGAGCAGGCGGAGAAGGGGACGACAGAGGACGAGCTGGTTAGAAGGCGTCACCAACTCAATGGACAAGAGCCTGAGCAAACTCCAAGAGATGTGAAGCACAGGGAAGCCTGATGTGCTGCAGTCATGGGGTCGCAAACAGTCGGATGTGACTTAGTGACTGAACAACAATGATTACAAAGTGCAGATAATAAAAACCATACATAGCCAAAATTAGACAAAAAAAAGAAGCCAGCCACGTAACACTGAATAAATGTGACGTGGAGGATGATGACAGAGGAGGCAGAGCGAAGCTATAACAGCCCCCCTGACCCCCACCCTGGTTTTCTCCTGAGTGAACCTCAAGGGCTCAAGTGAAAGGGAGCTGTCCCTTGAAGCCTAGTGGTGGAATATGGGCTTGAGATCACTCCAGGCCTATGTCAAATTCCCACTAATGATTTTTCAGCAAAAATTAAATGGGGTGAATACTTTCTAATGACTGCTACAGAATTACATGACAGCTTCCAGAAGAATCTACAAAAATAGCTGAAATCAGAGGTCTGGTCATTCGGCTGCATGGGAGCTTCTCGTTAATTCAATTTCTTCTTTCTTTCTGGCGTGAGGATTCTGCTTTGTATTAAGAGCTGACAGAAAAGAGACGCGTTAACAAGCCACCCAGTACCGCAGCCTATTTCAATCAACCTAAATCGGGAGGTGCAAACAGTATTGTATAGCAAGTGGAATTCAATATTATACTAATAACACCACCATCAATGATAATACTTCTTTATATGAAAGTGAAAGTGAAAATGAAGTCGCTCAGTCATGGCCGACTCTTTGCGACCCCATGGACAGTAGCCTACCAGGCTCCTCCGTCCATGGGATTCTCCAGGCAAGAATACTGGAGTGGGTTGCCATTTCCTTCTCCAGGGGATCTTCCCAACCCAGGGATCAAACCCAGGTCTCCTGCATTGGCGGCAGATGCTTTAACCTCTGAGCCACCAGGGAAAACTGTATAATTTACAAAGGATGTTTACATACATATTCTCTTTTGACTTTCTACTCTTTACTGAGTACTTATCATGTGACTTACATTCTAATGGATTATCCCGCTTACCTTGCACAATGACCTTTATTATCACTCCTGTTTTACAGGTGAGGTTTAGCAAGGTGGAGGAATCCATCTAGGATCACACAGCCTGTGAAAGGAGGCTGCCACTGGAAACCTGGGTCTATTGGCCGGCCTCCGAAGCCTGCTCTTTTAACGCCTGCTCCTCTGCTTCCTGTGAGGTAAATGTGATTGGGGAAGGAGGGGAACCTGGGGAGGCACCTTTCCTCCCACCCACTCACCGGTGTGACAGGAGTGACTTCAGATAACATTTTTGGACTCTCTGCCCCACCCCTGCTCTACTCCACTGAGGAAATGAAATGCCCTTTGGATTGGTGGATTTGGAAGGAGATATTGGGTGAAAGTAGCTCAGTCCTTTCTCTCTTCCTCCTGGGAGCACAGGTTCCGCTGCTCGTCAGGGAACTGGGCCTGGTTCCCCAGTTCTGCCTGCGGATGGGGGGACAGCTGTCTGCATGAGTCTCACTCTGGATCTGACATCAGGGGACTCATTTGCCCATGGACATAAGATACACTCTCAACATCACCTCTTCCTTGATGGAGGTGATATTTTAGTCTTTATCTTCTTTAGTCCTTTGTCTTACTCTCAATTAATTCAGAACTTAGGGAAAAGGACGCTGCTGATTTGGCCTCCTTCATGGGTTCTCATGATTATAATCCTCATTTTACAGATGAAGCTCAGAAAAAGGCTGAGATCTTTCCTAAAGAAAAAAAATAGCTTAAATGTCAGCACATAGGTGGTAAATCGCCCAAGACATTATTTGCCATACAAATGTAATTTCTTTAATTCAGATTGGGACACATAGAGAAGATTGGGAGACTAGGGTGATATCACCAAAAGTAACTCAAATGTGAAACAGACCAAAAGAGAAAACACAACCTCAAATGATGGCGTCGTAAATCAAGAAAATGTCAAGCTCCCACCAATTCTGAGATAACACATGAAGCAACTTGAACGCTACTAAGAGCCTGGAATAGAAAACTAGCCAAAGTACTTCTCATGACCATCATCAAAAAGTCTACAGATAATAAATGCTGGAGAGGATGTGGAGGAAAGGGAACCTTCCTACACTGATGGTGGGAATGTAAACTGGTACAGCCACCATGGAGAACAGCATGGAGGTTCCTTAAAATCTAAAAAGAGAGTTACCATATGATTTAGCAATCCTACTCCTGGACTATATCTGGAAAAAGTGAAAATGCTAATTTGAGAAGATACATGTACCCCAATGTTCATACCAACACTATTTACAATAGCCAAGGCGTGGAAGCAACCTGATTGTCCATCGATAGATGAATGAATAAAGATGTGGTGTATAAATGCTTCCCCAGTGGCTCAGTAGTAAAGAATCCACCTGCAATGCAGGAGAGGAAGGAGATGCAGGTTCGATCCCTAGATGGGGAAGAGCCCCTGGGGAGGGCATGGCAACCCACCCCAGTATGCTTGCCTAGAGAATGTTATGGAAAGAGGAGCCTGGTGAGCTACAGTCCATGGGGTCTCAGAGAGTCAGACGCAAGTGAGACAACTGAACGCGCACACGGTGTATAAATGCACAATGGACCGTTCAGTTCAGTGCAGTTCAGTCGCTCAGTCGTGTCCGACTCTCTGCGACCCCATGAACCGCAGCACGCCAGGCCCTCCTGTCCATCACCAACTCCTGGAGTTCACTCAGACTCACGTCCATAGAGGCGGTGATGCCATCCAGCCATCTCATCCTTTGTCGACCCCTTCTCCTCCTGCCCCCAATCCCTCCCAGCGTCAGAGTCTTTTCCAATGAGTCAATTCTTCGCATGAGGTGGCCAAAGTACTGGAGTTTCAGCTTCAGCATCATTCCTTCCAAAGAACACCCGGAACTGATCTCCTTCAGAATGGACTGGACTATTACTCAACCACGCACACAAAATGAAATAATGCCATTAGCAGCAACACGGATGGACCTAGACATAATCACACTAAGTGAAGTACGCCAGAGAAAGACAAATACCACATGGTGCCACCTATATGTGGAATCTTTAAAAATGAAACACACGAGCTTATGTACAAAGCAGAAACAGACACACAGACATGGAAAACAAGCTTACAGTTACCAAAGGGGAAAGGCGGGGGGGGGCAAATTAGGAGTTTGAGATGAACAGACGCACACTACTGTATGAAAAATAGATAACTAACACAAACCTATTGTATAGCACAGGGAACTGTATTCAGTACCTTGTAATAACCTACAATGGAAAAGAATCTGAAATAAATACATATGGATAACTGAATTACTCGGCTGTATACTTGAAACTAACAAAACATTGTAAATCAACGATGTTGTTGTTCAGTTGCTATGTCGTGTCTGACTCTTTACAACCCCATGGACTGCAGCACACTTCCCGGTCCTTCACCGTCTCCCGGAGTTTGCTCAAACTCATGTCCATCGAGTTGGTGATGCCATCCAACCGTCTCATCCTCTGTCGTCCCCTTCTCCTCCTACCCTCAATCTTTCCCAGCATCAAGGTCTCTTCCATACCCCAAGCCAACTATACTTCAATAAAAATAAAAATTAAAAATCCCAAAGCATTTCTCAACTACTACGAAAGAGCCAAGAACCAGTTTATGGAGAGTCGTGTCCGACTCCCTGCGACCCCTCAAAAAAAAAAAAAGAAAAGCCAACAATAAACCTCATGAGTGGAACACCAAGCTCAAAAACTAAGCACTTTTTGGAGCCATGTAGAATTTGAAACTCATCCAGAGATTTACCTGCTGTCAGAATTCTACCAAAATGCCTACCTAAATAACAAGCCTGAGACTTAATTTTATTAATAATTGATCGAACAGAATGTTGGAACAGAAACAGTCCTCAGCAATCAAGCCCAAGCTCCTCCATGAAGGAATGAAAAAAGGCCGGATGACAGAGCTGGACGGAGGAGCCGCGCTAAATGTCCTTACGATCCAGAGGTTCCACCCAGAGAAGCAAGTCGGTACCAGAGCCAAGACTAGGACCCAGGTCTCCCCCTGCAACCCTCCTTCCCTTTTCTATGCTGTGCGGCCCACAGCGATACTTGTATGCCCACCTCACGGACACCAAGCATTCACACTGTGGGGAGTATCACAGGCCATGTCTACAGGCTTCTGAGACCAGTGTAACGGGTGCCCACGAACAACAAGCAGATTTAAGATTTAAACCGTGGGAGACACTGGGCGTCTATGACAGCTCAGCACAGAGATGCGCATCATTCTACCTCCTGATTAGGAAGACTGGTTCCCCAATTTCAAAGATGCTAACATTCTCTTGGGCAGAAAATAAAAGCAGAGCCAGCTACCCTCATCCTCACGAAAGCACCCAGATTATAACAGCACCAAAAATGGCCTTCGGTAGCAGCACTATTTTTAGAAACACAATCCTTTTTCTCTTCTTCAAACTAATTAACGTTCGTAACAAGGACTAAAGTGTCTCTTCTGAATGCAGTGGAGAAGCAAATCATTCCGGTTGGAAGCAAGTAGCTGGATGGAGAGAGACTGTCAAAACCACATTTAGTGCGTGCACATACACTCCAGATGATAAACACAACTTCCAATTAAGCCACCCTCAAATATCTGGCACCTAATACCTAGTGGTTTAAAGGCAACTGGCAAAATGTGCAGAGTCTAAGGGTTTTTAAAGGATGAAATCTCCCTTTTTTTAAACCTCTCTCTTTTTAAAGGGAATAAATCACATGCTCTTAGAGAAGTGCAGCATTTTTGCATCAGAGAGACTCTAGAGATGAACAGACCATAGCCCAGAGAAGTGTGGGGACTTGCCCGAGGTCAAGCTCAGAGTGAGGCCCGGGACCTTGATTCTCCCACTTCCTGTCCCCAGTCCAGGTCACCTCCCACGTTAGAGCTGCCCTTCCATAGGAAGACTGTTCTTATTTAAGGTTCCCAAACCCATGCACCAGAGAAGGCAATGGCACCCCACTCCAGTACTCTTGCCTGGAAAATCCCATGGATGGAGGAGCCTGGAAGGCTGCAGTCCATGGAGTTGCTAAGAGTCGGACACGACTGAGTGACTTCACTTTCACTTTTCACTTGTATGCATTGGAGAAGAAAATGGCAACCCACTCCAGTGTTCTTGCCTGGAGAATCCCAGGGGTGGGGGAACCGGGTGGGCTGCCGTCTGTGGGGTCGCACAGAGTCGGACACGACTGAAGTGACTTAGCAGCAGCAGTAGCAAACCCATGCACAGCAAAGAGGAATTCCTGAAAACCTAGGGGACCCATTTTTTATTTTGAGGCACAAATTGAACAAACGTTTTGCATCAGGGATTATCTTATTTATATGAGCACCTTCAGTTTAATCTTGCTGAATTGAATTTGGCTGTCCATTTATTTATATAAATTCCTGTTGGCTCGAATATCTTAAAAAATGAAACACATATGCTTTGCATGGCAGAAGATTGTATTTTTAATCTATGTCCACCTGTGAGAATTATAATAATGCTAATGCTAATAATGACCATTTATCAGCTTTCCCTGGTGGTCCAGTGGTTAAGGATCCACCTGCCAATGCAGGGAACATGGGTTCACTCCCTTTCTGTAGTTTGGGAAGATTCCACATGATGCGGAGCGACTAAGCCTGTGTGAAACCACTGCTAAGCCTGCACGCCTAGAGCTCGTGCCCTCCAACAAGTGGAGCCACCACAGTTGAGAAGTCCATGCATCGCAACTAGAAAGTAGCCCCTGCTCGCCGCAACTAGAGAAAGCCCCAGTGCAGCAGTGAAGACCCAGCACAGCCAATAAATAAATATTAATGTGAAAAATGGCATTTACCGAACACCTACGTGCTCAGTACTGCGATAGGCACAGAATAACAGTAAGGATAATTATAAAGTAACTAACACTTATTGAATACATAATATGTCCAGTCATTATACTACGTATTTAAGTACTTTATGTAACAATCAAAATCATCCTATTAAGTAGTTACTGTCATTCACATTTTACAGATGAAGACGTTGCGAAGTAACTGCCCTAAATTTCACAGTGAGCAAGAGGCAAGTCAAGATTCAAACCCAGGCCCGCGAGATGCCAGAAGCCTCCATTCCTACCATGCAATGCTACATCCGCTTTATAGAAAGTATTGCTTCAGGTTCTATTTCCAGCAAGGACATTTACAGATCCAAGGACAAACTAAATGACGCTAAGAAGACCTGTTCCCTATAAATGTCTCAGACTTCTTCATGATTTGGAACAAAGTATCTCTGCTACCAAATTCCCTGAAGAAAAATCGAGCTCACAGCTTCAGGGCAATCGGATAAGGCTGAAATCTGAAGTGGTTCCAAAATACAATGAAATTTGGGCGTGAAAGACAATTTGTCTATTGCTCCACATTAAAATATTCATGAGGCAAGGAAGCATTCCCATTTTCAATAATTAAATGGCTAAAATCTGCAACCTGATATATTTACTGTTCACGAACGACGCATTCCTAGAAGGGCCTGAGTTTGAATTAGCAGCCCCACAAGCTGTCATGTTACAGAGCGAAACCAAACAAATGAGACAGAAATGTTGCCGTTGCCTAGAGAGGACATTTTCCCCACCACTTGTTCGGCTGTAGAGAGAGCCTGAGTCAAAATTAAGAAATCACTGAGGACTTTGCCTGCAAACCAGCTGGAAGGGAATGAAGACATGGGAAAAAGAAAAATAATAATAATGCAACATTTTCCCTCATTAGAAGAACTGTATTAAAAGGGTTTGATTGCGCCTTAAAGGTTAGATTTTACCATCATTTAGTATTTCACTTGTCTTCAGAAACCCACACAGAAAAGCAGGGAAGGGAAATCGATTAATAAAAACATGCATTTATGAAGTGGCCCTGTTCTGCTTTTTTGGTCCTGGGATCACATGCAATATATGTGACACCTGTGAGCAGAGCTGGGGCTGTCTTGTCTCTGTGTTATTGGCAAATTATCTCCAGTGGCTGCCTTCACCAGGGGCATCATCCATGTCTTCTGTATAAGGATGAGTCCTACTGACTGCTCACAGTCTCCCCCACGGTGCCAAACCCCCAGGGGTGGAGGGGCCACTGCCCTGAGTCCTCAAGTGGGTGTGGGACAGACCCAGGACCTGGGGCTGGCAGGCAAGGGGTTCTCAAATTGTCCTATTGCGCCTGGACTAACAGTGTTGGCATTACCTGGGATCCTGCCAGAAATGCAAAATGAATCAGAAACTCGCGCTGGGACTCAGCCATCTGGGCTTTTTGGTTTGTGTTGTTGTTCTTTGCTGGCCATGCCGCAGCATGCAGGCTCAGGGATCAAAGGGACTTATGCCCGCCTTCAGTGGAAGTGTGGAGTCCTACTGCTGGACTGTCAGGGAAGCCCCCATCTGGGCTTTAACAACCTCCCCACCTCTGGTGATTCAGGTGCCAGCGCAGCCTCCCCCCTCTGCCCCTGCTCAGCGCTGAGGTCCTGCATCCAAGGACCCTGCCTCCAGACAGCCTCTCGGCCTGTGCTGGCCTCANCATTTAAGAGCCCATGAACATTTAAGGCTCACTGGTGCAGCTCATGAGGAAATTTCCAAACACATTTGCTCGCCCGTCACTACCTGGAATAACTCTGGAAGGGCCCACGCAGAATTCCACTCTGCCGTTTCCCCAAAAGTGCTGACTGACGGGCCATATGTTCGTCTCGGTTCCCATCTGCTCAGCGCCCCGGGGGGACAGGGAGGAGCGGCCTGCCCACTGGTGGAGGGGCCCAGCTCCTGTCTAATGGTCCCCGAAACGGCACTCTCACATCGGCCCAGGAAATCCGCCTTCCCCATAAGCCCCGGGAACAGTTCCTGCTCGCTCAATGCTGCAGGCAAAAGAGGCTTTCTACTGGTTACTGCTGACTTAATGCTTAAACGTTTATGGATGGGAGAGAGCTGTCTGGTTTTATTTCTTGCACATAAGGCACGTATCATTAGTCATTTCCTGTCCATCCTTACTTAAAAACACATGCGTGTTTTTCTAATTTGCTGATGGCCATCTGAAATGTGAAGCCTCACCAGGTACGGTGGGCATGATGGATCCTGAAGCCATGACACCCCGAACCCCAGGGGGGCAAATCGCTCTGGCTCCCTGGAGCCCCCAGTGACAATAGGACTGATGGGTTCTTAGCTTTTTGAAAATATGATGAAAAGTTTCCGACCTTTTCTCCAGGAAAAATAGACACGGACATGAAATTTTGTGTCATTACGGGGATCATGGACCCTCCGGAGCCCTTCGTGTTTCTGAATCAGGTTGAAGACAAGTTTGGATTTGCTCAGCCTGTCACCCCAGGTCACCCACCTCTGGCCTCTGGATCTGCATCTACCTCCCCACCAGCCCCTCCTCTCTACCCATCCGCTTCATGCCGCTGCCTCGCCAGCTGACTTAACTCCTCACATTTCCCCCAACAGACCCCCGTGCCCATCTGTGTGTTCCAAATATTACTCATCCTTGAAACCTCAGTTTCCTTGCCACCTCTTCCTTGTCTTTTTTTTTTTTTTTTTTAACTCTTCTCATCAAGAAATTATCTTTCCTTACATTTTCTTCCCTCGTTTCTTCATCTTTATATTTCGGGCACCTTGTAACTTTCCACCTCATAGATATCTGTGAGTCTTGCCTCCCTTACTGAGCTGTGAGCTAATTCACTTCCATAGTCTTCTCCCTGGGGCTTTCCCTGGTGGTTCAGATGGTAAAGAAATTACCTGCAGTGCAGGAGACCCAGGTTCGATCCCCGGGTCAGGAAGATCCCCTGGAGGAGGGAATGGCAACCCACTCCAGTGTTCCTGCCTGGGAAATCCTCTCAGGGGGGTCTGGTGGGCTACAGTCTGTGGGGTGTCAAAGAGTCGGACATTCTCACTTCACTTTCAACCATCTCCCTGGCACACAGTCAGTGCTCAATAGATGCTCTAAGTAACCAGTATCTGTGTAAGTGATCCTGATACAGGTTGTAAAATGAAACCCCAATGAGTATGCAAATATTCATCTCTTTGTGACTCTGATTTATGTGAAATCTTCAGAGGTTCTTGGGGTCAGGGCATGCTTGTCTGTAGGGGCTTGCCACAAAGAAATCATTAGGGGGTCAACAAAGCCCCAGAATTTCAACAAAATGTCAGCTGTGTGCAAGTGGATGGGCCATTGGACAGGATGGTTGGATGATTCTCCTGAAAGAATGCTTGCTTCCAGAAGACTACTCTGAAAAGTAAGAAAGATACTGTTCTACATTCACCAAATGTTTAGTCCAAATAGTTTAGAAACCCTTCTTGTCTATCACTGAGGGGATTTCAGTCGAGACATACTGCCAATTTTTAAGGGGTAGAGATCAGGGCTTGAGGGAACTTCTGGTTACTGTATTTTTGATACTCTTCCCCAGGACAGGACGGAGTTACATTCCTTGATCAGACTACAAGCCCTCAGCTGTGAAACCGAAGCACTGGGAGATTCCTTGGTCTCTGCTCTCTTAGAATGCGTGTGTGCAGAGTCGCTTCAGTCGTGTCCGACTCTGGTGACACTATGGAGCCTGCCAGGCTCCTCTGTCCGAGATGTGTATAAGAGACAGCTCCACCACCCTTCCCACCAGGACACAGGGCCCAGTGCTCATGAAGGACACCAAGGCACCTGCAGCACTCCAGAAGCCGGAAATTAAATTAAGACAGCATGACGGTTTGCAAAAGGTGCCCTGAAGACAGGATGCTCCTACGCCCGGCAACTAAACCAACAAGCGGGGCTGAGCTCTGTGAGCAGGATGCTTGGAAGAGAGTTAAAGAAGGTCAGAGGAACCATCAGAGTCAGGGTCCAAACCCGACTGCCTGCCCCAGCTCAGCCCACTTCACGACAGTTGCCGCTGAAAGCACTTGACAGAGTCGGGTGCACCCACATGGATGTCCCGGTCTACTCCAGGGACCAGCTCTCCCCATAATGGGCCCTACCCCCTCAGAAGGCCCCAGGCCCTGTACCCAGCTACCCAGCAGACAGGTTACTGGAGGTGCAGCAGGTCTCATGGCCTGGCACCACTTCCCCCCACGTGCTGCATCCCCAGGGCTTCCTGCCACCAACAGCCTCCCAGCTGCAACTGCAAAGCCAGCACGCTAGAGCCTGTGCACCGCAGCAAGAGAGCCACTGCAACGGGAAAAGCACCGCCGCGAAGAGCAGCCCACACCCTCCGCAACTAAAACCTAGGGGACCCATTTTTTATTTTGAGGCACAAATTGAACAAACGTTTTGCATCAGGGATTATCTTATTTATATGAGCACCTTCAGTTTAATCTTGCTGAACTGAATTTGGCTGTCCATTTATTTATATAAATTCCTGTTGGCTCAAATATCTTAAAAAATGAAACACATATGCTTTGCATGGCGGAAGATTGTATTTTTAATCTATGTCCACCTGTGAGAATTATAATAATGCTAATGCTAATAATGACCATTTATCAGCTTTCCCTGGTGGTCCAGTGGTTAAGGATCCACCTGCCAATGCAGGGAACATGGGTTCACTCCCTTTCTGTAGTTTGGGAAGATTCCACATGATGCGGAGCGACTAAGCCTGTGTGAAACCACTGCTAAGCCTGCACGCCTAGAGCTCGTGCCCTCCAACAAGTGGAGCCACCACAGTTGAGAAGTCCATGCATCGCAACTAGAAAGTAGCCCCTGCTCGCCGCAACTAGAGAAAGCCCCAGTGCAGCAGTGAAGACCCAGCACAGCCAATAAATAAATATTAATGTGAAAAATGGCATTTACCGAACACCTACGTGCTCAGTACTGCGATAGGCACAGAATAACAGTAAGGATAATTATAAAGTAACTAACACTTATTGAATACATAATATGTCCAGTCATTATACTACGTATTTAAGTACTTTAAGACCCAGCACAGCCAATAAATAAATATTAATGTGAAAAATGGCATTTACCGAACACCTACGTGCTCAGTACTGCGATAGGCACAGAATAACAGTAAGGATAATTATAAAGTAACTAACACTTATTGAATACATAATATGTCCAGTCATTATACTACGTATTTAAGTACTTTATGTAACAATCAAAATCATCCTATTAAGTAGTTACTGTCATTCACATTTTACAGATGAAGACGTTGCGACCTGGAGAAGTAACTGCCCTAAATTTCACAGTGAGCAAGAGGCAAGTCAAGATTCAAACCCAGGCCCGCGAGATGCCGGAAGCCTCCATTCCTACCATGCAATGCTACATCCGCTTTATAGAAAGTATTGCTTCAGGTTCTATTTCCAGCAAGGACATTTACAGATCCAAGGACAAACTAAATGACGCTAAGAAGACCTGTTCCCTATAAATGTCTCAGACTTCTTCATGATTTGGAACAAAGTATCTCTGCTACCAAATTCCCTGAAGAAAAATCGAGCTCACAGCTTCAGGGCAATCGGATAAGGCTGAAATCTGAAGTGGTTCCAAAATACAATGAAATTTGGGCGTGAAAGACAATTTGTCTATTGCTCCACATTAAAATATTCATGAGGCAAGGAAGCATTCCCATTTTCAATAATTAAATGGCTAAAATCTGCAACCTGATATATTTACTGTTCACGAACGACGCATTCCTAGAAGGGCCTAAGTTTGAATTAGCAGCCCCACAAGCTGTCATGTTACAGAGCGAAACCAAATGAGACAGAAATGTTGCCGTTGCCTAGAGAGGACATTTTCCCCACCACTTGTTCGACTGTAGAGAGAGCCTGAGTCAAAATTAAGAAATCACTGAGGACTTTGCCTGCAAACCAGCTGGAAGGGAATGAAGATATGGAAAAAAAGAAAAATAATAATAATGCAACATTTTCCCTCATTAGAAGAACTGTATTAAAAGGGTTTGATTGCGCCTTAAAGGTTAGATTTTACAATCATTTAGTATTTCACTTGTCTTCAGAAACCCACACAGAAAAGCAGGGAAGGGAAATCGATTAATAAAAACATGCATTTATGAAGTGGCCCTGTTCTGCTTTTTTGGTCCTGGGATCACATGCAATATATGTGACACCTGTGAGCAGAGCTGGGGATGTCTTGCCTCTGTGTTATTGGCAAATTATCTCCAGTGGCTGCCTTCACCAGGGGCATCATCCATGTCTTCTGTATAAGGATGAGTCCTACTGACTGCTCACAGTCTCCCCCATGGTGCCAAACCCCCAGGGGTGGAGGGGCCACTGCCCTGAGTCCTCAAGTGGGTGTGGGACAGACCCAGGACCTGGGGCTGGCAGGCAAGGGGTTCTCAAATTGTCCTATTGCGCCTGGACTAACAGTGTTGGCATTACCTGGGATCCTGCCAGAAATGCAAAATGAATCAGAAACTCGCGCTGGGACTCAGCCATCTGGGCTTTTTGGTTTGTGTTGTTGTTCTTTGCTGGCCATGCCGCAGCATGCAGGCTCAGGGATCAAAGGGACTTATGCCCGCCTTCAGTGGAAGTGTGGAGTCCTACTGCTGGACTGTCAGGGAAGCCCCCATCTGGGCTTTAACAACCTCCCCACCTCTGGTGATTCAGGTGCCAGCGCAGCCTCCCCCCTCTGCCCCTGCTCAGCGCTGAGGTCCTGCATCCAAGGACCCTGCCTCCAGACAGCCTCTCGGCCTGTGCTGGCCTCAGCAAGGAGGACAGATGCCAAAGCCCCAGCAGGGGGTCTGGGGTGGTCTTGCTGACTCAGACCCAGGATCTGGTACCCAGTTGTGCCATCCCTGCCGCCGTGCTGGTTATTCTAACAGGACTGCAGTCATGTCTAAAACTCCAGGTGAAACAGCTGAGGCCTGTCCTTGGCACCCTCTCCCTGACTTCCAGCGCCAGCCCCACTCCCAGGGGGAGGTACTCACACTCTCACTTCTTCTTCAAATGGGCTGATATCCCTGAATCAGGGGGCTCCTCCTGCCACTGCCTGGAAACTCCTATAGCGACACCCTGCCCACAGATCCTTCCGTGATCACGGGAATGAAAACCCTGACCCAGGTTACAACTGGGGCTGCTGGCCCTGTCCCACACCTCCCCAGCTGCCTGTCCACTCTCCCTGTTTCCTGACTTTGTCCCCTTCTGAGTCTCAACCTGTCGCTGAGAACCCAGAATGACTCATAGACCAGCATATGTAAGATCACTAAGCACCACCACTTGGGAACCTTGCAGAAAATACTGCACTTAGAAGACCTGGCCGCCGGGCCCCTGTCCTGGGTCTACGCTTGAGAGGGTCCTGCTGCAGCCCACCTCAGACAGACCCCCTTCCCAGGGGGCACAGAGTCCTCAAGGCCAAGGAGACACGCTCACCTGGGACCCGTACCCCACCCCCTCTGGACACTGATTCTGGGTACCAGGAAGTGCCCTCCTGAGTGGCTGGAGCCCACCCTCCTGAGGGCAAATGGTTTTCTGCTGTCCTGCTTCCTAGGCAAGGAGATGCCGTTTGGGGCAGGGCTGGTGTGGACAGAGCTGGAGGACCTGCCCAGCCCTCGCAGGGGAGAGTCAGCAGTGGGAAGAGGAGGAGGGGTGGCAGGGGGCTGGGACCACCGGGTCTTCTTTTTCTCAGGCCCCACAAATGTTAGAGGCAGCCCAGCACGCAAACTGGTGATGATTAAGCCAGACAACAGACACCGCACGCAGACCTACTTGTGGAACGAGCGCACCTGCTGGGCTGCTCTGGCCCCTGCTGGCCCCTCGCAGCCAGCCTGCACCGTGATCCCGCCATGCAGATGAGGAAACTGGGATCCAGAGGGGTTGGGTGAGCTGCCCAAGGTCACACCATCAGGCACTGAACCCATATCTGTGCTTCTTCCCTACACACGGCCATTCAGTCTTGGCTTGAATATGTCCATCTACATGGAGCTCACTACTCACTGCTACTTTGAGTAGCAGAAACCTTTATCGTTTCAGGCAAAGTAAGGAGGTGGTGATTTTTTCCCCCCATTTCCTTGAGCTTAAATCTCTCTGCCAATTTCAGTCAAGTTTCCTGGTTCTGCCCACTGTGGCCCTCAGAGAGCTTATCCCCTCTCCATATAACCACTTTTCAAGCTACAAATGGTATAACCGTCCCCAGGGCCATTTTATTCTCCTTCACTCTCTGCTGCTGGCAGAGGAATTCCAGAGCCACTTCCTAATCAGGCCTCTGAGGACAGATTCTGGTCACCAACCGTTACGGCACCTAAATGAGTCATGATGTGCAGAAATGCAATCTATCTGAGGCCTTGGCTGATGGGTCTGCACCAACACACAAGCGTTCCCATTACTGGTAGCCTCCTCTCACGTGGAGAGCCCAGGAACCCCAAGCCTGTGGAATGTCCATTGCTCTCTGAGTCTTGGTTTCCTTACCCATAAAACAGGAAAATTAGAAAAGACCCTGATGCCGGGAAAGACTGCAGGCAGGAGAAGAAGGGGACCACAGAGGACGAGATGGTTGGATGACATCACTGACTCCATGGACGTGAGTTTGAGCGCGCTCCAGCAGATGGTGAAGGACAGGGGCGCCTGGCGTGCTGCAGTCCCTGGGGTCACAAAGAGGCAGACATGACTGAGTGACTAAACAGTAACCATAAGAATGGGATAACGGCTCATACCCTGCCCACTTTGCAGGGACCACTGCCTCTGAAACGACTCTGCAGAACACTGAACAGGTGTGGGGGTGGGGAGGTGATGATGGTCATGACAATGAGCAGAACAGAAGGCAGCTAAGGGGGAGCCCTGCAACGCGGTGCTGCAGAGAGAGCCTCCTTGCCCACCCACCCTGACCC